>OW679197.1:135999702-136124059 GCA_940337035.1 Agriotes lineatus | reverse complement strand
GCCATGCCGCGAACATTTCGAGCCATGCCGCCAACATTTCGAGCCATTCCGCCAACATTTCGAGCCATTCCGCCAACATTTCGAGCCATGCCGCCAACATTTCGAGCCATACCGCCAACATTTCGAGCCATGCCGCCAACATTTCGAGCCATGCCGCCAACATTTCGAGCCATGCCGCCAACATTTCGAGCCATGCCAACATTTTGAGCCATGCCGCAAACATTTCGAGCCATTCCGCCAACATTTCGAGCCATTCCGCCAACATTTCGAGCCATGCCGCCAACATTTCGAGCCATGCCGCCAACATTTCGAGCCATGCCAACAACACTTCGAGCCATGCCGCAAACATTTCGAGCCATGCCGCCAACATTTCGAGCCATGCCGCCAACATTTCGAGCCATGCCGCCAACATTTCGAGCCATGCCGCAAACATTTCGAACCATGCCGCCAACATTTCGAGCCATGCCGCCAACATTTCGAGCCATGCCGCGAACATTTCGAGCCATGCCGCCAACATTTCGAGCCATTCCGCCAACATTTCGAGCCATTCCGCCAACATTTCGAGCCATGCATCCAACATTTCGAGCCATACCGCCAACATTTCGAGCCATGCCGCCAACATTTCGAGCCATGCCGCCAACATTTCGAGCCATGCCGCCAACATTTCGAGCCATGCCAACATTTTGAGCCATGCCGCAAACATTTCGAGCCATGCCGCCAACATTTCGAGCCATGCCGCCAACATTTCGAACCATGCCGCCAACATTTCGAGCTATGCCGCCCACACTTCGAGCCATGCCGCCAACATTTCGAGCCATGTCGCCAACATTTTGAGCCATGCCGTCAACATTTTGAACCATGCCGCCAACATTTCGAGCCATGCCGCCAACATTTCGAGCCATGCCGCAAAAATTTCGAGCCACGCCGCCAACATTTCGAGCCATGCCGCCAACATTTCGAGCCATGCCGCCAACATTTCGTGCCTTGCCGCCAACATTTTGTGCCATGCCGCCAACATTTCGAGCCATGCCGCCAACATTTCGAGCAATGCCGCCAACATTTCGTGCCATGCCGCCAACATTTCGAGTCATGCCGCCAACATTTCGATCCATGCCGCAAACATTTCGAGCCACGCCAACATTTCGAGCCATGCCGCCAACATTTCGAGCCATTCCGCCAACATTTCGAGCCATTCCGCCAACATTTCGAGCCAGGCCGCCAACATTTCGTGCCACGCCGCCAACATTTCTATCCATGATGTTAACATTTCAAGCCATTCCGCCAACATTTCGAGCCATGCCAACAACACTTCGAGCCATGCCGCAAACATTTCGAGAAATGCCGCCAACATTTCTATCCATGATGTTAATATTTCGAGCCATTCCGCCAACATTTCGAGCCATGCCAACAACACTTCGTGCCATGCCAACATTTCGAGCCATGCCGCCAAAATTTCGATCCATGATGTTAACATTTCGAGCCAATCCGCCAACATTTCGAGCCATGCCGCCAACATTTTGAGCCATGCCGCTAACATTTCGAGACATGCCACCAACATTTCGAGCCATGCCGCCAACATTTTGAGCCATGCCGCCAACATTTCGAGCCATGCCGCCAACATTTCGTGCCATGCCGACAACATTTCGAGCCATGCCGCCAACATTTTGAGCCATGCCGCCAACATTTCGAGCCATGCCGCAAACATTTCAAGCCACGCCGCCAACATTTCGAGCCATGCCGCCAACATTTCGAGCTGTGCCGCCAACATTTCAAGCCATGCCGCCAACATTTCGTGCCATGCCGCCAACATTTCGAGCCATGCCGCCAACATTTCGAGCCATGCCGCCAACATTTCGAGCCATGCCGCCAACATTTCGAGCCATGCCGCCAACATTTCGAGCCATGCCGCAAACATTTCGAGCCATGCCGCCAACATTTCGAGCCACTCCGCCAACATTTCGAGCCATGCCGCCAACATTTCGAGCCATGCCGCCAACATTTCGTGCCATGCCGCCAACATTTCGAGCCATGCCGCCAACATTTCGAGCCATGCCGCAAACATTTCGAGCCATGCCGCCAACATTTCGAGCCATGCCGCCAACATTTCGAACCCTGCCGCCAACATTTCAAACCATGCCGTCAACATTTCGAGCCATGCCGCCAACATTTCGAGCCACGCCGCCAACATTTCGAGCCATGCCGCCTACATTTCGTGCCATGCCGCCAACATTTCGAGCCATGCCAACATTTCGAGCCATGCCGCCAACATTTCGAACCATGCCGCCAACATTTCGAGCCATGCCAACATTTCGAGCCATGCCGCAAACATTTCGAGCCATGCCGCCAACATTTCGAGCCATGCCGCCAACATTTCGAACCATGCCGCCAACATTTCGAGCAATGCCGCCAACATTTCGAGCCCTGCCGCCAACATTTCGAGCCGTGCCGCCAACATTTCGAGCCGTGCCGCCAACATTTCAAGCCATGCCGCCAACATTTCGAGCCATGCCGCCAAAACTTTTAGCCATGCCGACAACATATCGAGTCATTCCGCCAACATTACTAGCCATGCCGCCAACATTTCGAGCCATCCCGAAAACATTTCGTGCCATGCCGCCAACATTTCGAGCCATGCCGGGAACATTTCGAGCCATGCCGCCAACATTTCGCGCCATGCCGCCAACATTTCGAGCCATGCCGCCATCATTTCGAGCCAAGCCGCCAACATTTCAAGCCATGCCGCCAACATTTCGAGCCATGCCGCAAACATTGCGAGCCATCCCGCCAAAATTTCTAGCCATGCCGCCAACATTTCGAGCCATTCCGCCAACATTTTGATCCATTCCGCCAACATTTCGAGCCATGCCGCCAACATTTCGTGCCATGACGCCAACATTTCGAGCCATGCCGCCAACATTTTGAGCCATGCCGCCAACATTTCGAGCCATGCCGAACACATATCGAGCCATTCCGCCAACATTACGAGCCATGCCGCCAACATTTCGAGCCATGCCGCCAACATTTCGAACCCTGCCGCCAACATTTCAAACCATGCCGTCAACATTTCGAGCCATGCCGCCAACATTTCGAGCCACGCCGCCAACATTTCGAGCCATGCCGCCAACATTTCGAGCCACGCCGCCAACATTTCGAGCCATGCCGCCTACATTTCGTGCCATGCCGCCAACATTTCGAGCCATGCCAACATTTCGAGCCATGCCGCCAACATTTCGAACCATGCCGCCAACATTTCGAGCCATGCCAACATTTCGAGCCATGCCGCAAACATTTCGAGCCATGCCGCCAACATTTCGAGCCATGCCGCCAACATTTCGAACCATGCCGCCAACATTTCGAGCAATGCCGCCAACATTTCGAGCCCTGCCGCCAACATTTCGAGCCGTGCCGCCAACATTTCGAGCCGTGCCGCCAACATTTCAAGCCATGCCGCCAACATTTCGAGCCATGCCGCCAAAACTTTTAGCCATGCCGACAACATATCGAGTCATTCCGCCAACATTACTAGCCATGCCGCCAACATTTCGAGCCATCCCGAAAACATTTCGTGCCATGCCGCCAACATTTCGAGCCATGCCGGGAACATTTCGAGCCATGCCGCCAACATTTCGCGCCATGCCGCCAACATTTCGAGCCATGCCGCCATCATTTCGAGCCAAGCCGCCAACATTTCAAGCCATGCCGCCAACATTTCGAGCCATGCCGCAAACATTGCGAGCCATCCCGCCAAAATTTCTAGCCATGCCGCCAACATTTCGAGCCATTCCGCCAACATTTTGATCCATTCCGCCAACATTTCGAGCCATGCCGCCAACATTTCGTGCCATGACGCCAACATTTCGAGCCATGCCGCCAACATTTTGAGCCATGCCGCCAACATTTCGAGCCATGCCGAACACATATCGAGCCATTCCGCCAACATTACGAGCCATGCCGCCAACATTTCGAGCCATGCCGCCAACATTTCGATCCATGCCGCCAACATTTCGAGCCATGCCGCCAACATTTTGAGCCATGCCGCCAACATTTCGAGCCATGCCGCCAACATTTCGTGCCATGCCGCCAACATTTCGAGCCATGCCGCCAACATTTCGTGCCATGCCGCCAACACTTCGAGCTATGCCGCCAACATTTCGAGCCATGCCGCCAACATTTCGAGCCATGCCGCCAACATTTCGAGCCATGCCGCCAAAACTTTTAGCCATGCCGACAACATATCGAGTCATTCCGCCAACATTACTAGCCATGCCGCCAACATTTCGAACCATGCCGCCAACATTTCGAGCAATGCCGCCAACATTTCGAGCCCTGCCGCCAACATTTCGAGCCGTGCCGCCAACATTTCGAGCCGTGCCGCCAACATTTCAAGCCATGCCGCCAACATTTCGAGCCATGACGCCAAAACTTTTAGCCATGCCGACAACATATCGAGTCATTCCGCCAACATTACTAGCCATGCCGCCAACATTTCGAGCCATCCCGAAAACATTTCGTGCCATGCCGCCAACATTTCGAGCCATGCCGGGAACATTTCGAGCCATGCCGCCAACATTTCGCGCCATGCCGCCAACATTTCGAGCCATGCCGCCATCATTTCGAGCCAAGCCGCCAACATTTCAAGCCATGCCGCCAACATTTCGAGCCATGCCGCAAACATTGCGAGCCATCCCGCCAAAATTTCTAGCCATGCCGCCAACATTTCGAGCCATTCCGCCAACATTTTGATCCATTCCGCCAACATTTCGAGCCATGCCGCCAACATTTCGTGCCATGACGCCAACATTTCGAGCCATGCCGCCAACATTTTGAGCCATGACGCCAACATTTCGAGCCATGCCGAACACATATCGAGCCATTCCGCCAACATTACGAGCCATGCCGCCAACATTTCGAGCCATGCCGCCAACATTTCGATCCATGCCGCCAACATTTCGAGCCATGCCGCCAACATTTTGAGCCATGCCGCCAACATTTCGAGCCATGCCGCCAACATTTCGTGCCATGCCGCCAACATTTCGAGCCATGCCGCCAACATTTCGTGCCATGCCGCCAACACTTCGAGCTATGCCGCCAACATTTCGAGCCATGTCGCCAACATTTCGAGCCATGCCGCCAACATTTCGAGCCATGCCGCCAAAACTTTTAGCCATGCCGACAACATATCGAGTCATTCCGCCAACATTACTAGCCATGCCGCCAACATTTCGAGCCATCCCGAAAACATTTCGTGCCATGCCGCCAACATTTCGAGCCATGCCGCGAACATTTCGAGCCATGCCGCCAACATTTCGCGCCATGCCGCCAACATTTCGAGCCATGCCGCCATCATTTCGAGCCAAGCCGCCAACATTTCAAGCCAAGCCGCCAACATTTCGAGCCATGCCGCAAACATTGCGAGCCATGCCGCCAAAATTTCTAGCCATGCCGCCAACATTTCGAGCCATTCCGCCAACATTTTGATCCATTCCGCCAACATTTCGAGCCATGCCGCCAACATTTCGTGCCATGACGCCAACATTTCGAGCCATGCCGCCAACATTTTGAGCCATGCCGCCAACATTTCGTGCCATGCCGCCAACATTTCGAGCCATGCCGCCAACATTTCGAACCCTGCCGCCAACATTTCAAACCATGCCGTCAACATTTCGAGCCATGCCGCCAACATTTCGAGCCACGCCGCCAACATTTCGAGCCATGCCGCCAACATTTCGACCCATGCCGCCAACATTTCGAACCCTGCCGCCAACATTTCAAACCATGCCGTCAACATTTCGAGCCATGCCGCCAACATTTCGAGCCACGCCGCCAACATTTCGAGCCATGCCGCCAACATTTCGAGCCACGCCGCCAACATTTCGAGCCATGCCGCCTACATTTCGTGCCATGCCGCCAACATTTCGAGCCATGCCAACATTTCGAGCCATGCCGCCAACATTTCGAACCATGCCGCCAACATTTCGAGCCATGCCAACATTTCGAGCCATGCCGCAAACATTTCGAGCCATGCCGCCAACATTTCGAGCCATGCCGCCAACATTTCGAACCATGCCGCCAACATTTTGAGAAATGCCGCCAACATTTCGACCCATGCCGCCAACATTTCGAACCCTGCCGCCAACATTTCAAACCATGCCGTCAACATTTCGAGCCATGCCGCCAACATTTCGAGCCACGCCGCCAACATTTCGAGCCATGCCGCCAACATTTCGAGCCACGCCGCCAACATTTCGAGCCATGCCGCCTACATTTCGTGCCATGCCGCCAACATTTCGAGCCATGCCAACATTTCGAGCCATGCCGCCAACATTTCGAACCATGCCGCCAACATTTCGAGCCATGCCAACATTTCGAGCCATGCCGCAAACATTTCGAGCCATGCCGCCAACATTTCGAGCCATGCCGCCAACATTTCGAACCATGCCGCCAACATTTCGAGCAATGCCGCCAACATTTCGAGCCCTGCCGCCAACATTTCGAGCCGTGCCGCCAACATTTCGAGCCGTGCCGCCAACATTTCAAGCCATGCCGCCAACATTTCGAGCCATGCCGCCAAAACTTTTAGCCATGCCGACAACATATCGAGTCATTCCGCCAACATTACTAGCCATGCCGCCAACATTTCGAGCCATCCCGAAAACATTTCGTGCCATGCCGCCAACATTTCGAGCCATGCCGGGAACATTTCGAGCCATGCCGCCAACATTTCGCGCCATGCCGCCAACATTTCGAGCCATGCCGCCATCATTTCGAGCCAAGCCGCCAACATTTCAAGCCATGCCGCCAACATTTCGAGCCATGCCGCAAACATTGCGAGCCATCCCGCCAAAATTTCTAGCCATGCCGCCAACATTTCGAGCCATTCCGCCAACATTTTGATCCATTCCGCCAACATTTCGAGCCATGCCGCCAACATTTCGTGCCATGACGCCAACATTTCGAGCCATGCCGCCAACATTTTGAGCCATGCCGCCAACATTTCGAGCCATGCCGAACACATATCGAGCCATTCCGCCAACATTACGAGCCATGCCGCCAACATTTCGAGCCATGCCGCCAACATTTCGATCCATGCCGCCAACATTTCGAGCCATGCCGCCAACATTTTGAGCCATGCCGCCAACATTTCGAGCCATGCCGCCAACATTTCGTGCCATGCCGCCAACATTTCGAGCCATGCCGCCAACATTTCGTGCCATGCCGCCAACACTTCGAGCTATGCCGCCAACATTTCGAGCCATGCCGCCAACATTTCGAGCCATGCCGCCAACATTTCGAGCCATGCCGCCAAAACTTTTAGCCATGCCGACAACATATCGAGTCATTCCGCCAACATTACTAGCCATGCCGCCAACATTTCGAACCATGCCGCCAACATTTCGAGCAATGCCGCCAACATTTCGAGCCCTGCCGCCAACATTTCGAGCCGTGCCGCCAACATTTCGAGCCGTGCCGCCAACATTTCAAGCCATGCCGCCAACATTTCGAGCCATGACGCCAAAACTTTTAGCCATGCCGACAACATATCGAGTCATTCCGCCAACATTACTAGCCATGCCGCCAACATTTCGAGCCATCCCGAAAACATTTCGTGCCATGCCGCCAACATTTCGAGCCATGCCGGGAACATTTCGAGCCATGCCGCCAACATTTCGCGCCATGCCGCCAACATTTCGAGCCATGCCGCCATCATTTCGAGCCAAGCCGCCAACATTTCAAGCCATGCCGCCAACATTTCGAGCCATGCCGCAAACATTGCGAGCCATCCCGCCAAAATTTCTAGCCATGCCGCCAACATTTCGAGCCATTCCGCCAACATTTTGATCCATTCCGCCAACATTTCGAGCCATGCCGCCAACATTTCGTGCCATGACGCCAACATTTCGAGCCATGCCGCCAACATTTTGAGCCATGACGCCAACATTTCGAGCCATGCCGAACACATATCGAGCCATTCCGCCAACATTACGAGCCATGCCGCCAACATTTCGAGCCATGCCGCCAACATTTCGATCCATGCCGCCAACATTTCGAGCCATGCCGCCAACATTTTGAGCCATGCCGCCAACATTTCGAGCCATGCCGCCAACATTTCGTGCCATGCCGCCAACATTTCGAGCCATGCCGCCAACATTTCGTGCCATGCCGCCAACACTTCGAGCTATGCCGCCAACATTTCGAGCCATGTCGCCAACATTTCGAGCCATGCCGCCAACATTTCGAGCCATGCCGCCAAAACTTTTAGCCATGCCGACAACATATCGAGTCATTCCGCCAACATTACTAGCCATGCCGCCAACATTTCGAGCCATCCCGAAAACATTTCGTGCCATGCCGCCAACATTTCGAGCCATGCCGCGAACATTTCGAGCCATGCCGCCAACATTTCGCGCCATGCCGCCAACATTTCGAGCCATGCCGCCATCATTTCGAGCCAAGCCGCCAACATTTCAAGCCAAGCCGCCAACATTTCGAGCCATGCCGCAAACATTGCGAGCCATGCCGCCAAAATTTCTAGCCATGCCGCCAACATTTCGAGCCATTCCGCCAACATTTTGATCCATTCCGCCAACATTTCGAGCCATGCCGCCAACATTTCGTGCCATGACGCCAACATTTCGAGCCATGCCGCCAACATTTTGAGCCATGCCGCCAACATTTCGTGCCATGCCGCCAACACTTCGAGCTATGCCGCCAACATTTCGAGCCATGCCGCCAACATTTCGAGCCATGCCGTAAACATTTCGAGCCATGCCGCCAACATTTCGAGCCATGCCGCCAACATTTCGAGGCATGCCGCCAACATTTCGAGCCATGCCGCCAACATTTCCAGCCATGCCGCCAACATTTCGAGCAATGCCGCCAACATTTCGAGACATGCCGCCAACATTTCGAGCCATGCCGCAAAAATTTCGAGCCACGCCGCCAACATTTCGAGCCATGCCGCCAACATTTGGAGTCATGCCGCCAACATTTCGAGCCATGTCGCCAACATTTCGAGCAATGCCGTCAACATTTTGAACCATGCCGCCAACATTTCGAGACATGCCGCCAACATTTCGAGCCATGCCGCAAAAATTTCGAGCCACGCCGCCAACATTTCGAGCCATGCCGCCAACATTTCGAGCCATGCCGCCAACATTTCGAGGTATGCCGCCAACATTTCGTGCCATGCCGCCAACATTTCGAGCCATGCCGCCAACATTTCGAGCCATGCCGCCAACATTTCGTGTTATGCCGCCAACATTTCGAGCCATGCCGCCAACATTTCGAGCCATGCCGCAAACATTTCGAGCCACGCCAACATTTCGAGCCATGCCGCCAACATTTCGAGCCATTCCGCCAACATTGCGAGCCATTCCGCCAACATTTCGAGCCATGCCGCCAACATTTCGAGCCATGCCGCCAACATTTCGAGCCATGCCAACAACACTTCGAGCCATGCCGCAAACATTTCGAACCATGCCGCCAACATTTCGAGCCATGTCGCCAACATTTCGAGCCATGCCGCCAACATTTCGAGCCATGCCGCAAACATTTCGAACCATGCCGCCAACATTTCGAGCCATGCCGCCAACATTTCGAGCCATGCCGCGAACATTTCGAGCCATGCCGCCAACATTTCGAGCCATTCCGCCAACATTTCGAGCCATTCCGCCAACATTTCGAGCCATGCCGCCAACATTTCGAGCCATACCGCCAACATTTCGAGCCATGCCGCCAACATTTCGAGCCATGCCGCCAACATTTCGAGCCATGCCGCCAACATTTCGAGCCATGCCAACATTTTGAGCCATGCCGCAAACATTTCGAGCCATTCCGCCAACATTTCGAGCCATTCCGCCAACATTTCGAGCCATGCCGCCAACATTTCGAGCCATGCCGCCAACATTTCGAGCCATGCCAACAACACTTCGAGCCATGCCGCAAACATTTCGAGCCATGCCGCCAACATTTCGAGCCATGCCGCCAACATTTCGAGCCATGCCGCCAACATTTCGAGCCATGCCGCAAACATTTCGAACCATGCCGCCAACATTTCGAGCCATGCCGCCAACATTTCGAGCCATGCCGCGAACATTTCGAGCCATGCCGCCAACATTTCGAGCCATTCCGCCAACATTTCGAGCCATTCCGCCAACATTTCGAGCCATGCATCCAACATTTCGAGCCATACCGCCAACATTTCGAGCCATGCCGCCAACATTTCGAGCCATGCCGCCAACATTTCGAGCCATGCCGCCAACATTTCGAGCCATTCCGCCAACATTTCGAGCCATGCATCCAACATTTCGAGCCATACCGCCAACATTTCGAGCCATGCCGCCAACATTTCGAGCCATGCCGCCAACATTTCGAGCCATGCCGCCAACATTTCGAGCCATGCCAACATTTTGAGCCATGCCGCAAACATTTCGAGCCATGCCGCCAACATTTCGAGCCATGCCGCCAACATTTCGAACCATGCCGCCAACATTTTGAGCCATGCCGCGAACATTTTGAGCCATGCCGCAAACATTTCGAGCCATGCCGCCAACATTTCGAGCCATGCCGCCAACATTTCGAGCCATGTCGCCAACATTTTGAGCCATGCCGTCAACATTTTGAACCATGCCGCCAACATTTCGAGCCATGCCGCCAACATTTCGAGCCATGCCGCAAAAATTTCGAGCCACGCCGCCAACATTTCGAGCCATGCCGCCAACATTTCGAGCCATGCCGCCAACATTTCGAGCCATGCCGCCAACATTTCGTGCCATGCCGCCAACATTTCGAGCCATGCCGCCAACATTTCGAGCAATGCCGCCAACATTTCGTGCCATGCCGCCAACATTTCGAGCCATGCCGCCAACATTTCGATCCATGCCGCAAACATTTCGAGCCACGCCAACATTTCGAGCCATGCCGCCAACATTTCGAGCCATTCCGCCAACATTTCGAGCCATTCCGCCAACATTTAGAGCCAGGCCGCCAACATTTCGTGCCACGCCACCAACATTTCGAGCCATGCCGCCAACATTTCGAGCCATGCCTCCAACATTTCCAGCCATGCCGCCAACATTTCGAGCCATGCCGCCAACATTTCGAGCCATGCCGCCAACATTTCGAGCCATGCCGCCAACATTTCGAGCCATGCCAACAACACTTCGAGCCATGCCGCAAACATTTCGAGAAATGCCGCCAACATTTCTATCCATGATGTTAACATTTCGAGCCATTCCGCCAACATTTCGAGCCATGCCAACAACACTTCGTGCCATGCCAACATTTCGAGCCATGCCGCCAACATTTCGATCCATGATGTTAACATTTCGAGCCAATCCGCCAACATTTCGAGCCATGCCGCCAACATTTTGAGCCATGCCGCTAACATTTCGAGACATGCCACCAACATTTCGAGCCATGCCGCCAACATTTTGAGCCATGCCGCCAACATTTCGAGCCATGCCGCCAACATTTCGTGCCATGCCGCCAACATTTCGAGCCATGCCGCCAACATTTCGAGCCATGACGCCAACACCTCGAGCCATGCCGCCAACATTTCGAGCCATGCCGCCAACATTTCGTGCCATGCCGCCAACATTTCGAGCCATGCCGCCAACATTTCGAGCCATGACGCCAACACCTCGAGCCATGCCGCCAACATTTCGAGCCATGCCGCCAACATTTCGAGCCATGCCGCCAACACTTCCAGCCATGCCGCCAACATTTCGAGCCATGCCGCCAACATTTCGGGCCATGCCGCCAACATTTCGAGCCATGACGCTAACACTTACAGCCATGCCGCCAACATTTCGAGCCATGACGCCAACACCTCGAGCCATGCCGCCAACATTTTGAGCCATGCCGCCAACACTTACAGCCATGCCGCCAACATTTCGAGCCATGCCGCCAACATTTCGAGCCATGACGCCAACACCTCGAGCCATGCCGCTAACATTTCGAGCCATGCCACCAACATTTCGACCCAAGTCGCCAACATCTCGAGCCATGCCGCCAACATTTCGAGCCATGCCGCCAACATTTCGAATCATGCCGCCAACATTTTGAGCTATGCCGCCAACACTTCGAGCCATGCCGCCAACATTTCGAGTCATGCCGCCATTTCGAGCCATGCCGCCAACATTTCGAGCCATGCCGCCTACATTTCGTGCCATGCCGCCAACATTTCGAGCCATGCCGCCGACATTTTGAGCCATGCCGCCAACACTTACAGCCATGCCGCCAACATTTCGAGCCATGCCGCCAACATTTCGAGCCATGACGCCAACACCTCGAGCCATGCCGCCAACATTTCGAGCCAGGCCGCCAACATTTCGTGCCACGCCGCCAACATTTCGAGCCATGCCGCCAACATTTCGAGCCATGCCTCCAACATTTCCAGCCATGCCGCCAACATTTCGAGCCATGCCGCCAACATTTCGAGCCATGCCGCCAACATTTCGAGCCATGCCGCCAACATTTCGAGCTATGGCGCCAACATTTCGAGCCATGCCGCAAACATTTCGAGTCATGCCGCCAACATTTCGAGCCATGCCGCCAACATTTCGAGCCATGCCGCCAACATTTCGAGCCATGCCGCAAACATTTTGAGAAATGCCGCCAACATTTCTATCCATGATGTTAACATTTCGAGCCATTCCGCCAACATTTCGAGCCATGCCAACAACATTTCGAGCCATCCCGAAAACATTTCGTGCCATGCCGCCAACATTTCGAGCCATGCCGCGAACATTTCGAGCCATGCCGCCAACATTTCGCGCCATGCCGCCAACATTTCGAGCCATGCCGCCATCATTTCGAGCCAAGCCGCCAACATTTCAAGCCATGCCGCCAACATTTCGAGCCATGCCGCAAACATTGCGAGCCATCCCGAAAACATTTCGTGCCATGCCGACAACATATCGAGTCATTCCGCCAACATTACTAGCCATGCCGCCAACATTTCGAGCCATGCCGCCAACATTTCGAGCTATGGCGCCAACATTTCGAGCCATGCCGCAAACATTTCGAGTCATGCCGCCAACATTTCGAGCCATGCCGCCAACATTTCGAGCCATGCCGCCAACATTTCGAGCCATGCCGCAAACATTTTGAGAAATGCCGCCAACATTTCTATCCATGATGTTAACATTTCGAGCCATTCCGCCAACATTTCGAGCCATGCCAACATTTCGAGCCATCCCGAAAACATTTCGTGCCATGCCGCCAACATTTCGAGCCATGCCGCGAACATTTCGAGCCATGCCGCCAACATTTCGCGCCATGCCGCCAACATTTCGAGCCATGCCGCCATCATTTCGAGCCAAGCCGCCAACATTTCAAGCCATGCCGCCAACATTTCGAGCCATGCCGCAAACATTGCGAGCCATCCCGAAAACATTTCGTGCCATGCCGACAACATTTCGAGCCATGCCGCAAACATTTTGAGAAATGCCGCCAACATTTCTATCCATGATGTTAACATTTCGAGCCATTCCGCCAACATTTCGAGCCATGCCAACAACATTTCGAGCCATCCCGAAAACATTTCGTGCCATGCCGCCAACATTTCGAGCCATGCCGCGAACATTTCGAGCCATGCCGCCAACATTTCGCGCCATGCCGCCAACATTTCGAGCCATGCCGCCATCATTTCGAGCCAAGCCGCCAACATTTCAAGCCATGCCGCCAACATTTCGAGCCATGCCGCAAACATTGCGAGCCATGCCGCCAAAATTTCTAGCCATGCCGCCAACATTTCGAGCCATTCCGCCAACATTTTGATCCATTCCGCCAACATTTCGAGGTATGCCGCCAACATTTCGTGCCATGCCGCCAACATTTCGAGCCATGCCGCCAACATTTCGAGCCATGCCGCCAACATTTCGTGTTATGCCGCCAACATTTCGAGCCATGCCGCCAACATTTCGAGCCATGCCGCAAACATTTCGAGCCACGCCAACATTTCGAGCCATGCCGCCAACATTTCGAGCCATTCCGCCAACATTGCGAGCCATTCCGCCAACATTTCGAGCCATGCCGCCAACATTTCTAGCCATGCCGCCAACATTTCGAGCCATGCCAACAACACTTCGAGCCATGCCGCAAACATTTCGAACCATGCCGCCAACATTTCGAGCCATGCCGCCAACATTTCGAGCCATGCCGCCAACATTTCGAGCCATGCCGCCAACATTTCGAGCCATGCCGCCAACATTTCGAGCCATGCCAACATTTTGAGCCATGCCGCAAACATTTCGAGCCATTCCGCCAACATTTCGAGCCATTCCGCCAACATTTCGAGCCATGCCGCCAACATTTCGAGCCATGCCGCCAACATTTCGAGCCATGCCAACAACACTTCGAGCCATGCCGCAAACATTTCGAGCCATGCCGCCAACATTTCGAGCCATGCCGCCAACATTTCGAGCCATGCCGCAAACATTTCGAACCATGCCGCCAAAATTTCGAGCCATGCCGCCAACATTTCGAGCCATGCCGCGAACATTTCGAGCCATGCCGCCAACATTTCGAGCCATTCCGCCAACATTTCGAGCCATTCCGCCAACATTTCGAGCCATGCATCCAACATTTCGAGCCATACCGCCAACATTTCGAGCCATGCCGCCAACATTTCGAGCCATGCCGCCAACATTTCGAGCCATGCCGCCAACATTTCGAGCCATGCCAACATTTTGAGCCATGCCGCAAACAATTCGAGCCATGCCGCCAACATTTCGAGCCATGCCGCCAACATTTCGAACCATGCCGCCAACATTTCGAGCTATGCCGCCCACACTTCGGGCCATGCCGCCAACATTTCGAGCCATGTCGCCAACATTTTGAGCCATGCCGTCAACATTTTGAACCATGCCGCCAACATTTAGAGCCATGCCGCCAACATTTCGAGCCATGCCGCAAAAATTTCGAGCCACGCCGCCAACATTTCGAGCCATGCCGCCAACATTTCGAGCCATGCCGCCAACATTTCGAGCCATGCCGCCAACATTTCGTGCCATGCCGCCAACATTTCGAGCCATGCCGCCAACATTTCGAGCCATGCCGCCAACATTTCGAGCCATGCCGCCAACATTTCGTGCCATGCCGCCAACATTTCGAGCCATGCCGCCAACATTTCGAGCAATGCCGCCAACATTTCGTGCCATGCCGCCAACATTTCGAGCCATTCCGCCAACATTTCGAGCCATTCCGCCAACATTTCGAACCAGGCCGCCAACATTTCGTGCCACGCCGCCAACATTTCGAGCCATGCCGCCAACATTTCGAGCCATGCCTCCAACATTTCCAGCCATGCCGCCAACATTTCGAGCCATGCCGCCAACATTTCGAGCCATGCCGCCAACATTTCGAGCCATGCCGCCAACATTTCGAGCCATGCCGCCAACATTTCGAGCCATGCCGCAAACATTTCGAGTCATGCCGCCAACATTTCGAGCCATGCCGCCAACATTTCGAGCCATGCCAACAACACTTCGAGCCATGCCGCAAACATTTCGAGAAATGCCGCCAACATTTCTATCCATGATGTTAACATTTCGAGCCATTCCGCCAACATTTCGAGCCATGCCAACAACACTTCGTGCCATGCCAACATTTCGAGCCATGCCGCCAACATTTCGATCCATGATGTTAACATTTCGAGCCAATCCGCCAACATTTCGAGCCATGCCGCCAACATTTTGAGCCATGCCGCTAACATTTCGAGACATGCCACCAACATTTCGAGCCATGCCGCCAACATTTTGAGCCATGCCGCCAACATTTCGAGCCATGCCGCCAACATTTCGTGCCATGCCGCCAACATTTCGAGCCATGCCGCCAACATTTCGAGCCATGACGCCAACACCTCGAGCCATGCCGCCAACATTTCGAGCCAGGCCGCCAACATTTCGTGCCACGCCGCCAACATTTCGAGCAATGCCGCCAACATTTCGAGCCATGCCGCCAACACTTCCAGCCATGCCGCCAACATTTCGAGCCATGCCGCCAACATTTCGAGCCATGCCGCCAACATTTCGAGCCATGACGCTAACCCTTACAGCCATGCCGCCAACATTTCGAGCCATGCCGCCAACATTTCGAGCCATGACGCCAACACCTCGAGCCATGCCTCCAACATTTTGAGCCATGCCGCCAACACTTACAGCCATGCCGCCAACATTTCGAGCCATGCCGCCAACATTTCGAGCCATGACGCCAACACCTCGAGCCATGAAGCTAACATTTCGAGCCATGCCACCAACATTTCGACCCATGCCGAAAACATCTCGAGCCATGCCGCCAACATTTCGAGCCATGCCGCCAACATTTCGAGTCATGCCGCCAACATTTTGAGCTATGCCGCCAACACTTCGAGCCATGCCGCCAACATTTCGAGTCATGCCGCCATTTCGAGCCATGCCGCCAACATTTCGAGCCATGCCGCCTACATTTCGTGCCATGCCGCCAACATTTCGAGCCATGCCGCCGACATTTTGAGCCATGCCGCCAACACTTACAGCCATGCCGCCAACATTTCGAGCCATGCCGCCAACATTTTGAGCCATGACGCCAACACCTCGAGCCATGCCGCCAACATTTCGAGCCAGGCCGCCAACATTTCGTGCCACGCCGCCAACATTTCGAGCCATGCCGCCAACATTTCGAGCCATGCCTCCAACATTTCCAGCCATGCCGCCAACATTTCGAGCCATGCCGCCAACATTTCGAGCCATACCGCCAACATTTCGAGCCATGCCGCCAACATTTCGAGCCATGCCGCAAACATTTCGAGTCATGCCGCCAACATTTCGAGCCATGCCGCCAACATTTCGAGCCATGCCGCCAACATTTCGAGCCATGCCGCAAACATTTTGAGAAATGCCGCCAACATTTCTATCCATGATGTTAACATTTCAAGCCATTCCGCCAACATTTCGAGCCATGCCAACAACACTTCGAGCCATGCCGCAAACATTTCGAGAAATGCCACCAACATTTCTATCCATGATGTTAACATTTCGAGCCATTCCGCCAACATTTCGAGCCATGCCAACAACACTTCGTGCCATGCCAACATTTCGAGCCATGCCGCCAAAATTTCGATCCATGATGTTAACATTTCGAGCCAATCCGCCAACATTTCGAGCCATGCCGCCAACATTTTGAGCCATGCCGCTAACATTTCGAGACATGCCACCAACATTTCGAGCCATGCCGCCAACATTTTGAGCCATGCCGCCAACATTTCGAGCCATGCCGCCAACATTTCGTGCCATGCCGCCAACATTTCGAGCCATGCCGCCAACATTTTGAGCCATGCCGCCAACATTTCGAGCCATGCCGCAAACATTTCAAGCCACGCCGCCAACATTTCGAGCCATGCCGCCAACATTTCGAGCTGTGCCGCCAACATTTCAAGCCATGCCGCCAACATTTCGTGCCATGCCGCCAACATTTCGAGCCATGCCGCCAACATTTCGAGCCATGCCGCCAACATTTCGAGCCATGCCGCCAACATTTCGAGCCATGCCGCCAACATTTCGAGCCATGTCGCCAACATTTCGAGCCATGCCGCCAACATTTCGAGCCACTCCGCCAACATTTCGAGCCATGCCGCCAACATTTCGAGCCATGCCGCCAACATTTCGTGCCATGCCGCCAACATTTCGAGCCATGCCGCCAACATTTCGAGCCATGCCGCAAACATTTCGAGCCATGCCGCCAACATTTCGAGCCACTCCGCCAACATTTCGAGCCATGCCGCCAACATTTCGAGCCATGCCAACAACACTTCGAGCCATGCCGTAAACATTTTGAGAAATGCCGCCAACATTTCGACCCATGCCGCCAACATTTCGAACCCTGCCGCCAACATTTCAAACCATGCCGTCAACATTTCGAGCCATGCCGCCAACATTTCGAGCCACGCCGCCAACATTTCGAGCCATGCCGCCAACATTTCGAGCCACGCCGCCAACATTTCGAGCCATGCCGCCTACATTTCGTGCCATGCCGCCAACATTTCGAGCCATGCCAACATTTCGAGCCATGCCGCCAACATTTCGAACCATGCCGCCAACATTTCGAGCCATGCCAACATTTCGAGCCATGCCGCAAACATTTCGAGCCATGCCGCCAACATTTAGAGCCATGCCGCCAACATTTCGAACCATGGCGCCAACATTTCGAGCCATGCCGCCAACATTTCGAGCCCTGCCGCCAACATTTCGAGCCGTGCCGCCAACATTTCGAGCCGTGCCGCCAACATTTCAAGCCATGCCGCCAACATTTCGAGCCATGCCGCCAAAACTTTTAGCCATGCCGACAACATATCGAGTCATTCCGCCAACATTACTAGCCATGCCGCCAACATTTCGAGCCATCCCGAAAACATTTCGTGCCATGCCGCCAACATTTCGAGCCATGCCGCGAACATTTCGAGCCATGCCGCCAACATTTCGCGCCATGCCGCCAACATTTCGAGCCATGCCGCCATCATTTCGAGCCAAGCCGCCAACATTTCAAGCCATGCCGCCAACATTTCGAGCCATGCCGCAAACATTGCGAGCCATGCCGCCAAAATTTCTAGCCATGCCGCCAACATTTCGAGCCATTCCGCCAACATTTTGATCCATTCCGCCAACATTTCGAGCCATGCCGCCAACATTTCGTGCCATGACGCCAACATTTCGAGCCATGCCGCCAACATTTTGAGCCATGCCGCCAACATTTCGAGCCATGCCGCCAACATTTTGAGCCATGCCGCCAACATTTCGAGCCATGCCGCCAACATTTCGAGCCATGCCGTAAACATTTCAAGCCATGCCGCCAACATTTCGAACCATGCCGCCAAAACTTTTAGCCATGCCGAACACATATCGAGCCGTTCCGCCAACATTACGAGCCATGCCGCCAACATTTCGAGCCATGCCGCCAACATTTCGATCCATGCCGCCAACATTTCGAGCCATGCCGCCAACATTTTGAGCCATGCCGCCAACATTTCGAGCCATGCCGCCAACATTTCGTGCCATGCCGCCAACATTTCGAGCCATGCCGCCAACATTTCGTGCCATGCCGCCAACACTTCGAGCTATGCCGCCAACATTTCGAGCCATGCCGCCAACATTTCGAGCCATGCCGTAAACATTTCGAGCCATGCCGCCAACATTTCGAGCCATGCCGCCAACATTTCGAGCCATGCCGCCAACATTTCGAGCCATGCCGCCAACATTTCCAGCCATGCCGCCAACATTTCGAGCAATGCCGCCAACATTTCGAACCATGCCGCCAACATTTGGAGTCATGCCGCCAACATTTCGAGCCATGTCGCCAACATTTCGAGCCATGCCGTCAACATTTTGAACCATGCCGCCAACATTTCGAGCCATGCCGCCAACATTTCGAGCCATGCCGCAAAAATTTCGAGCCACGCCGCCAACATTTCGAGCCATGCCGCCAACATTTCGAGCCATGCCGCCAACATTTCGAGGTATGCCGCCAACATTTCGTGCCATGCCGCCAACATTTCGAGCCATGCCGCCAACATTTCGAGCCATGCCGCCAACATTTCGTGTTATGCCGACAACATTTCGAGCCATGCCGCCAACATTTCGCGCCATGCCGCAAACATTTCGAGCCACGCCAACATTTCGAGCCATGCCGCCAACATTTCGAGCCATTCCGCCAACATTGCGAGCCATTCCGCCAACATTTCGAGCCATGCCGCCAACATTTCGAGCCATGCCGCCAACATTTCGAGCCATGCCAACAACACTTCGAGCCATGCCGCAAACATTTCGAACCATGCCGCCAACATTTCGAGCCATGTCGCCAACATTTCGAGCCATGCCGCCAACATTTCGAGCCATGCCGCAAACATTTCGAACCATGGCGCCAACATTTCGAGCCATGCCGCCAACATTTCGAGCCATGCCGCGAACATTTCGAGCCATGCCGCCAACATTTCGAGCCATTCCGCCAACATTTCGAGCCATTCCGCCAACATTTCGAGCCATGCCGCCAACATTTCGAGCCATACCGCCAACATTTCGAGCCATGCCGCCAACATTTCGACCAATGCCGCCAACATTTCGAGCCATGCCGCCAACATTTCGAGCCATGCCAACATTTTGAGCCATGCCGCAAACATTTCGAGCCATTCCGCCAACATTTCGAGCCATGCCGCCAACATTTCGAGCCATGCCGCCAACATTTCGAGCCATGCCAACAACACTTCGAGCCATGCCGCAAACATTTCGAGCCATGCCGCCAACATTTCGAGCCATGCCGCCAACATTTCGAGCCATGCCGCCAACATTTCGAGCCATGCCGCAAACATTTCGAACCATGCCGCCAACATTTCGAGCCATGCCGCCAACATTTCGAGCCATGCCGCGAACATTTCGAGCCATGCCGCCAACATTTCGAGCCATTCCGCCAACATTTCGAGCCATTCCGCCAACATTTCGAGCCATGCATCCAACATTTCGAGCCATACCGCCAACATTTCGAGCCATGCCGCCAACATTTCGAGCCATGCCGCCACATTTCGAGCCATGCCGCCAACATTTCGAGCCATGCCAACATTTTGAGCCATGCCGCAAACATTTCGAGCCATGCCGCCAACATTTCGAGCCATGCCGCCAACATTTCGAACCATGCTGCCAACATTTCGAGCTATGCCGCCCACACTTCGAGCCATTCCGCCAACATTTCGAGTTATGTCGCCAACATTTTGAGCCATGCCGTCAACATTTTGAACCATGCCGCCAACATTTCGAGCCATGCCGCCAACATTTCGAGCCATGCCGCAAAAATTTCGAGCCACGCCGCCAACATTTCGAGCCATGCCGCCAACATTTCGAGCCATGCCGCCAACATTTCGAGCCATGCCGCCAACATTTCGTGCCATGCCGCCAACATTTCGAGCCATGCCGCCAACATTTCGAGCAATGCCGCCAACATTTCGTGCCATGCCGCCAACATTTCGAGCCATGCCGCCAACATTTCGATCCATGCCGCAAACATTTCGAGCCACGCCAACATTTCGAGCCATGCCGCCAACATTTCGAGCCATTCCGCCAACATTTCGAGCCATTCCGCCAATATTTCGAGCCATGCCGCCAACATTTCGAGCCATGCCGCCAACATTCCGAGCCATGCCAACAAAACTTCGAGCCATGCCGCAAACATTTCGAGCCATGCCGCCAACATTTCGAGCCATGCGGCCAACATTTCGAGCCATGCCGCCAACATTTCGAGCCATGCCGCAAACATTTCGAACCATGCCGCCAACATTTCGAGCCATGCCGCCAACATTTCGAGCCATGCCGCGAACATTTCGAGCCATGCCGCCAACATTTCGAGCCATTCCGCCAACATTTCAAGCCATTCCGCCAACATTTCGAGCCATGCCGCCAACATTTCGAGCCATACAGCCAACATTCCGAGCCATGTCGCCAACATTTCGAGCCATGCCGCCAACATTTCAAGCCATGCCGCCAACATTTCGAGCCATGCCGCAAACATTTCGAACCATGCCGCCAACATTTCGAGCCATGCCGCAAACATTTTGAGCCATGCCGCAAAAATTTCGAGCCATTCTGCCAACATTTCGAGCCATTCCGCCAACATTTCGAGCCATGCCAACAACACTTCGAGCCATGCCGCAAACATTTCGAGCCATGCCGCCAACATTTCGAGCCATGCCGCCAACATTTCGAGCCATGCCGCAAACATTTCGAACCATGCCGCCAACATTTCGAGCCATGCCGCCAACATTTCGAGCCATGCCGCGAACATTTCGAGCCATGCCGCCAACATTTCGAGCCATTCCGCCAACATTTCGAGCCATTCCGCCAACATTTCGAGCCATGCCGCCAACATTTCGAGCCATACCGCCAACATTTCGAGCCATGCCGCCAACATTTCGAGCCATGCCGCCAACATTTCGAGCCATGCCAACATTTTAAGCCATGCCGCAAACATTTCGAGCCATGCCGCCAACATTTCGAGCCATGCCGCCAACATTTCGAACCATGCCGCCAACATTTCGAGCTATGCCGCCAACATTTCGAGCCGTGCCGCCAACATTTCGAGCCGTGCCGCCAACATTTCGAGCCGTGCCGCCAACATTTCAAGCCATGCCAACATTTTGAGCCATGCCGCCAACATTTCGAGCCATGCCGCAAACATTTCGAGCCACGCCGCCAACATTTCGAGCCATGCCGCCAACATTTCGAGCCATGCCGCCAACATTTCGAGCCATGCCGCCAACATTTCGAGTCATGCCGCCAACATTTCGAGCCATGCCGCCAACATTTCGAGTCATGCCGCCATTTCGAGCCATGCCGCCAACATTTCGAGCAATGCCGCCAACATTTCGAGCCATGCCGCCAACATAACGAGCCATGCCGCCAACATTTCGAGCCATGCCGCCAACATTTCGAACCATGCCGCTAACATTTCTAGCTATGCCGCTAACATTTCTAGCTATGCCGCCAACATTTCAAGCCATGCCGCCAACATTTTGAGCCATGCCGCCAACATTTCGAGCTATTCCGCTAACACCTCGAGCCATGCCGCCAACATTTCGAGCCATTCCGCTAACACCTCGAGCCATGCCGCCAACACTTCGAATCATGCCGCCAACATTTCGAGACATGCCGCCAACATTTCGAGCCATGCCGCCAACATTTCGAGCCATGCCGCCAACATTTTGAGCCATGCCGCCAACATTTCGAGCCATGCCGCCAACATTTCGAGCCTTGCCGCCAACATTTCAAGCCATGCCGCCAACATTTCGTGCCACGCTGCCAACATTTCGAGCCATGCCGCCAACATTTTGAGCCATGCCTCCAACACTTACAGCCATGCCGCCAACATTTCGAGCCATGCCGCCAACATTTCGAGCCATGACGCCAACACCTCGAGCCATGCCGCCAACATTTCGAGCCAGGCCGCCAACATTTCGTGCCACGCCGCCAACATTTCGAGCCATGCCGCCAACATTTCGAACCATGCCGCCAACATTTCCAGCCATGCCGCCAACATTTCGAGCCATGCCGCCAACATTTCGGGCCATGCCGCCAACATTTCGAGCTATGCCGCCAACATTTCGAACTATGCCGCCAACATTTTGAGCCATGCCGCCAACATTTCGGGCAATGCCGCCAAAATTTCGAGCCATGCCGCCATCATTTCGAGCCATGCCGCCAACATTTCGAGTCATGCCGCCAACATTTCGAGCCATGCCACCAACATTTCGAGCCATGCCGCCAATATTTCGAGCCATGCCGCCAACATTTCGAGCCATGCCGCCAACATTTCGAGCTATGCCGCCAACACTTCGAGCCATGCCGCCAACATTTTGAGTCATGCCGCCATTTCGAGCCATGCCGCCAACATTTCGAGCCATGCCGCCAACATTTCGAGCAATGCCGCCAACATTTCCAGCCATGCCGCCAACATTTCGAGCCATGCCGCCAACATTTCGAGCCATGCCGCCAACATTTCGAGTCATGCCGCCATTTCGAGCAATGCCGCCAACATTTCGAGCCTTGCCGCCAACATTTCGAGCCATGCCGCCAACATTTCGAGCCATGCCGCAAACATTGCGAGCCATGCCGTCAAAATTTCTAGCCATGCCGCCAACATTTCGAGCCATTCCGCCAACATTTTGATCCATTCCGCCAACATTTCGAGCCATGCCGCCAACATTTCGAGACATGCCAACAACACTTCGAGCCATGCCGCAAACATTTTGAGAAATGCCGCCAACATTTCGACCCATGCCGCCAACATTTCGAACCTTGCCGCCAACATTTCAAACCATGCCGTCAACATTTCGAGCAATGCCGCCAACATTTCGAGCCACGCCGCCAACATTTCGAGCCATGGCGCCAACATTTCGAGCCATGCCGCCAACATTTCGAGCTATGCCGCCAACACTTCGAGCCATGCCGGCAACATTTCGAGTCATGCCGCCATTTCGAGCCATGCCGCCAACATTTTGAGCCTTGCCGCCAACATTTCGAGCCATGCCGCCAACATTTCGAGCCATGCCGCCAACATTTCGAGCCATGCCGCCAGAATTTCCAGCAATGCCGCCAACATTTCGAACCATGCCGCCAACATTTCGAGCCATGCCGCAAACATTTCGAGCCATGCCGCCAACATTTCGAGCCACTCCGCCAACATTTCGAGCCATGCCGCCAACATTTCGAGCCATGCCGCCAACATTTCGTGCCATGCCGCCAACATTTCGAGCCATGCCGCCAACATTTCCAGCCATGCCGCAAACATTTCGAGCCATGCAGCCAACATTTCGAGACACTCCGCTAACATTTCGAGCGATGCCGCCAACATTTCGAGACATGCCAACAACACTTCGAGCCATGCCGCAAACATTTTGAGAAATGCCGCCAACATTTCGACCCATGCCGCCAACATTTCGAACCCTGCCGCCAACATTTCAAACCATGCCGTCAACATTTCGAGCAATGCCGCCAACATTTCGAGCCACGCCGCCAACATTTCGAGCCATGCCGCCAACATTTCGAGCCATGCCGCCTACATTTCGTGCCATGCCGCCAACATTTCGAGCCATGCCAACATTTCGAGCCATGCCGCCAACATTTCGAACCATGCCGCCAACATTTCGAGCCATGCTAACATTTCGAGCCATGCCGCAAACATTTCGAGCCATGCCGCCAACATTTCGAGCCATGCCGCCAACATTGCGAACCATGCCGCCAACATTTCGAGCCATGCCGCCAACATTTCGAGCCCTGCCGCCAACATTTCGAGCCGTGCCGCCAACATTTCGAGCCGTGCCGCCAACATTTCGAGCCGTGCTGCCAACATTTCAAGCCATGCCGCCAACATTTCGAGCCATGCCGCCAAAACTTTTAGCCATGCCGACAACATATCGAGTCATTCCGCCAACATTACTAGCCATGCCGCCAACATTTCGAGCCATCCCGAAAACATTTCGTGCCATGCCGCCAACATTTCGAGCCATGCCGCGAACATTTCGAGCCATGCCGCCAACATTTCGAGCCAAGCCGCCAACATTTCAAGCCATGCCGCCAACATTTCGAGCCATGCCGCAAACATTGCGAGCCATGCCGTCAAAATTTCTAGCCATGCCGCCAACATTTCGAGCCGTTCCGCCAACATTTTGATCCATTCCGCCAACATTTCGAGCCATGCCGCCAACATTTCGAGCCATGCCGCAAACATTGCGAGCCATGCCGTCAAAATTTCTAGCCATGCCGCCAACATTTCGAGCCATTCCGCCAACATTTTGATCCATTCCGCCAACATTTCGAGCCATGCCGCCAACATTTCGTGCCATGACGCCAACATTTCGAGCCATGCCGCCAACATTTTGAGCCATGCCGCCAACATTTCGAGCCATGCCGCCAACATTTTGAGCCATGAGGCCAACATTTCGAGCCATGCCGCCAACATTTCGTGCCATGACGCCAACATTTCGTGCCATGACGCCAACATTTCGAGCCATTCCGCCAACATTTTGATCCATGCCGCCAACATTTCGAGCCATGCCGCCAACATTTCGCGCCATGCCGCCAACATTTCGAGCCATGCCGCCATCATTTCGAGCCAAGCCGCCAACATTTCAAGCCATGCCGCCAACATTTCGAGCCATGCCGCAAACATTGCGAGCCATGCCGTCAAAATTTCTAGCCATGCCGCCAACATTTCGAGCCATTCCGCCAACATTTTGATCCATTCCGCCAACATTTCGAGCCATGCCGCCAACATTTCGTGCCATGACGCCAACATTTCGAGCCATGACGCCAACATTTCGTGCCATGACGCCAACATTTCGAGCCATTCCGCCAACATTTTGATCCATGCCGCCAACATTTTGAGCCATGAGGCCAACATTTCGAGCCATGCCGCCAACATTTCGTGCCATGCCGCCAACTTTTCGTGCCATGACGCCAACATTTCGAGCCATGCCGCCAACATTTTGAGCCATGCCGCCAACATTTCGAGCCATGCCGCCAACATTTTGATCCATTCCGCCAACATTTCGAGCCATGCCGCCAACATTTCGTGCCATGACGCCAACATTTCGAGCCATGCCGCCAACATTTTGAGTCATGCCGCCAACATTTCGAGCCATGCCGCCAACATTTTGAGCCATGAGGCCAACATTTCAAGCCATGCCGCCAACATTTCGAACCATGCCGCCAAAACTTTTAGCCATGCCGAACACATATCGAGCCATTTCGCCAACATTACGAGCCATGCCGCCAACATTTCGAGCCATGCCGCCAACATTTCGATCCATGCCGCCAACATTTCGAGCCATGCCGCCAACATTTTGAGCCATGCCGCCAACATTTCGAGCCATGCCGCCAACATTTCGTGCCATGCCGCCAACATTTCGAGCCATGCCGCCAACATTTCGTGCCATGCGGCCAACACTTCGAGCTATGCCGCCAACATTTCGAGCCATGCTGCCAACATTTCGAGCCATGCCGCAAACATTTCGAGCCATGCCGCCAACATTTCGAGCCATGCCGCCAACATTTCGAGCCATGCCGCCAACATTTCGAGCCATGCCGCCAACATTTCGAGCCATGCCGCCAACATTTTGAGCCATGCCGCAAACATTTCGAGCCATGCCGCTAACATTTCGAGCCATGCCGCACACATTTCGAGCCATGCCGCGAACATTTCGAGCCATGCCGCCAACATTTCGAGCCATTCCGCCAACATTTCGAGCCATTCCGCCAACATTTCGAGCCATGCCGCCAACATTTTGAGCCATACCGCCAACATTTCGAGCCATTCCGCCAACATTTCGAGCCATGCCGCCAACATTTCGAGCCATGCCGCCAACATTTCGAGCCATGCCGCCAACATTTCGAGCCATGCCAACATTTTGAGCCATGCCGCAAACATTTCGAGCCATGCCGCCAACATTTCGAGCCATGCCGCCAACATTTCGAACCATGCCGCCAACATTTCGAGCTATGCCGCCAACATTTCGAGCCGTGCCGCCAACATTTCGAGCCGTGCCGCCAAAATTTCAAGCCATGCCGCCAACATTTCGAGCCATGCCGGCTACATTTCGTGCCATGCCGCCAACATTTCGAGCCATGCCGCCAACATTTCGAGCCATGCCGCGAACATTTCGAGCCATGCCGCCAACATTTCGAGCTATTCCGCCAACATTTCGAGTCATTCCGCCAACATTTCGAGCCATGCCGCCAACATTTCGAGCCATACCGCCAACATTTTGAGCCATGAGGCCAACATTTTGAGCCATGCCGCCAAGATTTCGAGCCATGCCGTAAACATTTCAAGCCATGCCGCCAACATTTCGAACCATGCCGCCAAAACTTTTAGCCATGCCGAACACATATCGAGCCATTTCGCCAACATTACGAGCCATGCCGCCAACATTTCGAGCCATGCCGCCAACATTTCGATCCATGCCGCCAACATATCGAGCCATGCCGTAAACATTTCGAGCCATGCCGCCAACATTTCGAGCCACTCCGCCAACATTTCGAGCCATGCCGCCAACATTTCGAGCCATGCCGCCAACATTTCGTGCCATGCCGCCAACATTTCGAGCCATGCCGCCAACATTTCGAGCCATGCCGCAAACATTTCGAGCCATGCCGCCAACATTTCGAGACATGCCAACAACACTTCGAGCCATGCCGCAAACATTTCGAGCAATGCCGCCAACATTTCGAGCCACGCCGCCAACATTTCGAGCCATGCCGCCAACATTTCGACCCATGCCGCCAACATTTCGAGCCATGCCGCCTACATTACGTGCCATGCCGGCAACATTTCGAGCCATGCCAACATTTCGAGCCATGCCGCCAACATTTCGAACCATGCCGCCAACATTTCGAGCCATGCCAACATTTCGAGCCATGCCGCAAACATTTCGAGCCATGCCGCCAACATTTCGAGCCATGCCGCCAACATTTCGAACCATGCCGCCAACATTTCGAGCCATGCCGCCAACATTTCGAGCCCTGCCGCCAACATTTCGAGCCGTGCCGCCAACATTTCGAGCCGTGCCGCCAACATTTCGAGCCGTGCTGCCAACATTTCAAGCCATGCCGCCAACATTTCGAGCCATGCCGCCAAAACTTTTAGCCATGCCGACAACATATCGAGTCATTCCGCCAACATTACTAGCCATGCCGCCAACATTTCGAGCCATCCCGAAAACATTTCGTGCCATGCCGCCAACATTTCGAGCCATGCCGCGAACATTTCGAGCCATGCCGCCAACATTTCGCGCCATGCCGCCAACATTTCGAGCCATGCCGCCATCATTTCGAGCCAAGCCGCCAACATTTCAAGCCATGCCGCCAACATTTCGAGCCATGCCGCCAACATTTCGAACCATGCCGCCAAAACTTTTAGCCATGCCGAACACATATCGAGCCATTTCGCCAACATTACGAGCCATGGCGCCAACACTTCGAGCCATGCCGCCAACATTTCGAGCCATGCCGCCAACATTTCGAGCCATGCCGCCAACATTTCGAGCCATGCCGCCAGCATTTCGAGCCATGCCGCCAATATTTCGAGCTATGCCGCCAACATTTCGAGCCATGCCACCAACATTTCAATCCATGCCGCCAACATTTCGAGCCATGCCGCCAACATTTCGAGCCATGCCGCCAACATTTCGAGCCATGCCGCCAACATTTCGAGCTATGCCGCCAACACTTCGAGCCATGCCGCCAACATTTCGAGCCATGCCGCCAACATTTCGAACCATGCCGCCAAAACTTTTAGCCATGCCGAACACATATCGAGCCATTTCGCCAACATTACGAGCCATGGCGCCAACACTTCGAGCCATGCCGCCAACATTTCGAGCCATGCCGCCAACATTTCGAGCCATGCCGCCAACATTTCGAGCCATGCCGCCAACATTTCGAGCTATGCCGCCAACACTTCGAGCTATGCCGGCAACATTTCGAGCCATGCCACCAACATTTCGATCCATGCCGCCAACATTTCGAGCCATGCCGCAAACATTTCGAGCAATGCCGCCAACATTTCGAGCCACGCCGCCAACATTTCGAGCCATGCCGCCAACATTTCGAGCCATGCCGCCAACATTTCGAGCCATGCCGCCTACATTTCGTGCCATGCCGGCAACATTTCGAGCCATGCCAACATTTCGAGCCATGCCGCCAACATTTCGAACCATGCCGCCAACATTTCGAGCCATGCCAACATTTCGAGCCATGCCGCAAACATTTCGAGCCATGCCGCCAACATTTCGAGCCATGCCGCCAACATTTCGAACCATGCCGCCAACATTTCGAGCCATGCCGCCAACATTTCGAGCCCTGCCGCCAACATTTCGAGCCGTGCCGCCAACATTTCGAGCCGTGCCGCCAAATTTCGAGCCGTGCTGCCAACATTTCAAGCCATGCCGCCAACATTTCGAGCCATGCCGCCAAAACTTTTAGCCATGCCGACAACATATCGAGTCATTCCGCCAACATTACTAGCCATGCCGCCAACATTTCGAGCCATCCCGAAAACATTTCGTGCCATGCCGCCAACATTTCGAGCCATGCCGCGAACATTTCGAGCCATGCCGCCAACATTTCGCGCCATGCCGCCAACATTTCGAGCCATGCCGCCATCATTTCGAGCCAAGCCGCCAACATTTCAAGCCATGCCGCCAACATTTCGAGCCATGCCGCCAACATTTCGAACCATGCCGCCAAAACTTTTAGCCATGCCGAACACATATCGAGCCATTTCGCCAACATTACGAGCCATGGCGCCAACACTTCGAGCCATGCCGCCAACATTTCGAGCCATGCCGCCAACATTTCGAGCCATGCCGCCAACATTTCGAGCCATGCCGCCAGCATTTCGAGCCATGCCGCCAATATTTCGAGCTATGCCGCCAACATTTCGAGCCATGCCACCAACATTTCGATCCATGCCGCCAACATTTCGAGCCATGCCGCCAACATTTCGAGCCATGCCGCCTACATTTCGTGCCATGCCGCCAACATTTCGAGCCATGCCGCCAACATTTCGAGCCATGCCGCGAACATTTCGAGCCATGCCGCCAACATTTCGAGCTATTCCGCCAACATTTCGAGTCATTCCGCCAACATTTCGAGCCATGCCGCCAAAATTTCGAGCCATACCGCCAACATTTTGAGCCATGAGGCCAACATTTTGAGCCATGCCGCCAAGATTTCGAGCCATGCCGTAAACATTTCAAGCCATGCCGCCAACATTTCGAACCATGCCGCCAAAACTTTTAGCCATGCCGAACACATATCGAGCCATTTCGCCAACATTACGAGCCATGCCGCCAACATTTCGAGCCATGCCGCCAACATTTCGATCCATGCCGCCACATTTCGAGCCATGCCGCAAACATTTCGAGCCATGCCGCCAACATTTCGAGCCACTCCGCCAACATTTCGAGCCATGCCGCCAACATTTCGAGCCATGCCGCCAACATTTCGTGCCATGCCGCCAACATTTCGAGCCATGCCGCCAACATTTCGAGCCATGCCGCAAACATTTCGAGCCATGCCGCCAACATTTCGAGACATGCCAACAACACTTCGAGCCATGCCGCAAACATTTCGAGCAATGCCGCCAACATTTCGAGCCACGCCGCCAACATTTCGAGCCATGCCGCCAACATTTCGAGCCATGCCGCCAACATTTCGAGCCATGCCGCCTACATTTCGTGCCATGCCGGCAACATTTCGAGCCATGCCAACATTTCGAGCCATGCCGCCAACATTTCGAACCATGCCGCCAACATTTCGAGCCATGCCAACATTTCGAGCCATGCCGCAAACATTTCGAGCCATGCCGCCAACATTTCGAGCCATGCCGCCAACATTTCGAACCATGCCGCCAACATTTCGAGCCATGCCGCCAACATTTCGAGCCCTGCCGCCAACATTTCGAGCCGTGCCGCCAACATTTCGAGCCGTGCCGCCAACATTTCGAGCCGTGCTGCCAACATTTCAAGCCATGCCGCCAACATTTCGAGCCATGCCGCCAACATTTCGAGCCATGCCGCCAACATTTCGTGCCATGCCGCCAACATTTCGAGCCATGCCGCCAACATTTCGAGCCATGCCGCAAACATTTCGAGCCATGCAGCCAACATTTCGAGACATGCCAACAACACTTCGAGCCATGCCGCAAACATTTTGAGAAATGCCGCCAACATTTCGACCCATGCCGCCAACATTTCGAACCCTGCCGCCAACATTTCAAACCATGCCGTCAACATTTCGAGCAATGCCGCCAACATTTCGAGCCACGCCGCCAACATTTCGAGCCATGCCGCCAACATTTCGAGCCATGCCGCCAACATTTCGAGCCATGCCGCCAACATTTCGAACCATGCCGCCAACATTTCGAGCCATGCCAACATTTCGAGCCATGCCGCAAACATTTCGAGCCATGCCGCCAACATTTCGAGCCATGCCGCCAACATTTCGAACCATGCCGCCAACATTTCGAGCCATGCCGCCAACATTTCGAGCCCTGCCGCCAACATTTCGAGCCATGCCAACATTTCGAGCCATGCCGCAAACATTTCGAGCCATGCCGCCAACATTTCGAGCCATGCCGCCAACATTTCGAACCATGCCGCCAACATTTCGAGCCGTGCCGCCAACATTTCGAGCCGTGCCGCCAACATTTCGAGCCATGCCGCCAACATTTCGAGCCCTGCCGCCAACATTTCGAGCCATGCCAACATTTCGAGCCATGCCGCAAACATTTCGAGCCATGCCGCCAACATTTCGAGCCATGCCGCCAACATTTCGAACCATGCCGCCAACATTTCGAGCCGTGCCGCCAACATTTCGAGCCGTGCTGCCAACATTTCAAGCCATGCCGCCAACATTTCGAGCCATGCCGCCAAAACTTTTAGCCATGCCGACAACATATCGAGTCATTCCGCCAACATTACTAGCCATGCCGCCAACATTTCGAGCCATCCCGAAAACATTTCGTGCCATGCCGCCAACATTTCGAGCCATGCCGCGAACATTTCGAGCCATGCCGCCAACATTTCGCGCCATGCCGCCAACATTTCGAGCCATGCCGCCATCATTTCGAGCCAAGCCGCCAACATTTCAAGCCATGCCGCCAACATTTCGAGCCATGCCGCAAACATTGCGATTCATGCCGCCAAAATTTCTAGCCATGCCGCCAACATTTCGAGCCATTCCGCCAACATTTTGATCCATTCCGCCAACATTTCGAGCCATGCCGCCAACACTTCGTGCCATGACGCCAACATTTCGAGCCATGCCGCCAACATTTTGAGCCATGCCGCCAACATTTCGAGCCATGCCGCCAACATTTTGAGCCATGAGGCCAACATTTTGAGCCATGCCGCCAAGATTTCGAGCCATGCCGTAAACATTTCAAGCCATGCCGCCAACATTTCGAACCATGCCGCCAAAACTTTTAGCCATGCCGAACACATATCGAGCCATTTCGCCAACATTACGAGCCATGCCGCCAACATTTCGAGCCATGCCGCCAACATTTCGATCCATGCCGCCAACATTTCGAGCCATGCCGCCAACATTTCGATCCATGCCGCCAACATTTCGAGGCATGCCGCCAACATTTTGAGCCATGCCGCCAACATTTCGAGCCATGCCGCCAACATTTCGTGCCATGCCGCAACATTTCGAGCCATGCCGCCAACATTTCGTGCCATGCCGCCAACACTTCGAGCTATGCCGCCAACATTTCGAGCCATGCCGCCAACATTTCGAGCCATGCCGCAAACATTTCGAGCCATGCCGCCAACATTTCGAGCCATGCCGCCAACATTTCGAGCCATGCCGCCAACATTTCGAGCCATGCCAACAACATTTCGAGCCATGCCGCCAACATTTCGAGCCATGCCAACAACACTTCGAGCCATGCCGCAAACATTTCGAGCCATGCCGCCAACATTTCGAGCCATGCCGCCAACATTTCGAGCCATGCCGCCAACATTTCGAGCCATGCCGCAAACATTTCGAGCCATGCCGCCAACATTTCGAGCCATGCCGCCAACATTTCGAGCCATGCCGCGAACATTTCGAGCCATGCCGCCAACATTTCGAGCCATTCCGCCAACATTTCGAGCCATTCCGCCAACATTTCGAGCCATGCCGCCAACATTTCGAGCCATACCGCCAACATTTCGAGCCATTCCGCCAACATTTCGAGCCATGCCGCCAACATTTCGAGCCATGCCAACATTTTGAGCCATGCCGCAAACATTTCGTGCCATGCCGCCAACATTTCGAGCCATGCCGCCAACATTTCGAACCATGCCGCCAACATTTCGAGCTATGCCGCCAACATTTCGAGCCGTGCCTCCAACATTTCGAGCCGTGCCGCCAAAATTTCAAGCCATGCCGCCAACATTTCGAGCCATGCCGCCTACATTTCGTGCCATGCCGCCAACATTTCGAGCCATGCCGCCAACATTTCGAGCCATGCCGCGAACATTTCGAGCCATGCCGCCAACATTTCGAGCTATTCCGCCAACATTTCGAGTCATTCCGCCAACATTTCGAGCCATGCCGCCAATATTTCGAGCCATACCGCCAACATTTCGAGCCATTCCGCCAACATTTCGAGCCATGCCGCCAACATTTCGAGCCATGCCGCCAACATTTCGAGCCATGCCGCCAACATTTCGAGCCATGCCGCCAATATTTCGAGCTATGCCGCCAACATTTCGAGCCATGCCACCAACATTTCGATCCATGCCGCCAACATTTCGAGCCATGCCGCCAACATTTCGAGCCATGCCGCCAACATTTCGAGCTATGCCGCCAACACTTCGAGCCATGCCGGCAACATTTCGAGTCATGCGCCATTTCGAGCCATGCCGCCAACATTTTGAGCCTTGCCGCCAACATTTCGAGCCATGCCGCCAACATTTCGAGCCATGCCGCCAACATTTCGAGCCATGCCGCAAACATTTCGAGCCATGCCGCCAACATTTCGAGCCACTCCGACAACATTTCGAGCCATGCCGCCAACATTTCGAGCCATGCCGCCAACATTTCGTGCCATGCCGCCAACATTTCGAGCCATGCCGCCAACATTTCGAGCCATGCCGCAAACATTTCGAGCCATGCCGCCAACATTTCGAGCCACTCCGCTAATATTTCGAGCCATGCCGCCAACATTTCGAGACATGCCAACAACACTTCGAGCCATGCCGCAAACATTTTGAGAAATGCCGCCAACATTTCGACCCATGCCGCCAACATTTCGAACCCTGCCGCCAACATTTCAAACCATGCCGTCAACATTTCGAGCCATGCCGCCAACATTTCGAGCCACGCCGCCAACATTTCGAGCCATGCCGCCAACATTTCGAGCCATGCCGCCAACATTTCGAGCCATGCCGCCTACATTTCGTGCCATGCCGCCAACATTTCGAGCCATGCCAACATTTCGAGCCATGCCGCCAACATTTCGAACCATGCCGCCAACATTTCGAGCCATGCCAACATTTCGAGCCATGCCGCAAACATTTCGAGCCACGCCGCCAACATTTCGAGCCATGCCGCCAACATTTCGAACCATGCCGCCAACATTTCGAGCCATGCCGCCAACATTTCGAGCCCTGCCGCCAACATTTCGAACCATGCCGCCAACATTTCGAGCCATGCCAACATTTCGAGCCATGCCGCAAACATTTCGAGCCATGCCGCCAACATTTCGAGCCATGCCGCCAACATTTCGAGCCATGCCGCCAACATTTCGAAACATGCCGCCAACATTTCGAGCCATGCCGCCAACATTTCGAGCCGTGCCGCCAACATTTCGAGCCGTGCTGCCAACATTTCAAGCCATGCCGCCAACATTTCGAGCCATGCCGCCAAAACTTTTAGCCATGCCGACAACATATCGAGTCATTCCGCCAACATTACTAGCCATGCCGCCAACATTTCGAGCCATCCCGAAAACATTTCGTGCCATGCCGCCAACATTTCGAGCCATGCCGCGAACATTTCGAGCCATGCCGCCAACATTTCGCGCCATGCCGCCAACATTTCGAGCCATGCCGCCATCATTTCGAGCCAAGCCGCCAACATTTCAAGCCATGCCGCCAACATTTCGAGCCATGCCGCAAACATTGCGAGCCATGCCGCCAAAATTTCTAGCCATGCCGCCAACATTTCGAGCCATTCCGCCAACATTTTGATCCATTCCGCCAACATTTCGAGCCATGCCGCCAACATTTCGTGCCATGACGCCAACATTTCGAGCCATGCCGCCAACATTTTGAACCATGCCGCCAACATTTCGAGCCATGCCGCCAACATTTTGAGCCATGAGGCCAACATTTCGAGCCATGCCGCCAACATTTCGAGCCATGCCGTAAACATTTCAAGCCATGCCGCCAACATTTCGAACCATGCCGCCAAAACTTTTAGCCATGCCGAACACATATCGAGCCATTTCGCCAACATTACGAGCCATGCCGCCAACATTTCGAGCCATGCCGCCAACATTTCGATCCATGCCGCCAACATTTCGAGCCATGCCGCCAACATTTTGAGCCATGCCGCCAACATCTCGAGCCATGCCGCCAACATTTCGTGCCATGCCGCCAACATTTCGAGCCATGCCGCCAGCATTTCGTGCCATGCCGCCAACACTTCGAGCTATGCCGCCAACATTTCGAGCCATGCCGCCAACAGTTCGAGCCATGCCGCAAACATTTCGAGCCATGCCGCCAACATTTCGAGCCATGCCGCCAACATTTCGAGCCATGCCGCCAACATTTCGAGCCATGCCAACAACACTTCGAGCCATGCCGCAAACATTTTGAGCCATGCCGCCAACATTTCGAGCCATGCCGCCAACATTTCGAGCCATGCCGCAAACATTTCGAGCCATGCCGCCAACATTTCGAGCCATGCCGCCAACATTTCGAGCCATGCCGCGAACATTTCGAGCCATGCCGCCAACATTTCGAGCCATTCCGCCAACATTTCGAGCCATTCCGCCAACATTTAGAGCCATGCCGCCAACATTTCGAGCCATACCGCCAACATTTCGAGCCATTCCGCCAACATTTCGAGCCATGCCGCCAACATTTCGAGCCATGCCGCCAACATTTCGAGCCATGCCGCCAACATTTCGAGCCATGCCAACATTTTGAGCCATGCCGCAAACATTTCGAGCCATGCCGCCAACATTTCGAGCCATGCCGCCAACATTTCGAACCATGCCGCCAACATTTCGAGCCATGCCGCCTACATTTCGTGCCATGCCGCCAACATTTCGAGCCATGCCGCCAACATTTCGAGCCATGCCGCGAACATTTCGAGCCATGCCGCCAACATTTCGAGCTATTCCGCCAACATTTCGAGTCATTCCGCCAACATTTCGAGCTCTGCCGCAACATTTCGAGCCATACCGCCAACATTTCGAGCCATTCCGCCAACATTTCGAGCCATGCCGCCAAAATTTCAAGCCATGCCGCCAACATTTCGAGCCATGCCGCCTACATTTCGTGCCATGCCGCCAACATTTCGAGCCATGCCGCCAACATTTCGAGCCATGCCGCGAACATTTCGAGCCATGCCGCCAACATTTCGAGCTATTCCGCCAACATTTCGAGTCATTCCGCCAACATTTCGAGCTATGCCGCAACATTTCGAGCTATTCCGCCAACATTTCGAGTCATTCCGCCAACATTTCGAGCTATGCCGCAACATTTCGAGCCATACCGCCAACATTTCGAGCCATTCCGCCAACATTTCGAGCCATGCCGCCAACATTTCGAGCCATGCCGCTAACATTTAGAGCCATGCCGCCAACATTTCGAGCCATGCCGCCTACATTTCGAACCATGCCGCCAACATTTCGAGCCATGCCGCCAACATTTCGAGCCCTGCCGCCTACATTTCCGGCCATGCCGCCAACATTTCGAGCCATGCCGCCAACATTTCGAGCCATGCCGCGAACATTTCGAGCCATTCCGCCAACATTTCGAGCCATTCCGCCAACATTTCGAGCCATTCCGCCAACATTTCGAGCCATGCCGCCAACATTTCGAGCCATTCCGCCAACATTTCGAGCCATGCCGCCAACATTTCGAGCCATGCCGCCAACATTTCGAGTCATGCCGCCAACATTTCGAGCCATGCCAACATTTCGAGCCATGCCGCAAACATTTCGAGCCATGCCGCCAACATTTCGAGCCATTCCGCCAACATTTCGAGCCATTCCGCCAACATTTCGAGCCATGCCGCCAACATTTCGAGCCATGCCAACATTTCGAGCCATTCCGCCAACATTTCGAGCCATGCCGCCAACATTTCGAGCCATGCCGCCAACATTTCGAGCCATGCCGCAAACATTTCGAGCCATGCCAACATTTCGAGCCATGCCGCCAACATTTCGAGCCATGCCAACATTTCGAGCCATGCCGCCAACATTTTGAACCATGCCGCCAACATTTCGAGCCATTCCGCCAACATTTCGAGCCATGCCGCCAACATTTCGAGCCATGCCGCCAACATTTCGAGCCATGCCGCCAACATTTCGAGCCATGCCAACATTTCGAGCCATGCCGCAAACATTTCGAGCCATGCCGCCAACATTTCGAGCAATGCCGCAAACATTTCGAGCCATGCCGCCAACATTTCGAGCCATGCCGCTAACATTTAGAGCCATGCCGCCAACATTTCAAGCCATGCCGCCACCATTTCGAGCCATGCCGCCATTTCGAGCCATGCCGCCAACATTTAGAGCCATGCCGCCAACATTTCAAGCCATGCCGCCACCATTTCGAGCCATGCCGCCATTTCGAGCCATGCCGTCAACATTTCGAGCCATGCCGCCAACATTTCGAGCTATGCCGCCAACATTTCGAGCCATGCCGCCAACATTTCGAGCCATGCCGCCAACATTTCGTGCCATGCCGCCAACATTTCGGGCCATGTCGCCAACATTTCGAACCATGCCGCCAACATTTCGAGCCATGCCGCCAACATTTCGAGCTATGCCGCCAACATTTCGAGCCATGCCGCCAACATTTCGAGCTATGCCGCCAACATTTCGAGCCATGCCGCCAACATTTCGAACCATGCCGCCAACATTTCGTGCCATGCCGCCAACATTTCGGGCCATGTCGCCACCATTTCGAGCCATACCGCCAACATTTCGAGCCATGCCGCCAACATTTCGAGCTATGACGCCAACATTTCGAGCCTCGCCGCCAACATTTGGAGCCATGCCGCCAACATTTCGAGCCATACCGCCAACATTTCGAGCCATGCCGCCAACATTTCGAGCCATGCCGCCAAAATTTCGAGCCATGCCGCCAACATTTCGAGCCAAGCCGCCAACATTTTGAGCAATGCCGGCAACATTTCGAGCCATGCCGCCAACATTTCGAGCCATGCCGCTAACATTTAGAGCCATGCCGCCAACATTTCAAGCCATGCCGCCACCATTTCGAGCCATGCTGCCATTTCGAGCCATGCCGCCAACATTTAGAGCTATGCCGCCAACATTTCAAGCCATGCCGCCACCATTTCGAGCCATGCCGCCATTTCGAGCCATGCGGTCAACATTTCGAGCCATGCCGCCAACATTTCGAGCTATGCCGCCAAAATTTCGAGCCATGCCGCCAACATTTCGAGCCATGCCGCCAAAATTTCGAGCCATGCCGCCAACATTTCGAGCCAAGCCGCCAACATTTCGAGCCATGCCGCCAACATTTCGAGCCATAACGCCAACATTTCGAGCCACGCCACCAACATTTCGAGCCACGCCGCCAGCATTTCGAGCCATGCCGCCAACATTTCGAGCCATGCCGCCAACATTTCGAGCCAAGCCGCCAACATTTCGAGCCATGCCGCCAACATTTAGAGCCATGTCGCCAACATTTTAAGCCATGCCGCCACCATTTCGAGCCATACCGCCAACATTTCGAGCCATGCCGCCAACATTTCGAGCTATGACGCCAACATTTCGAGCCTCGCCGCCAACATTTGGAGCCATGCCGCCAACATTTCGAGCCATACCGCCAACATTTCGAGCCATGCCGCCAACATTTCGAGCCATGCCGCCAAAATTTCGAGCCATGCCGCCAACATTTCGAGCCAAGCCGCCAACATTTTGAGCAATGCCGGCAACATTTCGAGCCATGCCGCCAACATTTCGAGCCATGCCGCCAACATTTAGAGCCATGCCGCCAACATTTCAAGCCATGCCGCAACCATTTCGAGCCATGCCGCCATTTCGAGCCATGCCGCCAACATTTCGAGCCATGCCGCCAACATTTCGAGCTATGCCGCCAACATTTCGAGCCATGCCGCCAACATTTCGAGCCATGCCGCCAACATTTCGTGCCATGCCGCCAACATTTTGAGCCATGTCGCCAACATTTCGAGCCATGCCGCCAACATTTCGAGCTATGCCGCCAACATTTCGAGCCATGCCAGCAACATTTCGAGTCATGCCGCCAACATTTCGAGCCATGCCGACCACCCAAGATAGATATGCATAAACTGAAAGATGAAACTACAAAAAACGATATAAGAAAAGAAATAAATGAGAAAATACTCGAAACCAAAGAGAGCGCAAGCAGCAACAAGATTGAACAAAAATGGCAAGGCGTTAATGAAATTATAGTAAAAACTGCAAAAACAAAACTCATTGTGAGCTCGAGAAGGAAGAACAATAAATGGATGACTGACGAAATCCTGGATTTGGTGGATGAACGTAAAAAGCACAAAAATTAAAATAAAAATAAAAATGAGCTTCGGTATAGACAACCCCACAATACAGTTAAAAGAAAAATCAAAGAAGCGAAAGAAGCTTGGCTGACAAGAGAAATGCTCTGAAATTGAACAGCTAGAACGCCAACATGACCTACTTAACTTGCATAAGAAAATCAAGGAAGCTGCTGGAATATACAAACAAAGAACCTCTGGAATCATCACAACAAAAGATGATGTCACATTGTTAGATATTGACGATAAAATTAAAAGATGGAAAGAGTACATGCAGACGCTATTCAATGACGAACACCGAGAAAATCTATTCGAAAGATTAAGAATAACAAGGCAGCGGGGCCAGATGAAGTTTACGGAGACCTACTTAAGCTCATTGAAGAAGACAATACATATGTTGTTGTTGATTTATTTAACCACATTTACGAAACTGGTGTGTTCCCAAAAGACTGGCTACTATCAACGTTTATTCCAATACCGAAAACAGTTAATGCAAAGAAATGTGAATAATTCAGATCTATAAGCTTAATGAGCCACATTTTAAAAGTCTTCCTAAAAGTTATCCATGAACGTATATACCCAAAACTTGAAGAAAACATCAGCGAGACACAGTTTGGATTCAGAAATGGCCTCGGTACCAGGGAAGCACTGTTTAGCCTTAATGTTCTAGTACAAAGAGCACGAGACGTAAACTGTAATGTCTTTGCTTGCTTTATTGACTTTGAGAAAGCCTTCGATAGAGTCAATCATGGAAAACTAATCGAAACGCTCCACCAGGCGAAATTAGATGGCAAAGACATCCGCATAATTTCCAACCTTTACTGGCAACAGAAGGCAGCTGTCCGAGTTGAAAGCAAAATGTCAGAAGAATTTGAAGTTCGTCAGGGGGTCCGACAGGGATGTGTGCTCTTTCCATTACTTTTTAATGCGTATTCTGAAAGACTATTCAGGGAAGCCTTAGATGAAGCACGTGAAGGTATTCTATTAAACGGAGTGCTAGTTAACAATCTACGGTATGCAGACGATACTGTATTGCTTGCCGACACTGCAGCCGGACTTCAGTAACTGATAACGAAGGTGGTAAGAGCAAGCGAGTTATACAATATGAAGTTAAATGTAACCAAAACTAAAGTCATGATCGCGAGCAAAGACGATAACGTAAATGGGCAATTCCACGTAAATGGCTTCCAACTGCAAACTGTTGCAACAATTAACTATTTAGGTACCAGTTTAAACCAAAAATGGGACCAGATGCAAGAAATAAAAATTCGAATTGAAAAAGCGAGAACTGTCTTCAATCGCATGAGAAATGTGCTATGCAACATGAATATAACTCTTCATCTCCGAACTCGCGTTCTGAAATGCTACGTGTTCTCAGTGCTGATGTACGGTGTAGAGACTTGGACCTTTACTGACGCTACATGTAAACGATTAGGAGCTTCTGAAATGTGGTGTTATAGACGCATGCTGAGAATTTCATGGACCTACCATGTCACAAACGAAGCTGTAATCCAATGCATGCAGAAAGAGAAGGAAATTATGAAAACAGTCAAGAAACGAAAACTATCATATTTTGGACATATTATGCAAATCAACAAATATAATCTGCTGCAGCTTATTATGCAGGGAAAATTTGACGGAAAAAGTGGGCCTGGAAGGCGTTGATCATCGTGGCTGCGAAATTTAAGACAATGGACCGAAATGACATCGATAGGCCTGTTCCGCGCTGCAGGTAACTAATTAGATGGATCATAATGATCGCCAACGTCCAATGAAGATACGGCACAGAAAAGAAGAATGCAGTTTGCATATTTATAAATGCACAAGCAATAACAATCATATGATCAGTGTATTGAAGTAGGTTTGTGTTGAGACACGAATAGGGTTTTAACATTGTACATTCTCGTAATCTTCGAATTACACGTTCAATATGAATTCGTAGACTCGCTATCGATTTAGTTTTTAACACATCAGCTTTTGAGCTTCTTATATTTTTATCTACACTAGGAGGTCGTATTAATAAACATCCCTTTTCTACCAGCAAATGTTCTATGTGTTTGAAGCCCCTGTCAGCCATAACAGCAGCTCCAGGCGGCAATGTTTCAAGAAAGCCACTTTCTTCTACAATGATTGCATCTGTAGCCCTTCCTCCATAACCAGTAGATATAAAATTTATTCTTCCATTTGGTGTGGCGGATATTAAATACTTCAGTGTATTCGCTTTTTTGTATTCTGACCACGTTAGACTTTGGTGAACTGAATTGCTTGCCTTGGTAATTTCAATTTCCAAGCAGTTGATTATACATTGTACGTTACTATAATAAGCTATAAATGCAATAGGCAATGATTCCTTTATTTTTGATTTTATAGGCCACGTAATAAATCGTTTAAAATTTTTGCTTAATATTGTAACTGACTTTGCAAATATTCTACTAGCATTGCTTTCGGACATTCCAAAGTCATCAGCGAGTTCAGAAAATGGAAAGCCAGTTCTAATCTTTTTAAGCGTCACATATATGTTAACAACAGTTATTGGATTATATTTTTGAAGTAAATTTATAATATAGTAACAATCGTTGGGAAGACCCATGTAATATCTCGACTTTAGAGGAAGCAACTTTAACATTCTCCTAGACGAAAGTTACTTTATTTCTTCGTTTACTTCGTTCTGGTCATCATCATATTGTTTCGCTTGATAGTGAGAATGAACTATCAAATTCTGATGTTGATGTAAAACTGTCATGTTTTTCAAATGTTTTCGTTTTTGAAGTAAATCATTTTCAGAATTACTATTAGAAAAATTGGAAAAATGTAATTTTCTGGAGACGGTCTCGACTTTTGACGGTGGAGATGTAGCACGATCTACACTTAACTTAAATGGGGAACAAGCTATACTTTTGGTAGCCACTAAATTGCACTGGATTATCTCGCTTCGGTAATACTTGCGTGGTGGTGAAATAGTTTGTGTCGACTGCTCCCGAGTACAAATCTCCGTGCTTGAAGTCGATGTACTTGGTACATTGCCATCCTTTGACATCTCTACAGCTTCTGAAATTTCAGTGTTGATACTTGAAGCAGCAGATAAAATTTCCTGTATTGTTGCTCGTTGCGAACGTTTTGCAGCAGCTTTTCGAGGGCTTCTAGGTGCAGCACGCTTCCTATCTACTTGGCAAGCAAAAATATGTGTAATTACAGTTGGTTTTAATTTCTTCTGGCCGCCCATAAGCTTAAACTTAACATAGTTCTCCATGTCTTCTTTCAACTGCAATATAAAGTAAGTGTAAGATAATATTTTGTTCTTACAATTTTGTAGGTTAAGTACTAATGTATAATACCGAGTAGTACATACTTATTAAAAATTTACTGGACTTAATTTACTTACGTTAAAATGATCTTCGCAGACATACAGACAAGAATGTTTTGACAACTGTGAAGGATCACGTCGCACCGCCTCTATCCATGAAGTTCACCTTTTGCTTTCCAAAGGCACATAAAAAAAATAATTTATCGGGGGTCCTTGATGTTGTATTTACAGAGCCTGGCACTATACACCACTTAGGTACAATTTTCGTCGTTTTCATAACAAAACTTATTATGCAGAACTGTGAATTGACGATCATGAAATACGCCAATGAACGAAATTGGGTTTTAAAACATAACTATACTATTAATTTGAGCTAACTGAAATGAGAAAAGTACTGAAATTTAAGCTACATAAGCTGGAAAAGGCGAAAAAGAGCTTCAAGCAAAAACTGTCCTTACAATATTTGTATTTGAAACCTCTGCAAGCAAACTTCAAGTCGATATCTTATCGGGTCTAAGAGATATTGAAGAGTTCGTGAAAACACATTTGAACCCGTTTCGGAAAATATGTTCCTAGTAGTATCTTATGTAACAGCACGAACCTTCCTGCCATAGTTCACGTTCATAGGCAAAACTAACCTTATTTTACTGTACCTAAATTTGAATAGGCACTCTGCAGAGAGTAAATTCAACATTCGTAACAAAATGTGATGGCCGCACCCATAAAATATGCCTTTAGTAAAAATGTGCCACCTTGCGCCGATTGGGTCTGAACTATAGTAGCTAGTAGCTAACTTCGTCAAATAACACTACTTGCATATTTAAATTGATTTATTCATTCATCCGACATAAATTTATCTAATAATTTTCATTGCTTGCTTGCTTGACGCCACTTTGAGAACGAACCCTGTAATATAAGTGCCCCACTTGAGGTTCCAATTGTAATATATACTCTACAATATCTCGCTTATAAGTTGCGATAAATTAATAATAGTAACTTACCTCACAAACGTCAATATTTGACATACAAATATTGTCCAGTTATATCTTTACTAATTATTTTAAATATTTTTTCCGGCTAGTCAGTAGAACTGATTTGAATACTCCCTACCCTCAGCTGAATGGTGCTTCTTATAACAAGTATAGCTAATTGCTTAAATAATTTATTACTTTAAAGTGATTGTTATAGTTTCTTTCAGGTCCCTTACTGATACTTTACATATCTCAATGACATTTAGATATGTTCATTGATGTTTCAATGACGCAAGGATAGTCTAGTTTGTTTTGGATAACTTTTAATAAATATTAAAACCCAAAATCCCTAATTTACATTCCCATTCTTAAATTAAATCCCGAGTACTCAGAACACTATTAAATTTGGATAATTAATAGTAATTCTTAGTTCTAAATACAAGTTTACTAATCTTACATACACAATTTAAATCTTCCTTGAAGTATTCTAAATGTTGTTCGTAAAAGATATTAAACAATCACTGACCTTAACGTCGCTTTAGGGTACCTGATCAGCAGACTATGTAATCCCCTCAGCAAATGAAGCAGGACAGCTAACGGTAACCTGGCTGGTTGAAAACTCAACTCCCCTCCAAAAAGCTCTTTGGATGTGCTTGCTATCTTCCAGATAGCACTTCTCACTTAACTGCACAACACACACGTAACCACTGGCTCTACTTTAATTATATTGTAAGTTATTTACTTTGTAATATAACTTCAATATGCAAATGAAAGCACTTCAATTATGTCGACTCGTTAGACAGTTTGATTTGCTGAATTTTACTTTATATTATTACCAGATACTTTCTGTGTAATAACTATTTAATTAAATTCAGTTGAATATACCAATTGGTTGGGATTGAACCACCATCGGTTTTAATATGACCGCCTCGAGTCGAGTTTCAAATTGAACTTTTTTATCATTCTGTTTATTATTTCTCTTTGGTTACCAGTAACCATTCACAACCCAACGACTGTACACAAACTTTTTAAAATTAACCATCTGGATATCTTTTATATAAATACATGTGACATGCAGACTGCATGTAACATTACAACCCGTGGGCCGAATTGGCTGATTTTGGTGTCAATCGACTCAGGGCGACGCAAGTAAACCAGTAGTATGGTTTTCAAGTTTTTATAAGTGACTTTTTTATGTGGATTTTTTGTTGATAGCTAACTTCAAAATTAACTCGACACACAAAATGGATCACTCTTGTACAAATTGCATTAAATGAATTATTTCGCGCCCAATTTGGGTGCAGAACGCTAGTAATAAATAACTCGCTTTAAGTGCACTGCTGGACAAAAAACACGGCCATTTATGTTTGGGTTTAATACTTACACTCATTCTATTTCATACTGCCTCCACATATTATGCTATAGTATAATGAAAGAAAGACAGATCGTGAACATTTTACATCAAAATATCGAATTATAACAAGAACAACAATAAAATTCCAACAAAACGAAAGAACAACAACTAATCAATGTCTAATAACAACCCTGATAATTTCTTTCAGAGACCACTAACAACGTACATACATCAAACAAGTATAGACACTCATACCAAATGTTGAAACCCGTCTAGAGTGCCTGGGACAGTGCCTTAGGGGGTATTTCTAAGCTTGACTATCAGATGGCAGCAAAAAGTTCTACCAATCAGAGCCACTTACTGGCTCTTCTACCAATCATGATGTGATCAAGTAGTGGCGCCATCTGTTAGTAATATCGGAAAGTACCCCCCAGGAGCCGTTGAAGGTCATCCAAATCGGAATTTTTACATCAAAGGAATCGACGATGAGTGTCTCTACTTGTTTGATTTATGTATGCTGCTACTAATATCTCATATGTCCTCCGCGAACCCTGATGAAGTGATGACCTCTCTCATGCGTCGAGGCATACTGTGAATGAGGTCCGCAATCTCCTCCTGGTCGATCAATTCCCATTATTCGTGCAGAGCTGCTTGGAGGTCCTGTAGTGCAACGGTGTCTCATGAAATACGTGAGGGTTTTCAGCACTCCAAATTCTGTAATTTTGTGAATTTACATAGCCACTTAAATGAAACCAGGCTTCATCAGAAAAAAATGTTTTGTCTAACGTAACGTCGTAAATTTTCATTAAACCAATTGAAATACTGCAGACGTTTCTCAAAGTCAGGTGGAAATAATTCTTCAACTACAGACACCTTGTAGGAGTAGCAATGCAGTTTCCGATTCACAACGGTATGGCATGAGCTATACGACAAACCAGTTTGTTGGGCTAATTGACATAAAGGTTTTCTCTGACTGTGTTCAAGACGGGCACGTGCATCTTGCACAAAATCTTCGGTAATCACAGGAGAATTTCCTCGAACAACGCTTTAGTCCAGAGAAATTAGACATTGCTCTTCGGAAAAATTCCCGGAAAGCTGGATTTTGGTATGAGCCTTGATATTGTGGTTCTAAACAAAATGTCAAAAGTCCTCATCGATCCAAGTGCCGCTAAAAATTTTAAGGGGGGCAAAGGTCATCAACAACGGTATTTCGTGAATATCTCGTTCACTGTCACTTTTACAGAACAACTATTGATTATCAAATTTGTAGCTTATAAAATTTCTAACAATAAAGATATCATGACTTTTATTCGTAAAAGTAACCGTTTTGGAGATAATTCGATTTACAGAGTTGAAACGTGCACTCTTTTCCACACCACCTTCGAGGTAGAGTACAAGGTGCGTTTTTTTCAAGTGGTTTCCCCAGTAGGCATATTCCACGTTTATTTTTGTTGAAAAATGTTTATTTAAAAAAAAGGTATTATGAACTTGTTCATTAATCAATTTTGGATTCAAAATAGGAGTTAATAATATTCATCTTCAGACTCTATTTCAATCGGTATTCTTTCCTCTTCATCATCTTCTTCTTTTTCTTCTTGTTCTTCTGCTGTCTTCTCTATTTCCATAGATTCAGTCAGGAAACGTGATGGATCTACATCTTCAGTGGAGTCGCATTCTGTCTTAGTAAAAATTTCTGCATAATTTATTAATTCCTTATTTTTTTCAAATAATTTAAAGAGATTCAGTTTACCTTTCTTAAAAATTGCTTAAATAGTTTGTTATAAACGTTTGAAGGCAAAATACTATATGTTATTCGGAACAAAAGTATCTTTATGTTGCTCGGCTGTAATTATCTGCCTCGCAAGCTTGGCAGATAAACAGTCCAGCAACGCCAAATAAAGTATAATTTTTGCTCCTAATAACATAATATACTATTATGCTCCTACACGAATAGCAAGCAGATGTCCCTTGAGGTTTTATGACAACGGAGGGGAACTTTTCGGAGCACATTCCTTCTCTATCTAGACTACAGTGTACTATATATGTGTTTCTTTCTATTTTTATGGGCTCTGAAACAAGGAAATTCTGGAATATTTCAAGTCGCAACTCCAATGAGATATACCGATGGGACCACAATTATATATAACAGCAATAAGATAACATGAACAAGAAGATAACACGTATTGCTTGAGTAAGAAAGAGATAAACATAGTAGGAAATATTCGAGAAGGCTTGACTCTTAATTTAATTATGACATTTGTCAACTAAACATGCCTACTAATATAATTTTTTTGTATGGCCATCTCTTTCTTACTCAAGCGTTCTATTTGCTTGTTCATGTTATCTCATTGCTATTATATACAGGGTGTAAAAAAAGTCTGGAATATAGCAAATATTTCAAAAACTACCGGAGATGAATTTTTCAAAATTTCCAGACTTATATAGGTAAAACCGGCGCATCTAGAAAGGACAAAACTGTTTCTGTAACTGTACAGGGTTATTCAGAAAAAATACCAACTTTTGTATTTTAAATTGGACACCTTATATATTACCGAGGAATCAAATAGTCCTTCAAAAGACAAATTCAACGATATAGGGTTTGACAGATGTGGGGTGACTTAAAGAATAAGGTTTACAACAATAGACCGGTTAATATTGAAGCTTTAAAGGATCATATTGGAAATGAGATATTTCAAATTCGATGGGATACTTTTGACAACGTCTTCCGAGAATTTAAAGACAGTATCCCATCGAATTTGACGTATCTCATTTCTAATATGATCCTTTAAAGCTTCAATATTAACCGGTCTATTGTTGTAAACCTTATTCTTTAAGTCACCCCACATCTGTCATTTTGACAGATAAATCCATCAAACCCTATATCGTTGAATTTGTCTTTTGAAGGACTATTTGATTCCTCGGTAATATACAGGGTGTCCAATTTAAAATACAAAAGTTGGTATTTTTTCTGACTAACCCTCTACAGTTACAGAAACGGTTTTGCCCTTCCTAGATGCACCGTTTTTACCTATATAAGTCTAGCAATTTTGAAAAATTCATATCCGGTAGTTTCTGAAATATTTGCTATATTCCAGACTTTTTTTACACCCTGTATACGCAAAAAGAATAATATACAGGGTTCCCTGCAATATGTGCACAAGAAAAACTGCAGCCGCCCGAATGTTACAATTGTCCCATTTTTTTTTATTTTGAGCATTTTGAAATTATGTTAAATAAACCTTTTATCCGACCCAGACGAGCCAGCTTTCAGAAAGCTGTAGTTGCTAAGGAAATACGTTAAATGACAAGATTTTTGTAATGTCGCTATGGTTATCAACAATACTTTAAACAAACAAAAAATAATAGGTCAACAACAATCAAATAAAAAGCGGTGGAGCCTGCATTTTTTAGGTAAAACTTGAATAATTTTTAATTCAGTAAAGTGGATGCGTTAAGGTGTTTGTTAGAAATTACACACACGAATAACTCCACCACTTTTAATATTCTTTATTTACGCAACGGATTACAGACATAAATTAACTGGTTACGGATTTGCTACTATGCTATTACAAGTGTGGATCGAATAGGTCTTTTTAATCAGCATACATGTGAACGTTTGTGGATCTGACACTTAGCTCCTGAAACATCCCAAAATGAATGCTTCAGTATGTATGAGATTAATATTAAACATGTGGGAATCTGACCCAACATGTGCCAGACGACCAGAGTGGTTGTTGGGCTAAGACCTAGTACGCAATGCTCTGTTCAACCCCATCGCTCTGGTTTATATACCCATGTTACATAATTTACACAATATACAAAAAGGATTTTCTATTCTAGTGACAACAATGGTATTGTATCTATTGGGCAAAAGGGTCGACACACTTTCACTAGCGCGCACAAGGGTTGGAGTTTTATGATGCACCCACTGGACATTCACTTTCGATTTTTGAAGCTGCAGTTTTACTGCCGTATTGTTCGTCCACTTTCGCTTCTTATTTAGGAAAGTGTTCGTCAGATTTGAGCATTCCTTTTCGCTTTTGTTTGCAGGAACTCGTGGACGTTTACAGAGTTTCTCTCTTTTGTATTCCGTCGTACAAATCACTTTTTGACATTAGTCGTTTTTACCCCTTTAGCTCGAAAGTTTTCAAATGGCACTTAAGCTAACTGCTCGCACTTCAAGAATTTTTATTGCACGCACTGTTTAATTTTATGGGCGAGTTTCCTTTCTTTGGAATTCTTACGCTAACTGTTGACAACGAGTTATTGCGATTTATGGCTTCACTACATGACCCCCTTACCAGTGGTTAAGCCACGAGATTATGCTGCCCGGAAGTAATCCGGGAAATGTACTCGCCGTCCACTTCTGGTGGTTGTCGTCTGCTTGTTTGTATCGGCGTCTTTGTGCGCCGCGGTGCTGCTTGCAGCTTGCTCCTGCTCTGGCTCAGCTGCAAGATAGGCGGGTTTGAGCCTATCTATCGTGGTCGTCACTGGCTTGCCGCGGATTTCGACGCTGAAGGTTTTTGCTGCTCTGGAAATCACACGGAATGGTCCATTGTAAACAGCTTGCAGGGGCTTGCGCGTCGCATCGTTTCTGACGAACACATGTGTGGAAGTCGCGAGATCCTTGAAGACGAATGCTTTGCGCTGGCCATGATGCTGAGCTGCAGTCGGGCGTACCTTGTCAAAATGCTCTCTGAGCTGGTTTACGAAATCGGCTGCATGTACAGTCGCGGAATTAAAAATCCGGACAAGTCTTATAGCGCATTTTTGCAATTTTTGGGTAATGTAATTACTTGCATTTCTTGTTCGACTCTTAAATGAGGCATGCTGTCATATACGAGTAATTATTTTGACTTTGACTAATTTCACCACGTAACGTGATAAGTAAAGTAAAGTAAGACATACACTGAATTAGTTTAAGTGTCCGGATTTTTAATTCCGCGACTGTACGTCTTTCGTAGCAGTAAAAAATTCCCCTGGTAGTCGAATGTTTTCGCCGTAGACCATCTCGGCTGAGGTAGCGTTGAGGTCTTCCTTGATGGCTGTGCGAATGCCCAAGAGAACTGCTGGCAGGTGCTCTGTCCATTTGGTGTCTGTGTGGCACTCAATTGCGGCTTTTAGCTGGCGGTGAAATCTTTCTATCATGCCGTTAGCTGCCGGATGGTATGCTGTCGTGTGCATGTGCTGCGATCCCAAAAGGTTGGCTAATTCCTTGAACAGATTGGAGGTGAACTGCCGGCCGCGGTCCGTTGTGATCCGCAGAGGCACTCCAAATCTAGCTATCCAGCTACTGAAGAAGGCTCTGGCCACCGTTTCAGCCGTGATGTCAGGGATTGGTATGGCCTCAGGCCATCGGGAGTAGCGATCGATGCATGTCAGGCAGTACGTATTGCCTAGCGATGAAGGAAGTGGCCCAACAAGGTCGAGATGCACGTGCTCAAACCTGGAGGAGGGCGTGGAGAAGTTTCCCACTGGTGCTGCTACGTGCCTGGTGATCTTCGAGCGCTGACATGGGATGCACGTCTTGCTCCAAAGGCTGCAGTCCTTGCGTATGGAAGGCCATACAAACCTGGAGGAGACGAGCTGCGTCGTGGCTCGAATTCCGGGGTGAGAGAGGTTGTGGAGGGCGTCGAACACCGGGCGTCGGAACTGCTTCGTGACAAAAGGGCGTAGTGTCCCCGTAGTCGAATCGCAGTAGACGTCCGCATCCTGATCTGGGAAGTAGATCTTCTTCAAGTCTAGCACGGCCTCAGGGTGTAGGAATGTCTTCAGCTCGGCATCCGATTCTTGCGCTTTTTCCAGCGCTTTGTAGTTAATTGGGCTGCCTGGAAAAGCTGCTGAACAACCTGCAACAGACACACGTGATAATGTATCCGCGGGAATGTTGTCGCTTCCAGCGACATGACGAATATCCGTCGTGAACTGTCCAATAAAGTCCAGGTGACGGAATTGTCTGGGCGAGGCGCGTTCTGGCTTTTGTTGAAACGCGTATATTAATGGCTTGTGGTCGGTGTAGAGCGTGAACTTTCGGCCTTCTACAAAGTAGCGGAAGCGCTTCACAGCCGAATAAGCTGCCAGTAGCTCCCGATCGTAGGCGCTGTATTTCTTCTGGGCAGCGTTTAGCTTTTTGGAGAAAAACGCTAAGGGCTGCCATGCTCCGTCCACATGCTGTTGTAGCACAGCTCCCATGGCGACATCAGATGCATCAACCATTACTGATGTTGGAGCTGCAGGTGCTGGATGTGCCAGGAGGGTAGCGTTTGCTAGTATTGTTTTGGAGCGTGAGAAAGCTTCTTCCGACTCTGGGTTCCATTGGATTTCCGTTTTTGGCTTTACTTTGGGTCCTTGCAGGTGTTTATTCATCGGAGCCAAGACTTCTGCTGCGTTAGGAAGGAACCTTCTGTAGAAGTTCAGCATTCCTAAGAAACGGCGCAGCTCTTTAATTGTCTTGGGCTTGGGCACTTGCTTTATAGCCTCGATGCGGCCTTCTGGGGGTTTAATTCCTTCTTGTGAAATGGAGTACCCAAGGAAGTTGACGCTGGGCTTGCCAAGGTTGCATTTTGCCGAGTTGATCAGTACTCCATACTCGCTGAGCCTGCTGAAAAGTTGGCTGAGGTGCTCCAGGTGCTGTTCCTCTGATGTGGAAGCTACCAGTAGGTCGTCAATGAATGCGTAGCAAAAGTCGAGTCCTCTGGTAACCTCATCTATAAAACGCTGGAACGTCTGGGCAGCATTCTTTAAACCAAAACTCATAAATGGAAATTCGTACATTCCGAATGGAGTTGTAATTGCTGTCTTGCAGATATCGTCGCTGTGGACTGGGATTTGGTTGAAGGCTCTTACCAGATCGATTGTTGAGAAGATCTTGCAACCAAAAAGATTGTGCGCGAAATCCTCGATGTGTGGCACAGGATAGCAGTCAGCCAGAGTTCTCGCGTTTAGCGCTCTATAATCTCCGCAAGGACGCCATCCATTGTCTTTCTTGGGCGCTAGATGAAGGGCTGCAGACCAATTACTTTTGGATGGGCGAGCTATTCCTTGATCGAGCATAAACTGGAACTCTTTCTTAGCTGCATGTGACCTATCCGGTGGGAGTCTTCTAGGCCTGCACGTGACAGGAGGTCCAGCTGACGTAATTATTCGATGTGTAGTGGCATGTTTTATTTTCTTAGGCAGAACTGACGGACGCGCGATGTCCGGGAACTTCGCTAGAAGCTTATGGAAAGCCGAGTCGCCGGAAATTGTTTTTATTTGTGGCGATACACATTCCCGCACTACACCGATTGCTTTCAGCTGCGTTACATTGTCTATTAGGCGCTTGTTTCTAATATCAACAAGTAAACCGAAGTGGCTGAGAAAGTCTGCGCCAATTATCGGCTTGTCGATGTCTGCGACGACAAATTTCCACGAAAATGTTCGCCTCAGCTTAAAATCTAAATTTAACACTATATGTCCATATGTACTAATTACCGAGTTGTTTACCGCGCTAAGTTCGTACTCGGTACGCGCACGCGGTCCTTTTATAAATGTTCTCGGCAATACACACAAATCCGCCCCTGTGTCAATAAGAAAAAGCCATTTAGTTGACATATCCGTTAGAAATAGGCGGCGATTATTAGACAAGGAGTCATGTGCCGCGTTTACGAACTCCCCTGATCGTTTTTTTGGTAGTGGCACGGCTGAGTGCATTTCGTTGCATTGTCTTTAAATCGGCGGTGGTACCAACAGATTCGCGACGAAGATTGCGACCTGGAACGGTACCGTTGTGTGCTGTTGCTTCGCGGCTGTTTTTCCCGGCTCATCCGTGCTACTTGCTGGGATAATTCAGCAATTTGCTTGCACAGTTGATTGATTTTTTCGTCGTCGCCGCGAGAAGCAGTGGATGCCACCTGGAACGTCCTGGGGGTGATTTCGGCAATTTTGTCTGCCAAAGTGGACACGGCTTGGAGGTTGCTGCTTGATTGCGTCATCAGGATAGCTTGCATGCTATCTGGAAGTCGCCCGATCCATAATGTGCGTATGAAGTTCTCTGGTACCTCGCCGTCTGCTAAATTCGTGAGATGCCTCAAAAATTGGGACGGTGTGCGATCGCCTATTTCCTCGTGCTCTAGAAGTTGTTTTATCTTCTGCTCGCGAGAAGTGGATAGGCGCTTAATTAGAGCCTGTTTGAGCGTCTCGTACATGTCTTGACGTGGCGGGTTGGTGAGAATGTCTTCGACTTCTTGCGCGTATTTATTGTCTAGATTAGCACTTACGTAATAATATTTGGTGGTATCTCGCGTAATGTTGTTGAGGGCAAACTGTCCTTCGAGTTGTACGAACCACAGTGCAGGTTTTGTTGGCCAAAATGGAGGTACTCTGATGTTAGTCCTGTCGACTGAACTGGTTGTTGATTCGCTGTTGGTAGTGACAGATATGTTGCCTTCTGTTTCCATCGTGAAATGTCGTAGCGGACTTCACTTAATTTTAATTCACTGTTTACCGATTACCCGGTCGCGAACGCGAGTTTTTAATCGTCTAATTTATGCTGTTTTTGCGTAGTTCGTAGTCGAGAATCACCAATCTAGGATGAATTCGAGGTACATAACACTGAGGACTGATTTGTTTATTTTACGATGTTCTTAGTCCGGGGTCACCAATAAAGTGGATGCGTTAAGGTGTTTGTTAGAAATTACACACACGAATAACTCCACCACTTTTAATATTCTTTATTTACGCAACGGATTACAGACATAAATTAACTGGTTACGGATTTGCTACTATGCTATTACAAGTGTGGATCGAATAGGTCTTTTTAATCAGCATACATGTGAACGTTTGTGGATCTGACACTTAGCTCCTGAAACATCCCAAAATGAATGCTTCAGTATGTATGAGATTAATATTAAACATGTGGGAATCTGACCCAACATGTGCCAGACGACCAGAGTGGTTGTTGGGCTAAGACCTAGTACGCAATGCTCTGTTCAACCCCATCGCTCTGGTTTATATACCCATGTTACATAATTTACACAATATACAAAAAGGATTTTCTATTCTAGTGACAACAATGGTATTGTATCTATTGGGCAAAAGGGTCGACACACTTTCACTAGCGCGCACAAGGGTTGGAGTTTTATGATGCACCCACTGGACATTCACTTTCGATTTTTGAAGCTGCAGTTTTACTGCCGTATTGTTCGTCCACTTTCGCTTCTTATTTAGGAAAGTGTTCGTCAGATTTGAGCATTCCTTTTCGCTTTTGTTTGCAGGAACTCGTGGACGTTTACAGAGTTTCTCTCTTTTGTATTCCGTCGTACAAATCACTTTTTGACATTAGTCGTTTTTACCCCTTTAGCTCGAAAGTTTTCAAATGGCACTTAAGCTAACTGCTCGCACTTCAAGAATTTTTATTGCACGCACTGTTTAATTTTATGGGCGAGTTTCCTTTCTTTGGAATTCTTACGCTAACTGTTGACAACGAGTTATTGCGATTTATGGCTTCACTACATCAGCAATGCGTAATTATGTCAGAAACTGTGTTAACTCATTAGCTCATTTTATGAGCTTTTCTTGTGAGCTTATTTCTGGGACATCCTGTATAATATACATAACTTTTTAATATTAATTAATATATCAAGTAAGAAGCAAGAATACAATAATTTGTCAGAAAGTACCATAGCTACAAATTTTATGTAAGGGCAAAGAGCATATAATATGCTCTTTGGTAAGGGTAAAATTGTCGCATATCTGATATATTTTTATTAAAATTATCATCGTTGTCAGCATTGTTAACCTCCCCACTCAGAGGCATTGGCCTCGCCACATTGAGAAGGTTTTAGGCATTAACACCCCACGGTTGCCAAAGCAAGATTGGGTTATCGCAAGAGAATGTAAGAATTGCTGAGTTTTGAACACAGATTTTCTGGCCCGGAACTAAAGCCTTTGGGTCACCTCCACTGCCACAGAAATTATCAAGCGCCTGAAAAAGAAATACTTAAAGCGGAAACATACCTTTTATTCAAAATCATAAGACAACATTTATATGATAATGCCAACGACGCGACGTAGTCTGTAAAACCCCAGAATTTTCAAAAATTACTTCGACAAAACATTAATATTGCAGTTGGAATTGACAAGATATGCGTCGCATAAATTGTTTTTGTTGATTTAATTACAATTTCTTTATTTTCTAGTATTTAGTCGCTAAGTTCATTTAAATTCATCTACCAAACGCCAACCATAGTTCCCAGATAACCCCATTCTAACTAGGAATATCAATTCAACCTTCTGAATATAAAATTGCATAGTATGTAAACATACCAATTCCTCCTCTTGCCTGTTTGATTTGACATTTTAATATGGTATACCACCCAGGAATAACGAAGCTATCCCAAAACGTAGTTCAGAGTAGAATTATAGTGAGGTCGTAAAGTTTGGAATAAATTCGATAAAACATTTTAGAAGGGTTTTCACAGAAAATCCTCGGATACATCAACCTTATTTTTTAAAATACCATTTTTTTACGCCAATGGCATATTTTGATCGTGTTTTGTTTTGGAGCTGTGACGTTATCGACATTTTTTTAAATTTCTACACTTATTTTGCTTCACGAATTTGGATAGAATACATTTTTCTGAGTACGCAGATGTCAAAAAAGTATGACCTTAAAGAGGAAAACTTTTGAGATAATCAGTCCCAAAGTTTCGAAAATGTATGTTAAAGTTATTAGAGTGGGCCAATCATTTATCAAGGAAACGCTGAAAACAAAAGACGGTTTTGACAGTTATTAAAATTTATTCAAATCAACGACTTCGTCTTTTGTTTACAGCGCTTGCTTGATAAATGATTGGCCCACTCTAATAACTTTAACATACATTTTCGAAACTTTGGGACTGATTCTCTCAAAAGTTTTCCTCTTTAAGGTCATACTTTTTTGACATCTTCGTACTCAGAAAAATGTGTTCTATCCAAATTCGTGAAGAAAAATAAGGGTTGCAATTTTAAAAAAATGCCGCTGGCGTCACAGCTCCAAAACACAACACGATCAAAATATGCCATTGACGTAAGAAATGGCATTTTAAAAAATAAGGTTGACGTGTCCGAGGATTTTCTGTGAAAACCCTTCTAAAATGTTTTATCGAATTTATTCCAAACTTTACGACCTCACTGTATATATAGCTCTTACAACGTTTTACGATACTACTGGACTAAAGAACATTATGGATAATGGTGGGTATTATCATAATATTCAATCAAAACAATAACAATAGACCCTATCAATACCTAAAAGCCAAAAACAACAAAACAGTTTAATGTTATGTGATATTTGTACACATAACAGCGTATAACCATTATCTTTTTTATATCCAAGAATTGCTCAATCACGTGTACACGCTTCCATAAAATTACATATATCTAGATAAAACAAATTGCGTTTTTAGATATTTATCAAGCACACTTCCAAAGTACGTAAGCAATATCCATCGAAGTTTAAACAAGCACTAATAATTAACACACACATTTTGATGGGAAATCCACAGACTAAAACCACTCACTAAATGTTGAAGGTAATAACAAGTTGTGAATTTCGAGTTAAGTGACAGTAAGTTTGCTTTAGCTTTAAATAAAATCCTGGGTAGGTTCTAGAAAATATTTGCTGGCTTGAAAACACAATTTCCCAACAATGAAACTTTATTGTTACACGGGCGTTTTATTTCCGATTTCCAACGCAAGCTTTACATAGGAAATTGACAATCAAGTTTGCAATAGCACGTTCTACCTTAGTTTCGGCAAAGTGAGTCTTCGGGAAGCGCCGAAGGAGCTTGGTATTTCAGGAAAACGTTTTAGATTTATCAACCTACGCGCGCCGCATGATAATTACGAAGTCGTCACCGTTATCGAAGGTTCCCAAGTAAACTTAATCCAAGTTAAAGTTACGCTATTTAGCGATCACGGCACGTAACTAATGAATTCGGCATAAATCAATGTGTACGGTACAGGGATTTTAAGCTCAGCCAAATTATTATTTGTGTTGGAGGCAACAGATGGTGCAACGGCAAGAATACAAACTGTCGTAGACAGATAGTATCAAGGTGGAGTTTAACAAACTATAACTATTTGTTTATTCGACACTTGACTGTGGCTTTTACGGCAATTTCAGAAACAAATTTTTAATATTTCAAAGAGACTGCTACAATTAAAAGTCTTCATGGTGGTAAATTCATGCTGTTGATTTATTTAAGGTAATATTTCGCTGCTATTATCTATCTGCCTATCTATCTGCCTATATCGATCCATATTGGATGTAGGCCTCTCAGTAATTTCCATCTTTGTCTGTCTCTGGATTTTTGCATCCAGTCATAGTCCGCCACTCTCTTTATGTCATCTGTCCATCTCATGGGGTGGCCTTCCCTTAAATCTCCTTCCTTGTTTAGGTCTCCACTCCATTACGATTCTTGTCCACCTGTCATCTTCCAACCTGGCCAGTGACCAGCCCATTTCCATTTTTGCTTTAGTAGGTACCGTTTCCACCACATCAAACACCTTAGTAATTTCTCTCGGCCACACGTTCGTTTTAACGATCTTTTAGCGATACTCCCACCATTGACCTCTCCGCCGCTCTCTGTGCTATCATTAATTTTAGTTGATTCTTTTGGCCAAAGTACACGTTTCAGCTGCGTAGGTGAGGACCAGTAGAATGTTTTGGTTAAACAGTTTGGTTTTCAATTTTTGGTCTATTTTACTCTTAAATGCGTCTTTCCAACTGCTGCACGCTGCCCACCCTAACTTAATCCTCCTATTAATCTCGTCTTCTTGGCTATTTTTCTTTAAGCTGATTTTTTGTCCTAAATATATGTAACTTTCGACCTCTTCAATGACACTGTGGCCTAACTTTACATTATCTTCGATGTCTATTTCTACATTGCTCATAATTTTAGTTTTTTCGATGTTAACTTTCAACCCTATCTCGCTTGAGTTTTCATATAGATTGGTCATCATTTCTTGAAGGTCCTGGATGTTGTCTGTAATTAGCAGGATGTCATTTGCAAATCTTAAGTGATTTAATTGGTTTCCGTTTATATTTACTCCTTTGTTTTCTCATTCAAGACCCCTAAATCTTCCAAAAATAAGGTGAAGAGCTTGGGTGACATTGTATCTCCTTGTCTCACTCCTTTTTTCATTTTTATTTCATTTGTTTTTGCATGAAGTTTTACGGTTAGTATTGCATTTTCGTACATATTTCGGATTAAGTTGGTATACCTATGATATATGTGGCTGTTTTGTAGGGAGTTTAGCATAGCTAAAGTTTCAAAAAAATCAAATGTCTTTTCAAAATCGATAAAGGCCAAATATAGTAGCATATTGTACTCTTTTGTCTTCTCTCTTAGATTATCAACCTCCAGTTAAATAAGGTGCTATTATATGCCTTATAAAATATCAGTAGTGAATCTTTTACATAATTGAACATGTTTTGACACTGCACTGAAATCATGACAACACGTTACTGACGAACAACACGTGACTAGATATAAAAATCAGCGAATGGAGATAGGAAAATTTACCTAGATCTTGAGCCTAGCCACAATCTGTATTTTGTTTGCGCAATTCCATCCCCTACAGTTTCCGCCTTTTTTTACACGAGTTAGTGTAAGCTACCGCATTGCAGTTTTAATAAATGCTTAAAGTTATCCATCGCTCTGGATAAAACAACATTTTTTTAGTATAGACAGAAAGACATTGCATCAATGTCGTTACTTAAGATTATTTTACGAAATATTCCCGCAAAAATTCAAAAATAATGTGACGAGGCAACATACAAAACGGATTCAGTAGGCACTGTAGATTGACTACAATATAGTAAACTTGATATTTTCATGAAAACTTGCACTAGTTTTAATTTTCATTTATGCGGTTGTTTTCAACAGTTTATACTTTGTTTTTATTTAAACCAGTGGCGGCTCTCTATAAGTAGCCTAGAAGCCATGGCTCTACCATACCAAACCAGTCATTCAAGATTTGTTTTTATTCTAAAACAAAACCTTTTTTGTACTTATTTTTATTTTTCCTCATTTTAAAGCTTAAACAAAGCACGGCCAATTTTGACTTCCTTTTACGATAAAGGAAGTATTGGATTCACCCCAAAAATTCTGAATTGAGTTTTCAACAGATCTTCACGTTTTAGAGTCCCCTGATCCCAAAAAACATACTTTTTTTCATTGGTCTGTCTGTATGTGTGTGTGTGTGTGTGTCTGTCTGTGAACAGAATATCCCAAAAACGAAAAGAGGTATGACGGTGAAACTTCATATATAAGTGTTTTGTACCATGTAGATGCGACAGCAAGCTTTTGAAGAAAATCGCATAACCGGAAGTAGGTGTTTACTCTTATGATTTTTCAGTTTTTTTGATTTTTTCAAAAACGGCTCTAACGATTTCTTTCAAACTTTACGTTTTGATTACATTTTTAATGTGTATTGATGTGAGGTTATTAACTCCTATTTTAAATAGAACACCTGGTATATTATTACATTTTTGAATTCCGCTTAAAATTTTAGAGGAAATTATTTGTCTCTTCAACTAACGCTCTACCGTTTTTGTAGAATTTGTAATTTTTGAAAATTTTGACAAATGCTTAAAAATTAAAAATCAAATTTTTGGCTAGTTATACGATCACTGTAAAAGGAAGTTGAGTGAGTGTATCACACCAAATTTTTATTTCATGAATGAGAACTGTAGAATCAGCGCTGTTCGCTTTCACGGTCGCACTGGTTTCAGATCGCAGTTGCTCCTCATCTTTTCGACAGTTTATAGACTGTAGCGGGGGCCAGCGGCAAGAAGTAGGTCAAAATGTAAGAATAGTTATAATTCAATGGATACCACCAGACCACCAGAGATAAGGCACTTGAGCAGTCTGACCGCGGCTGATAGCGCGATATCAATGCTTACAACTTTTGGTACGTACCGTAGGTTCATCAAGTGCAATCTTTGATTCGTACCGCAAGCATGTTGCTTTAATCGCATTTATTTGTAAGGGTCCAGCAATTGGATTGAATGGTTTGCTTGCTATGGAAATATTATCGATGTGACGTTTGTCAAGAAAGGGTATATTTCTACACTGATACCTAAAGGTTTACCTACTATGCCTAATTGGCCTGTTAATTGACGAGTATTGGTAGTAAATTCGTATATTTTTACCGAATCAATTGTGCTAACACACACACGTTTTTGTAATATTTTTTCTTTGGGGATTTTTAAAATCTAGTTTGCCAGGCAATCCCTCAACCAATTCAAGAGCCGAAAAAAGTAATAAGGGAAGAAATAATCTTGTTAAATGCTATCGAAAACTTACTTCAGCGCCTTATATTAAATTTCCAAAGCAGATTGCAGCATTGCATAGAAGCGAGTTATGGACATCTTAAACAGGTGAAATTTGGGCGCTAATAGTTTTGTCAACTTCCCTTGAGAATTGGTTCACATACTTTATTCGTGCCTCTACAGCAAGCTATGAAAAGTTTTTCAATTCAACTGCCGAATCCGTATTAATTAATGGTTCTCACTATACGCCTGATTCGTAGTATTCGCTCGAAGAAAGCTGGAAATAAAGCAGTTAGGTAGACCTAGCAGTAAATTTTTATTATTATACAGGGTGATTTTTGACTTAAAGCGCAAAATTGCAAGAACTGATAGTATGTGATGTGTAGTGATGAGTAATTAAAAAAATTGTAGTAATAGTTATTTACTATACAAGTGGAATAAGAGCATCATTAATATACATGCGTGTATATGTTACAAACTAGTGGGTAGTTATGGGAGTTATGTAAGCACACAAGTAAGTATATTAATGATGCATTATCACACATGTATTGTACAAAATTGAGAAAAGTGCATGAAGAGAAATGTCAGATCTGTCATTTTCAAAAATATTTTAGTACGCAAATGGCATTATGTCATTCATTTGACACTATTTCAGTTAGGTAATAAAGCCATTACACCACTCAGTTACGTAATGAAGCCATTACATGAGTGGTGTAATAAGCTTTACCTATTGCCTAACGGAAATAGTGTCAAATGAGTGACGTAATGAGTTACTTATCCCACTGGAGTAGATAAAAGTTTTTTATTACCGCAGATAACGAATTAATTATGTTGAGAGTGGTGACATAGTAACATATAAAATTATCCCATTTTTTTGAATTGTATCTGTTACCCTTCGTCACTAGTTGTCATCAGTTGGCATCTAACTTCTTCACCAACGCAAAACTCATGGACACGGTACAAATTCGTTAAAACCCCTCACCACACACATATTTAAAAACTGCTAAATACGTATTTCGACAGACAATTGGTCATCTAGCTACTTCCATTTGTGATTTGGTCACGAACATATCGTTGCCATTTTGCTGTGTAAGTTTTTCATAGCTACTGATGATGACAGCTTGGCTGTCGAAATTCGTATTTAGCAGTTGTTAAATATATTGTGTGGTGAGGGGTTTTAACGAATTTGTGATATTTTCAAACCACAGGCTCCAGCAGTGATTTATTTATGGACATGGTATTAACGTATGGGGAAGTACACCAAAATTCAGTAGCTGCAGCTCGGCTTTATGCACAAAGGTTTCCTCAAAGATATCATCCGGGTCGAGAAACTTTTCTACGTGTTGTCCAGTACGTACAGGGCGAGCGAAACTCGATGTCTCAGCTCTATTATAAGAAAAAGAAAAATGATAGAAAAAATCTGAAGAGGTTCTTAAATGGGTTTGAGTAAGTCCATTTTAAGCCAAATTTTCATATTTTTCCATATTTGAAAACTGAAGTAATGACGTCATCAAATTTTTTTTCCGGAAATATACCTATATTTTGACATATTTAGAAACAGCTAATTTTTCTGAACACTTTTTGTGAAGAAAAAAATTTGCTATCTTCTTCCGTTAAAAAATTATATGCAAATTTGTAAAAAAAAGTATTAACAACAATTTGCTTATAATTTTTTAATGGAAGAAGATAGCAAATTTTATTCTTCACAAAATGTGTTCAGAAAAATTAGCTCTTCCTAATATGTATGTCAAAATATAGGTATGTTTCTAGGAAAAAAAATCGATGACGTCATTACTTCCGTTTCCAGATACGGAAAAATATGCAAATTTGGCTTAAAATGGACCTTACTTAAAATTCAATTTAAGAATATCTTTTCAGATTTTTTCTATCGTTTTTCCTTTTCTTATAATAGAGCTGAGACATCGAGTTTCGCTCACTCGCTACGTGTGGAGCAGCATGGATTCGACGCGCTTAGGTGTTCATCGAAAACAAAGAAAATCACTTCGAACCATTGTTGTGATATTCCAGTTTAAGTTACATAATTAATTCGTTATATCCGTTAATAATATATTTTTACTACACTTTTTTAATTACCCATTACTACACATCACGAACTATCATCCTCGCAATTATACGTATAAGTCAAGAATTACCCAGTATTATATGTATTATTTATTCATTTCATGTGAAGATAATAAACTTAATTTTCAAACAGCACTTTTTTGCGGAATTATAGATTTAAACGAAACATAAAAGAGATATATGCGATTCAGTTCATCATCTTTAATTATCCTGTAAAGTTTCGTCATTTTGTGAACTCATGATAACTTGCCTATTTTAGCTGTTCATATAGAAAATATTTAAATCTCGGTCCGAAACTGTCTTTGGCTTTGAGGGAGAAAATGCATTTTACATTCGGTTGGCTCTACCATAAAAATTCTTCACGAGCTGCCACTGCATTTGACAATACCGATTCAAAGTATGTCCGCCCTGTTTCCACAACGACCTTCGTATTCAGTATCATAGCTCTAGATTGCTTTTTGGGTGCTTCATATCGATTCGGCGCATAGAAATCCTCCACTCATTTTCAAACAAACAAGATTCTTGTATACCAATAGATATGATGATCTTGTGGCATTGGAATGTCCCCATTTGGAGAGATCGCCTCCATTTGCAAAATATGAGAAGTTTTCGCCGTAAGGGATAAAATCTCTAGGATATCTACGAGAAGCCCGCAAATCCTAAAATATGGGGAGGAAAACAGGGAAGCTAAATCCTGGAGCCCCGCTATTTTTGCGAATTTATTTGACAACTACAATAATAATGTATCCTAGATAAGCGACTCATTTATCGGAGGGCGAACTGCGTCTAACCAAGATAATTTTTTAGAACCGTCTGGAATTGTTTCCAGATAAACATGCGATTATATCAAGCATGCAATCAAAACATTACGTGGCGCCCCGATGATTGCTTGTTTAGGCTGCACTAGAAGTATTTCAGAAAATGTAACATGTAATTCAGATTAATAAATTGTAATTCAGAAAGCGTCAAATGTAATTTAGATTAGTAAATAGTAATTCAGATTTTTTTTGTGGAAAGTTAACTATGTAGTTAATCTGTTTGTACAACATTTTCATTTAAAAAGTCCATAAGGGGCGGCTGTGGAAATTCAAACGTATGAATATGTTGGTGGCACTGTAAGTCTATGTCAAATTCGAGGTTATCAGGTTAGGTTTTCCGTCAGTTTTGACACAGACTGACGCAAAACCTAACCTGCTACCTCGAATTTGAGGCAGCAGTGATGGAACTGCGACAAAACCAGGAATCTAGTCAAGTTCAATACTAAAACACTAAATTGGTTTACTACTTAAAGTATTGTTCTATCTATTATCATTTATGATACGCTCATGAATTTTGATTTTGTTTTGAAAAGCATAGTTGATGAATAAAATACAATGCTATTTGACCCTAACCCTAAATAGGCCATGAAATCGTAATAATATCAAATTTTACGACTATGCACCAGCTGTTGTCAGTAATCACTATGAGATCAAAAGTATACATTTATATCCTGTTTGAATTACAATTACCATAATTAAGACATACAAAAATGTCAATCAATCCTGCTTAAACAAAATTAGTCCCAATATCGATCTTGTGCACTACCACTATTACACAAGCCCGTGACGACAAGCGTTTGAATAAATCGACAGCGCCGTCTTTCAGGGTAATGTAGTGTAAAATTGCTACCAAGACGTATTGATTAACCGTATCGAGGGCCTTGAGGGAACTCCCCGTGAATTTATCTCGAGATTCAATTTAAAGTCGTAGCGCCCCCGAGACCTTGCTGTCTACAGAACTTTGTATATCAATGGCAATCCCTTTAATTAGGAAAGTCTAATGCACCAATTGGATACGAATTAGAAACAAGCAGATTAATTTTTAGAGTATAAAATTCAGAATGTGAGTTATCAAATCTTGAAACAAAAAAAAAAGGAATAACTAGAATTGCTTCGTTTAGACACAGATAAGATAATAGACCGTTTCAGACCACCGTATAAAATCATGTCGTTAATTATGCCACATTCGTCGATAAGTTAAAAAACCCTGGATACTAAGATGTGCAGACGGCAAGGGTTCTTCTTTCTTCTTCAGGGGCCTTCTTCGCTACTGAGTTCATCATTGCTAAGCGTATCTTGAAGATTGCGATTCTAAATGACCGGATGATGTGCTTTGAAACCAGTCTCTGTGATCTCGTAACCAGGAGGGGCGTCGACGTCCGACACTCATTTTCCCTTGAATCTTACCCTACATTAGGATTATCTGCAATAGTTGGTATTTTTCTGCCCTCATAATGTAACCCAAGTATTCGAGTTTTCGTCGTAGCAAGGGTTCTAACCTTCCCATATAATCTTGTCTCTTTCTATTTCGGTACAAAACCTCTGTAATTTACAATAAATACGAAATAAAAATTACAAGTTCGTGTGCATCGGCGAAACTATGGGGTGCTGAATTCAAGTTAGCACCAACGGACCCTGAGCTCAACGTACGATGTGTAAAATGTGGTGTTGATTTTACAAAAAATTAGCTGTGGTGCGATGACGATTTTTGCTTCACTAGAAACAATTAGGTGAAATGTCTTACGTTTAGTTTATGAATATGTATATAATTTATCAAAAAACTTTAACATTCAGATTTTGTAAAATGCTTGCAGTACGACGCCTGATGTCAGAGTTTTCAAGTTGCGCGAGCATCTCTGACAATGTAACGACTGACACCGAAATGACAACCGGGACTGACGGATTAACGTGCTCTCCGAAGCACGGCTGACTTTTTAGTTTATAATGATTAGCACAAACCAGTTGCGGCTAGCTGCAAGGGACCAATCTCTAACAATGCAGTCATTCAAGAACATTTTTTATTCTGAAAGAAACATATTTGTACTTATTTTTCATCATTCTTATCATTTTAAAGCTTAAATGAAGCACACCTAATTTTTATTCCACGAATATTAGCTGTACAACAAGCGCTGCTTCTTTCTGACTGCATAGAAGCCAGATCGAAACAGCACAAACCTTTTCGACAGTTTATAGACCACCGCGGGGGTTGAGCGGCAAGGTATAGGTAAAAAACAATAAGGATATTTGAACATTCAATGAAAGTCATGTCTGCGAAGGCACTCGAGCAGTCTGCGCTCGCCAACTGCCGATAACGCAATTGTCAAGTTACTAATATCGATGCTAGTTACTAATATCGATGCTTATTACACAAATTTCGCACGTACGGGACTGTTGAAGAAACGCCCAGGTATATGTACCTGAATATTTAAAGGTCGTGTGCAATTCCGACAGGATAAACGTTAAAATATTCTCAAAATAACTTAAATAACTACGCTATTTATGATGTATTTTATTATAATCATAATTTACTGGCAAATTGTTGTACATGTTGAAATAATATACGTTAATCACGCATTCATCTATATATGTATCTCACACAGAGGAGATGCATTGTTTTTGCCAAATTATACATTTAAACCAAAAGTTAAATAGAGATATTCTATCCAGTTGGTTGCCTCTACCATCATTATTCTCGAAGTTTTGCTTGTACAGCAGAACATTTTTAATAGTAATTATTTTTCCTCTTAACGTCACTAGTATTAGCAGGTTATAGCAAAGTATTGCTTTCGACCTCGAACAATTTATACAAATTTACAATTTTTGTCGCAACCTCTCAATCAATCGCGACCAACTCAAAGTTTTATAAAAGTTCTCATGAAGCTACACAAGTTTTGTAAACACAGCAACCACATTGGTGTTAAAAAACAAAGATCTTAAAATTTAACAACAAATCGAATATATCACGCCAAATGGATGTAAACATTATAACTCAAGAACGACGCAACCTGTCAGGACGATGTCTTCGCCAGTTTGTGTGGAATATTATTTTACAGAACTACTAGCAAAAAACGTCAAGCAATCGTTTAGCTACTCAGTAATGGTGTTGAAGCAACACTCCGTAGGGCTGTCGAACCCAAGGTAGCGAGATCGAGTCTTCATCCAGCAATATATATTTTGTAAGTTATTTAATTTTTATTTATTTATTTAATTCGCACTCAGCCAACAGCCATTAGGCCAATTATAGGCGTCGCTGTGCAGTTATGAGGACTTCCAACCCCACTAACGACTGTCATGATGTTTTATGACCGCCGGGACCAACTTTTTTCCGTGACAGCCGTACCACGAGGCGCCGAGAGATGCAGCCGTGGAACTCCCATCCAAGTTCTGACCAGAGAGAGCGTTGCTTAACCCTGCTGATCGAACGTGGACGCTTGTTCAAGCTACACCACCCAGGAAAATGCGGGTGCAAATTTCTATCCGTGTCACCTTTAAATCTAAAAGTAGCTCGCGTACTCGGTGCTCGGTCAAAGTTTTCACCGAGGAATGAGTACTCGGTGCTCTGTCTTATATTCACTACTAGGCCGAGTATCAAAATATAATTTAAAAAAATAGAGAAGATGTAATTTTTATCTGTATTCTTAACCAACAACTATAGAATGAACAAATATTTGGGGAGCGCTGTCAGAAAAAAGAAACAGTATGAAGTGAGATAACATAACCATGTTACTAATAATTATCGTAACTAAATTTACTAAGATATAATTTGTTATCCGGTCATCAATAATCAAATTCAATACTTGTCATTGAGAATAGCAAGGTTATGATGCAAATGTACAAGTGTCTCTCCGTTTTCTGCTTTCAAAGAATTTCTTTTTGGCTCAAAGACGTTTTCCCGTCTCTTGAAAAAAGTCTTTCACTAAAAATGGTGGATGCTGAAGCAGATTTGTACTGCTTCATAGCCTTGAATAAATGTGGGAAGATATTTTGATTAATTTGCCACCGATGGCATGGTGATCGTGTTCTATTAATTATAGGTAATTTCAAGTAAGTATCAATTTCAGTTTGCAATATTTTCCTTGCAGATAAGACGTGACTTGAAGAGCTGGAAATTGACGCCGAAGCAATAGAAGAAAACATATCCCAAGTAGAAGTTTCTGGCTTCATCTTTTTAGTCTTTGGAATAAGAGCGTTCAGTGGAATATCATCGCCAGAGTCTGATAAACTATATTCTACAACATTTGGTATATTTGCTTCTTCTGTCTGAACATCAACATGATCTTTCAAAAGAACACTGATCAGCTTCTCTCTAATTGCATTTTTGCAACTGTCTATGAAAAATATATCTTTGAACCTGGAGTCTAATAAAGTGGCGGTAGAATAATTGGGATTTAAGTCTACAGTGTGTCCCAGGATTGATGTTAAAAGAGGTGAGATGGACTAAAAATATTTGAATTTTGTATAGGGTCATAATTTATCATTCTGAACAATTTTCTTGGTAAAATTTTGCCATATCATGAACAGAAAGGGTAGTTTACTTGACAATAAAATAGTTTTTGCTTCCCTGGCAAGACCAACTTGTTTTTTCAAAAACTGAAAATATTCTTAACATTCTCTATCTCACCTCTTGTAACATCAATCCTGGGACATACTGTATATTATTAAAACGACTATACAAACCTTTAATTAGACTATCTTTCATGGTTCCCAGTAAATTCGTCTTACATTCTAAAATATATTTTTTAGAGCCCTTACACTTACTTCTGATATTAGATCCATTTATGAACTAAAATACCTAGTTGTCTCTTCAAAAGGCTTTGTCAAAGCATATTAAAAGATAAAACATTTTGCTCTAAGCCTACTACTCGGTACTCGGTCAAGTAAAAAAAATAGGGCTCGTTGCAGCCCTATCTAAATTGTCAAATTATTGACGCTCTCTACTAACGGTATTTATAAATCAACGTCTCGATTTTAAACAGAGTTCCTATGTCCTACATATAGCGCGATCATATGTATAACATAATATGATAACAGCCGAAAACACCGGTTCAACAGATTACAAAAATAAAAACCGCTCTATGCCAACCATAGTTTGCAGAAGTATCGATAACGGATTTGTCTCATCTTGTTTCTACTCAAAAAGTCGTATTAACTTCGCCAGAGGCCCCAAGGCTTCGAAAGTAATTGTTTAATTCCGAGACTTTCTTATGCTACATGCATACATATATAAGTTTAGATATTAATTTCAAATCTTATCTTTATGATTGATTTTGAGATTCAAATGTGTAGGTAGCTTTTTTCAGTATCCATCAACTTTTATACATAAAGTCTTGCATTGGACATTTCTAAAATGTTAATCTTGATCATTTTTCAGCGTTTTGTAAAAACTACACGCGGACCTATATCCTACATGTTATTTTTTTACGAAATTTTTAAAATTGCGAGGTCTGGGATAGAGGCCCCTTGCCCGAGCAAAAAACGAAATAGTTATAATTGTTATGGAGCTTCAGCAGACCCAAATTTTGGACACCAGTTCCGCCTATGATTGTAAGAGCATTGTTAGCTGAGATTATGCGAATATTATTTTTACTTGAAGTGCAAGAGCAAGAAACTTGATTATTAAACATCTGGCTTGCTTTCAAAACGTTATTGAATACAAAGACACACATTCAATGTACAGAAATAAAAACTTCGAACAAAATTACAAAACCATGTAATTCTCAAACGATAGACTACGACAATTACGAAAATAATATAATAGATATCAAAACATTATACCAGAAACGATGTGGCAGATACAGAAAACTGATTGGAAGAATTGGATACGAGCTGAAAGACAATAAAGAAGAGCAATATCTAGTATTGGAACTTGTACATGAAAATACATACATATATGGATTAAATACTGACACTGGCGGCGATTATATTGATTATACCACTCGCTATAACATCAACCAATGAAAAGCGGCAAAAATGCATAATTGCGCATGTACTAACTTTTGATAATGTAGCAACGGTGATAATCTTATACCTTCTTGACTAATAACTGATAGTCAAATACCTTCACAAACATAGCGTCATCTACCGAAAGTACAATCGCCATAGCAGTCACACCAAATGTACTTTTAATATTTATAAATAAACTGTTCAAACGTTGTTTATTGAATCGTGCAATAATCTAGCCGAATGGAACTCGTGTCTTGATTATCAAATCATTTGTGTGTCCACTCGATATATTGTTTCGTCCTTCGGACTCGCGTGATTACCAAACAATATATCTCGTGTAAACAGAAATGATTATTTGATAATCAAGAATCCACTAGTTGCATTATATATGATAGTACAGAACTAATTCCACGCGATCTTAACAAAAATAATTAGGGCAGGCCGTAGTATTGCTCCAAAGCCGCTAGCGGAGACACGTTCGGAACGAACTGTCAAAGGTCAACAAATACTTCAGTGCAAATATAATCTGAAAAAATATCATGTTGAGTTTTGTTGATGTAAAATACCTAATAACTACAATTCTGTTTAAACAAATTTTTCAGAAAATATCGCTTAATATTAATTATTTATTTTTCCAGACTACTCTTCTAACCAATCGCGTGTTACCAGGTCTTGAAATCTGAGATCTCCTTGGACCACTAGAATACGGGCAAACATTCAACTAAACTTGCTACTCGAATTTATCAAGAGTTAGATTACAAATAGACCCAACTAAAAACAAAAGTATGAAGATGGCAAAAAAGGTTAAACGATTTTTAATTCAACGAAACAGTTATTAAAGTTCATATCTTTAAAACAATGAAAAGCTGCTCCATCTCGATTTCGATCAAGTTCAAAATCTGAGAAGCAATTGGCTTGGCTATTCGAAATATTTGGGAAAAAAATTACAAAATTGAACATTATGTTCTATTATAGACCTCGTTACGAAATACAGAACTATCTGTATCTATTTACTAGCTTAATACGCTCATCATAAAACGGGTCATTCTCCAGTCTCCTCTCTGCACCACCCAGCCTAGATAAAATTCTTCAGTCTGTCTTTATTGATTATTTAGATAAGCTCCTGTATTAAAATGAATACATATCTATTCTACAATAGCACAGCATCCTGTAGCAGTATAAAAAGTCTGTACCACTGCTGTTAGATAACGCTAAGAAAGTAAACACGATCGTGGACGAAGCAAGTCCGATTGGTGTCGATGCAACGTGACGGACGCCACTTCACTGGCTTTTAGATGTCTGATTTCAAGTAAAGCATTATTATACTGTATCAATTGAAAAACAAGTATACTGTAAAGTTGTAGTCATTAATATTGCTTTTCTTAACAAGTCATTCTACCTCAGCGCTTTTTTAACCTTTTGGTAGACACTGTCCACTAATAAATGATTTACATATGCAACTGACGTATTCACTAACAAGTCCAAGAAGTCGCAGGTTACTTATTTTTAGGTTAAATATTAATAAAGTGTCTATCCAGACGCAAATGTCTTTGGCTTATCTTTTCTAAAACTCCAGTGGAACTTAAACAATTGTTTTGCTCCCAAAAGACCAACTCTAAGTTACATGATGAAGTTAAGGTTCGGCCCGGGAGTAGCGATACGAACGTTTCTAATCCATTAGGGACTTTTTTTATAAGTTTATTGTTTTACAATAGCCGAGTTTGGTGCAAAATAACATAAAAAAAGTAAAATGTGAGGATGAGAAACGCCTCGCTTGGATTTTAACGACCAGCTCATTACTATTATTATTCCAATTAATGCTTTAAATTAATAAATGATTGTGAAGTTGTAAAAGAGGACGTTCGTCTTCATCTTCGGTGATATAAATTTATTTATTTCAGACATTTTGTTAATGCGATAACATGTTGGATATGTGCAACACATAACAATTTCTTCAGATAATTTCTAATTGGTCATCCCGATTTTCGAAACCGTTTAAGTAGAAGAGGTTTAGTTTCTTCCTTTTTCAACCTTGCTCATTTTTAAAGCTCATTTTTAATGTTTCTATCTATGCGAATTGGGGATAAAATCATTTCAGGAATGTGAGTAATCAAATCTTAATGTTTTGCACGACACAGGCTAACAGTATTAAACACGAACAAAATTATTGTGAACTAAAGTTAACAACTCGACAGCATAATTATTACTACAGCAAATGTAGTCACGAAACGCTATTTACTTTCCTCTAGCACGAACAGATGTTATCAATTAATAAAAAGTATTTCTGTACACCTCCGTTTTGTAGCGTACTCATTCTTCTTGTGGTTTATGTTACACACAACAGCAGGCAAAGAAAAGAAAGTTCAACAAATCTTACAAAAGCCATTTATATAGTTAATGGACAGAAGTCTTTCTGAGGAAATTTCGACTTAACATCTCGAGTCGACCATCAACACTCCACTGAAAATGTAAGGCTTTTGTAATAATTCACAGAGATTTTTCTTCGACGTTGGGCATTTTTGGAGTATATACAGTGTGTCCGTGGATTGAGTTCACATAAGGTGTAAATAATAAAAAATATTCGAGTTACATGTTAATATTCTAGGATTCGCTCCTGCTTGCTCTCAAAATTGAGAAAATCAATCAAATTAATTAATATATAGGGTGTTTTTCGAATCGATTTTTAAAAAATGGCCAAGAGTAAACTACCTTTATTAGAACAGATAACAAAAAAAGTATTAAGAAAAGTTGTTTAGAATTAATAGTGATGGTAGACTCTCAAATTTTAGACGAAACTGTTTGACCAGTCCTTGGATCATGCGGCTATGCAACCAGCTACTACGGTACTAAGGTGCCTTTTAATATCACGTGATTATTTTAAACTTCACCCTGGGAATTAAATGTCATACTTTAGTCCCTTCTGGAGAATACAGTAAACCGCTTGGGCAATTATTTACCCACAAGGTACCGTACTGTTCTCCACAATTTTTATCACGTTTTTACTTCCTTTTACAATAAAGGAAGTATTGGATTCACCCCAAAAATTCGAAATTGAGTTTTCAACAGATCTTCACGTTTTAGAGTCCCCTGATCCCAAAAAACATATTTTTTTTCATTGGTCTGTCTGTGTGTGTGTCTGTCTGTCTGTCTGTCTGTCTGTCTGTGAACAGAATATCTCAAAAACGGAAAGAGGTATGGCGTTGAAACTTCATATATAAGTTTTGTGTACTATGTAGATGCGACAGCAAGCTTTTAAAGAAAATCGCATAACCGGAAGTAGGTGTTTACTCTTGCGATTTTTCAGTTTTTTTCGATTTTTTCAAAAACGGCTCTAACGATTTTTTTAAAACTTCTCATTTCTATTACATTTTTAATGTGTATTGATGTGAGATAGGTGATTTTCCAGTTGAATACTTCTAAAATGGGTTTCTTTTGTTTTTTTTTCTATTTTTTTTATTAACTCCTATTTTAAATAGAACACCCGGTATATTATTACATTTTTGAATTCAGCTTGAAATTCTAGAGAAAATTTGTCTCTTCACCTAACGCTCTATTTTGCACCGTTTTTGTAGAATTTGTAATTTTTGAAAATTTTTGACAAATGGTTAAAAATTAAAAATGAAATTTTTGACTAATTATAAGATCACTGTAAAAGGAAGTTATGTGAGTGTATCACATCAGATTTTTTATCTAGAATCCCAGTTTACTATATTCATCTTGACTTCCCAGAGCCACCCTGGTCCACATTAAAACCTCCCTCCTGTTCCACAGATAGAAAAATCTGTTCAGAAGATCTTCTTCCCTTATAGTAGGGGTTCGCCGGATAGCGGATACCCGGTTGTACCCTGTGCCCGGCGAGTTTTACCGGATACCCGGTTTGCCCGGATACTGGCAATAACCCGGCCGGGTATTAAATGAAAAATAATTCTTTTTTTATATATCACAGAAACTACTTTTGTATCTTCATTTTCGCTAACTTTAAAATAATCCTACACGCTTTATTCATTTCATTAGAACTCATTATTTGAGAAATTACTAATTACGCCCTGACATGAAGGAATTATTTCCACTGGAAAATCTCTAACCTAATTCACTTATAGCCTCGTGTGCATCTTGCGACTTGACACTGTGTTCGAGAGTGAGTGCAATAGGCCATTTCTTGCGAATCTGCTGCAATGCACTATAGACTATACTACCTGGTCGGGTATCTGGTACCCGGTAATTGATATGAACCGGGTACCCGTTACCCGGTATTTCAAAAAAGTGTACCCAGTGCATCTCTACTCTTTTTAATCAAACACTTCAACACAACCTTCTCCCATTGGCTTGGCTTGATCACTGTAAAATTCACACAATCTTAATACAAGTTAATCCATTTCTCTTAGTTTGAATTCCAAGGAACGGTTTTATCACAGCAAACCTTCCATCTACATTTGTTTAGTTTAAATATAGTATAATCCAATCACTTCGTTTTGGCATGAAGGTTGGCCATGGACTTTTGTTATTAAGTTGCACATGAATAGAACCGTAATTTTTATTTTGTTGTATAACCTGTATAACCTCCAACAATATTTATTTATGTATTTATTTAGTACACTCAGCCAACAGCCGTTAGGCCAATTATAGGCGTCGCTGTACATTTTATGGGGACTTCCAACCCCACTAACGACTGTCATGATGTTATTATGACATCCGGGACCAACTACTTCCGTCGCAGCCGTACCACAAGGCGCAGAGAGATGCAGCCGTGGAACTCCCATCCAAGTTCTAACCAGACAGAGCGTTGCTTAACTCTACTGATCGAACGTGGACGCTTGTTCAAGCTACACCACCCGGGACCTTGACAGCATTAGACAACATACAGCCGTATTCATAGTCGTTCGCCAGCGGTTCGCCGGCGAGTCGCCGGAGTTTCGTTATGAATAGTATGTTGGCGGCACTGTACGTCTATGTCAAATTCGAGGTTAGCAGGTTAGATTTTGTGTCAATTTCTGTCAAAACTGACGGAAAACCTAACCTGATAACCTCGAATTTGACATAGACGTACAGTGCAGCCAACATACTATTCATAACGAAACTCCGGCGACTCGCCAGCGGTTGAACGACTATGAATACGGCTGATAGAATATTGTTGCCAGATGGACTGATTATTTTAATAGTACATGTGGAGAAATATTTCAAATCTGAAGTACTTAATTCAAAATGCCTCCAATTACATAATTATCGAAACTGGCTATACATAAAAATTACTAAATTTCTATTTTCAGTTCTGCTTAAATATGGCAACTTTACATCGGAAGGTGTTTTGTCATATTTTCTAACCTAAATGCATTTGGTAACCATAACCTCAAATGTAAACCTCGTTTAAACACAATAAACAATTTCACACTGCTGAATTGGAAAAACTGTCATAGCCAACCTTCATGCAAAAAAGATGTGATCAGAATATATTCGACAGATTACCCCCTGCAAAATTACTTGCCACATTATAAATTCCAGAGTTTTTCATATGAAGTATGCTGTTAATAATAATAATTTCATTGCTGAAAACTTATCGATAATGTAATTGCAGCTTTTTCATGTAATACTAGGTTAGACCTGTCACAACGACTATGAGAACCTAGATGTTCTCCTTCCAAACCTACACTCGTGCTACAATAGGCCCTCTTTCTTATTAAACTAATATAATAATATACTACTGCGCAACATTTTTCTCAATTTTCTTTAAAAATTTTAATTCCCCTGAAAGCCTAGCCAGTTCTCTAATTAACAATAAACAGTTGTAATTTCCAAGTTTTATACTGATTTTATCGTTTATCATCCAACCAGCGCACACCCTCGAATCAGATCAATGTACCGCGAAATTAAGTAGCCAGCGTTGCCCAGCAATTAGAGAGCTCAAGCTGGGGTGCCACGGTACGGCGTTCAAACCCCACATCTGGCAACTAGCAGGCGGCCCACCCAGTCGCTTTAAAAATTAAGTCCCGAAACCACAGTTATGGAAGTAGGGAAAGTAAAGCAGTCGTCGAAGGTGTGATGCTAACCACATCACCCAGTAGGCCGTTAACAGTGTGCCAGATTGACAGGGTTTTGGAAAGAGATATTTGAGCGATGTCTAATCTCAGGCAATTTTCCTACATGGAATGAAGAGCCCGAACTTTACTTTACCACATAAATATCTATTTCAATGGTTTGCTTTCACTCCTTTGCTTCTTGGTGCATACTCCACAACTAGCTGGTTGCATAGCCGCATGTTCAAAGGACTGGTCTCGAGAGTTAAGCAACGTTCCGGCGGTCGGCGCTCGGAGAGGTGTCCGACCTATAGTGGTGGTAAAGTCGCATATAGCCGTGCCTCGGAGAGCACGTTAAGCCGTCGATCCCGGTTGTCATTTCTGTGATAGTCCTTAGGTTACGTCAGAGGCGCTCGCGCAACCTGAAAACTCTGACAGCAGGCTTTTTACCACAAGCCATACGATACACACACTCCACGACTGCCCCTTGTGTTCTATTGTTGTCCATTAGTGGAACATGCTCCTTCCATAACATTTTGTTCCTTTAATTTTGTAGCTTGTATTGTATATCTTTGGTTCTTGTCTAATATCGTCATTTTGTGTTCTACCACTGTTTCTACAATTTTTACAAGCTCACCCCGCTTGCTTAAACATTAACTTTGATATTTTAAATGAGCGGAAATGACGGCCATGTCGTATTTGGCAGAACTATTTTTCCGTAGTAAGCAATGGAAAAATATTCAGAAAACAGAAGGGAAACAAGAAAATTTTAATACGAATTCTGTACCTTACTTGGTGAAGATAATTGAGCGATTTGTAGTGTGCTAGTATTATAATTTTTATTTATATGAATAAAAGAATTGGAACAGAAAAACAGTTACATACGTAGCAGTTCGTAGAAAAATATTCAACACAACGCAGCGGGCTGGGAAATATAAATAGTGGTTTTTACAAATATTTTTATTAAAAGAATTATCTTTTCTTGTTTTTCCACAGGTCTTTCTTATTTTAAGTTCATTTTGTTGAAAAGTTTCCACTGTTATGGAAAACTCTGCTATTTACAAAAATTAATGTATTTATCGGTTTCAGGATATTAAGCCTTTGTTTACATATACAAAAGTAGGCTGGTAACTAGGTCATAACTTATCTGTAGGGTAAAGGAATATTACCCTACATGGCAACCATAACCATATAGCAACCGATAAACTATTGAACAAATCACGGATGTTATAAAACATAACAGCCTTAGAAGTTTTAAAATCCTCGCTCTACGAGCTCGGATTTCAAAACATCTGCGGCAGTTATGATACTCATAACATTCCTAGATATGTTAATAGCTATAAACGTGCTATTACTACAAAGACGAAAAACATCTAATGACGAAATGGTCGCCTTATTGAAAAAACCAAATTGATGCAAATGTCTTTAAATTGAAGTTATTTAAGTCCCGATTGAAAATTTGCGTAGAAAATTGCTTTATTAATAATGTCGTTTTGTAATATTGTTGATACTAATTTTTACACACAAAACTAAACATTTCCGTTTTTCAGCTTATATTAAAGATAACAGTGAATTTCTAGAATTAGGATCGTAGTAGCACTGAAAATATTTAACATTTTTTCAAATTTAAGCGATTCCTTGTTTCCCCCCTCTTAAGAAATCCACTTTAAATTTATATTTCGCAATACAATGCAAACCTCCAAAACATAAAATTTCAAAACTTAAAATGCAGCATACCGTATGAACTACATTTAATTTAAATAATATCAAGATATCTAATGTATATCATGTGATGTAACAGTTGTATGTTTTAACTGGTGGTGTTGTAAAGGGCAACCACAGGGTTGTTTATATCGAGTAGTAAAAAATATATTGAATTGATAATCTACGATAGTCACGTTAAGGGTTAAATTCCCATTAATTGTGACGAATAATAATTGACGATTTGATACGTAGTAGCAATATAGTATTCTTTACGATCAAATTTGACTATAAGTCATAAGTATTATTCAAATATAAAATTCAAGATTGTTTGATTCCATTTAACTTGGTATTTTACTACGAAGCCAGTAAAAAAGTGAAAGTGAGTGTTGTGGTATGCTGTCTATCCACATAGAGGTTTCAAAGAGCTACTACGAGCTTTGATTTGGTTGGGAACAACCCAGGGAGGTGTTTTCTGGTTAGAATTTATCCTGTTAGGAGCTGAGATAACACATTCAGGCACATGATAGACAATCAGAAGGTTAGTGCCCATTTCTTATGAAATATTAAGAAGTTATATAGCAAGTTGGGTGCGGCAAATTAATTGTAAATATATTTAGAAATTAATTTAGAAGAATTAATTTTCCAAATTTAATAGTGATTCGAGTACTCGACGTTCTTCGATCATTATAATTTGAAATTTACATTTTTGGTATTAGGTTATTTTTTAGAAACTACATTTAAATCAAGTTTGGATGTTTAACAATATCTATTTATTTTTGTAATGTGAGATCAAACTTCGATGTGCTAACAAACTGAAAGTACGAATTTAATTTTGTGAAGTACCTGAAACGTGTATCTGAATGACAAAGTCCAATAACTATTATATTTTAAAAGTAATTCAGTCTTTAACTACAAGAGAAAGTTATTAGTTGAAAATTTACCCATTCAGCTGGGAGTCAGGAATCCCATTGCTTGTAAACTGACTAGTCGAGGTTTTAAAAAACCATAATCACATGATATAATTCTAAATGTCAAATTGATTTATGAGATACGTCAAATCCTATTTCTTGTATTAAGAAGTAAGGTAAGTACATAAATGAGCTATACCTGATAATGCTTCTTTTTAATAGTTAGTAAAAGGGTATATTTAATTTGTTATTAATTGTAATAACACCGTAAGAGTGTTATATTACAAATTTAGCACCTCAAGTGGGGCTAGATATATAACAAGCATATTGCTGCTATTACAAACTGATCCTAAGCGTTTGAGATAGATGTTTTAAAATTACAAATTATTGAACATTTATGACGTAATGTGAAGCTGCGAGTTTTCCTGTTCAAGTTCAGTTTTTATTTAAGAACCAGCTGGGGTTGGATACTCTACCTTACAATAAATAGTACCCTTATTAAGCCTATGGAAAGTTCACGGTGCTTAAACTAAACTGCTCGTTTCGGTGGTTGGTTCGCGGTATTTGCTCGATAGCACGTCAGTTTTCCGCCAGCTTTCTGCCGGAGGCGAAAACCGGGAAATCGATAAGCCATTAGTATGCAAATAACCGTGTAGTCCACAGGCAGTTCATATTTATTGAAGCCATCGGCGCCTATTTATAGCATTAAGGGAACAAACACGTCAACAGCTCATGTGCTTTTTCACATCACCGCAAGCAACCAAGCATTACATACTTTATAACACGTCTGGTATTTAATCAAGCCGCACAGAGAACTAAAACACCCCCGGCTTCGAGAACCCATCGCAATTACCCGAAAGCGCGGAGAGGCGCCTTTATCGCCGTCTCCGCACCATTAAACTAAGTAAATTTGTCAATTCATCCCTCATCCTGTCTCTTTGATTCAATCCGCACCCAGCCCCGTCGGAGCACCAGATATCATGACCTCCAAATTGGTTTCCCATCGATCGGCGGCGCAAAACAGGTCAATATCAAACAAATAGGTCAGTGCACAGCAAGTTTGGGCAATTAGCGACTAGTTACTGTGTTTACCTTCAGGTTTATGAGCGCGCCCCTTATTAGCTCGGGGGGCTCGCCGTCGCGCCCCAGCAGCAGCCAGGACTTGATGCGAACGTACATGGATGGGGATGCGGTTAGCTTGCGGTGGTCTTCGGTGGGGTCCACATAATCTTGCATGTTAATCCGGACACTCGCGAGTTTTTAACCGAGTTTCATGCCGGCGAAGCACTAACGCGCCAGTTAACGAAGTTAGTGAGAGCTTTTAACGCTAACGAGTTAAGTTCCGCTGGCGGTGTGATCGCGATTTTCCATGAAATCGCGTTGGCGATCTCCGGAAGGAGACGGTTGCGCCCCTGCGTAGATGCTTTTTAGCGCAGTCTCTCCGCAAGGATGCGCTTTTGAATTACACAACATGCTGTGCCGAAGTTAACTGGCAATTTCAAAAATCAATACTACTCTGACTTCCACACGATTAATTGATAATTCAACAGTTCGTGCTAAGGTACCACTAAAAATCGGCATTAGCTTTGACTAAAATCAAGTAAGCACCCATTGAACAGAACTTAAAACAAAATAATGTTAGAATTCGTGTTTAATACTGATAAATGTGGTGACTAAACAATCACACTTCCGAAATTGTTTGTACAAGTTCTATGCGGATAATTCCCAGGACTCTTGTCAACTATCCATCATTTCATGAAAGAAAACGTCCCAAAAAGATTATCTACCGTATCCTTCAACATTGCGAAACCAATGTTATAGCTGAAAGAAACCAAAGTTCAGCAAAATCGAATTTAAGTAAGTTTAAGCAACGTTTTGAAAACAACGATGCATCAATTGGATTCACGTCTAGAAAATTTAGCATTTCAAAAAATTTATAAAACATTGAAAACAGACAAATAATAGCTATTTATGCAACAAGTGCTAAAAGTTGATGTTTATGCACGAGACATGTCTCGTGCATAAACCACTTTTAGCACGAGTTTGCATACAATATTTTTTCTACGACCTTACATTTTCTGTTATTAATTCATAAATGTCGATTTAACTAAGGTTTGCATTGATGACAGTTATAATTTATGTCATAATAAAGAAATGGCCCTGACGCGTAGGTGAATGTTTGTGAAGCCAGTACTGTCAAAGTCAGTTTTCAAAGGTAATTATAATAGCACACATCTGACATTACATAACGCTTTAATTATTTAAAAAACACTACCTCTAACGCAAGAAGTAACTAGAATAACTTTACAACCTCACTTCCAGTTCGAAATTGTAGTTTTATAACCTCACTTTTTTATAACCTCACTTCACTTTATAACACATGTGCTAAAAGTAAACAGCTGTTCTCTTTGAACACGCTAAATTATAAAACGTTACTTTTAGTGGAAAAAGCTAGCGCTAAAAGGCCTACTTTTAGTGGTGGTCGTAGAAAAAAGATATAATTATTTCACTCAATTTTTTTAAGCACTCATCCTGAAAATTATACATCACTGTACAATTTTTAGGCCGGAAATTAATTCTTTACAGTACGATTTTGGAAAACGTTTCTTTGCAGAACTATTTGCAACATTTACGTTTTGACTGGTTTGCAATGTTCGTTACTGCGCAAATACATTACAAATATTTATAGATTTTTACGACGGTGTAATGCTTGTTTGTTATTGCAATATTTTAATATTTAGGTAAATGAAGAAGAAACGCAGTTGCCTAAAAATGTGTGTACGTAACTCATCCGGAAATGCCCTTTACAGTACTTGTAACATATAGTGTGCCTACGCGTCCTGTAAAGATACTCTTTCGGGACATGTTACGTAAATTACTATTTTAGGAACTGGCCTACAAAAGTCGGGAATATAACGTCCGCGTTATATCTTCGACCGTCGGATATATAGCGTTTATGCTTAAATCTACGTAAGTCTTTTAAGATAGACCACTGTAGGGTATTCTTCTGCTAAAAATACTACTACAGTTAGAATATTCTCTTCCACTAACAAGGGGACACGGATGGAAGTACAATTTCTGTGATCTTGACCAGAGGCGCCTTAAGCAAGGGTGCACGGCACCCGAGCGGTAGCGTTACCGGAAAATTCATCGAAAACAATTCATCGAAACACAATTCATCGAATACAATTAATCGAAACAACAATTAATCGAAAGGGCAATTTATCGAAATACAATTTATCGAAATGAAATTCATCGAATCAATAATTCATCAAAAGGAAAATTCATTGACATTTCACATTGTACGAATTTCATCAGGTGTTTTGAGGATAATATATTGTTTTTAAAAAAAATTTTTGAGTTTAACTCTACCGAACAAATCCACCCAAACTTCCATATACCAAACAAATCCACCCAATCTTCGATTCACACTTTATCAAAGCTTAGGAATTGAAGCATGTCGCTGGCGTGTTAAGATTTTTTTTTATATTTATAAAGGTCGCAAGCTATTCTTATATTTCAAAAATTACCATTATTTTGTTTCTGTCGAGCTCATCATGTACCATTCGTATTTCTGCTCATTATGCTTGTGAAAATAAACACGCTGACCAACAAAATTTCATATAACCTTTGAATATAAAACAAAATAAGAATGAAATTCCTATAATGCGAAATTTCTATGAATTGTTGATTCGATTAATTGTATTTCGATAAATTGCATTTCGATTAATTGTCCTTTCGATGAATTGTTGTTTCGATGAATTGCGTTTCGATTAATTGTATTCGATTAATTGTGTTTCGATGAATTGTTTTCGATTAATTTTCATAGCCCCGAGTGGTAGGGCCTAAGGGACATCAGCTACACCTTAGTTACATAACTGATTTTTTCAAATTCAAAATAGAGTTTCCCTTTAACGCTATTGATGGATATAAAGCGTCACAACTAATATGAGAAGAGACGAGACCGCGTGACGTCACACGCAGAAAAATAAATGATTGGATTTTGGAACAAATCATTTGGACATAAATGTAGTCGATTACAATAAAGATTTTATCTACGACAGTGTGTAAAATTGCCTTTTAGTTGGCAGTTTTAAGTTTGTAAAACGACTGTTTAATAACATGTTTTCATTAGTTTACGTCGTTAGTAGTAACGTGTTTAAAAGATTTCATTAGACACGTTGTCAGTAGTAACGTGTTTTAACATTTTTAAAACACGCAAAATTACGACTGGTTGCTAGTAATCATAATTTACATTAACATTTTTTTTAATATCTAATGTGTTTTATAGATTCTATCGTAGATAAAATTTTGTACGATACACATGCGTAAAGCATCTTTAGTCACTCGCGGGGATTAAAACGCTCACTCGCGTTTTAACTCTACCCCACTCGTGACTAAAGAGTAGCTTTACGCTCTTGTATCGTAAATTACTATTATCAACCTATCTCAGTCGATATCTTTAAATATTTATTTAAAAATAACTTAATTATCATATTCCCAAATATATCGATTGCTTTAGGCATTAACTTAACATTACCGAGATACTTTGATTCTGTGCGAAGTAATTTTAATCAAAATCCTAAAAGTAATTTTAATCAAAATTCTATCTATTTTAAAAGGCCTACGTATTCAAATAATCAAAACCCCAGTAATTTTAGTTGCAATCCCAATAATTCTAGATTAACTCAAAATTCAAACTATAATGCATTTGCACCCAAACCAGATTTTAAACCAACAAATAGACTCGAACCAAAGAATTTTAGTACCAGCTACTCAACAATTAAACGCTGACAATAAATATGGAGCTAATTCTTGAAACGTTATTAGAAATTCTAATCAATTATATTATCACAGTAATGATCGGCAAGAAAATTCTCCTGATGAATATGAAAATCTAACTGAAAATATTTCTGAAAATATCCCCCCATTTGATGAAAACTTTCAAATTCAATGTTACGAAAATAATCCCCAAAACTTTCAATATTCTGAAAACGAACGCCAAGACTTAGATTTTGTTTATCGCATTCTATATTTCCCAATAGCTGGTAAAAATCGTTTGTTACTCCTTTACCTAAGGTTAATAATCCGACAACGTTGCAACAGTTACGACCGATAAGTGTACTACCAACCCTATCAAAGATTTTGGAAAACGCCATCAACACTCAATCACAAGCGCATATAAACAAGAACTCTATAATACGTGCATGTCAATCTGGATATAAATCTGACCATAGCTGCGCATCTGCGCTACTTAAAATAACTGACGATATAATGACTGCTCTTGATTAAGGTAAATTAACTGTATTATTATTATTCGACTATTCGAAAGCGTTTGACACTCTTAATCACGATCTTCTTTTTTCCATTTCATTATATAGTGGTTTAGACATTAGTTCTGTTGATTTATTTAAGTCGTACCTATTTAACAGAAGTCAAGCTGTAACATATTTAGGAAATATATCAAGTGTTTTACCTGTGAGCACGGGTGTTCCACAGGGATCTATTTTAGGCCCTATACTTTTTTCTATTTAGATATCAAATTTCACAGATTGTTTTTTATCTTGCTCACAACATTATTACGCTGATGATACACAATTATATTTGTCTTTTTACCCGGGTGAAGCTCATCAAGCAGTAACCGCTTTAAATTATGACTTACATAATCTTTATGAATTATCAGTTAACCACTGTTTGCAATGAAATGAGTCTAGGACTAATGGAATAATTTTTGGTAATAAAGCACGGGATACGGAAAGTTCGTTCCCCACATTTCGTACCCCACATTTCGTTCCCGGGAAATTTTGTCTCCCCACATCTCGTACCCGGAAACTTCGTTCCCGAGCGAGCTCAATTTGTCTCCTAGATTACCGGGTGTTGAAAAACGAGTGCAGCGATCGGAATACAGTTAGATAATGAAAGATATTTTAATTAATTTATTTATTATAATAAACTTATAAAAACAAAGTAAATTTTATTTATTAAAAATGACGGTTTAAACTAAGTATCTTCCTTATAACTTGTATACGGCCCTAATTTCTCATTCTGAGTAATTTTTCTTAGTAATATTTTGCCATATCATGAACAAAAAGGGTAGTTTACCTGAAAAGAAAATTGTTTTTGCTTAACTGTCAAGGCCGACTTGTTTTTGAAAAACTGTAAAATTTCTTAGAATTCTCTACTAACCAAGCAGGAATTTTAATTCTTATAACATTTTTATGTAAAAATAAAAATAAAATTTAATTCCCTCTTGTAAACTCAATCCGGGGACATACTGTTCTTATAAGTTTATTATAATAAATAAATTAATTAAAATATCTTTCATTTTTCTAATTGCATTCCGATCGCTGCACTCGTTTTTCAACACCTGGTAATCTAGGAGACAAATTGAGCTCGCTCGGGAACGAAGTTTCCGGGTACGAGATGTGGGGAGACAAAATTTCCCGGGAACGAAATGTGGGGTACGAAATGTGGGGAACGAAATGTGGGGAACGAAATGTGGGGAACGAACTTTCCGCAAACAAGAACATTCTTCTGCGATTTTTATCAATGGTCATAATGTGCATTTCAGATCTAAGGTTAAAAATTTGGGTATATGGCTTGATGAGGACTTAGAATTTACTCATCACATTAGTATCTGTTTATAATAAAGTTATGCACCTCTAAAACTTTTATTTCGATCTCGTCATATTTTAGATAGATCGGTTAAAATCTTGCTGTTCTCTGAATGTCATTTTTTGGCAGTGGTCTATTATGATATATTTTTCGGACTTTTTCCACTGTCTAGGGTTTAAATCACACAACGTTTCGGGAGTTTTGATCTATTCCCGTCTTCAGGTGTTCCTGGTTAGTCCTGAGAAAAACTGATATTGTACGTTTTTCAACGTAAATTTCCTCGGGGTTTGAACCCGCGACCGAGCGGTCGCTGTGATTACTACTCTGCCACTCTAACCACTAGGCCACCAGGGCGGTTATATATTTTAGTTATAAACTTATACCTATACAGTGCGAGTGTAAAGTCTGGAACTATCAAAATAAAACTTTTATCAAATGTTTTTGAAAGAAATCCTCGAACACGTCAATTTTTATTTTAAAAAATACATATTCTACTGTAATTGTCACTTTTCGATTGTCTTTTGTTTTTGAGTTATGACGTTTGCGATAATTTTTTTAAATGGAAACCCTAATTTTTTATGATGAATTTGGATAGAGCATGAAATTCTAAGACCAAATATGCTAAAAGAGTATGGTACTGTATTTTGAAATTTTCGAGATAATTGCCGTTAAAGTTTTAAAACAAAAATCTAATAAAAATCAAGTAGCCATGAAACAATGAGTTAGTCCTAAAATTATGACAGTTTGTTTATCTGTTTTTGTTGTGTGCTCCTAATTAAATAAATAATGATGCAATATTTGAGTGAAAAAGAACGAATTAAAATTTTAGTATTGAGGGGATCTGGTAACCGTACGATTTTCTCGAAAATTTCAAAATACAGTATCATACTTTTTTTATCGTATTTGGTCTTAGAATTTCATGCTCTATCCAAATTCATGATAAAAAATTAGGGTTTCCATTTAAAAAAATTATCGCGACCGTCATAACTCAAAAACAAAAGACAATCGAAAAGTGACAATTACAGTAGAATATGTATTTTTTTAAATAAAAATTGACGTGTTCGAGGATTTCTTTCAAAAACATTTGATAAAAGTTTTATTTCGATAGTTCCAGACTTTACACTCGCACTGTATATCTTACCGCTGTATGCGCAGTAGACTATTTTTGTAATTCTCTGCGCAGTAGTGGCATCCAAATGGGCTTTAGTTCAGCGCTAGCCTGGCTAATTGGTTCTACTGCCAGCGCTATGTATGTAGCTTCTTTCACCTTCCTATGGAATCTGTTTTCCTCTTTAGCTACAATTGATGTGTTATCCCATTGTATGTGGTGGTCTTCGTTCCAGGCGTGTTCTGCGATCTTGGATTTGATGGTTTCGCCCATTCTAACATTTTTGCAGTGTTCCGATAATCTCACTCGTAGGGGTCGTTGTGTTTCCCCTATGTATTGTCTTCCACGCTCGCACGGTACGCTGTAGATACAGTTCTTTGAACTCTGATCTTCGTTCTCAGGCTTGGTATGCGTCATTATGCCTCTTAAGAGTTGTTGTGGACTTGAAGGCAGTTCCTATATTGAATCTGTTTCCGATTCTTCTCAGTTTGTCGGCAACTCCTCGGATGTATGGTATTACGGGCGTGGTTGTTGCCGATTCTTCTTACATCATTACTTGTTTTGTTATTATCTCAAATGCAATTTATTTGTTCATGCTATTCCTGATTATTAAAATTTAGAATCCTTATTACGTGTTGATATATCATGGTTTAGCAGATTTAATTTTAATTTTATCTTTGAAAACAGTTATTTGGTATAAAATTGTGATTTACTTCTACTATTTCCCGAATCTCTTATTATGTCAGGACTTTTCAAAATTCAACCAAGCATAATTGTTTTTATAGTGGTGAAAAATCAAAATTTTCTCTTGGGATTTTATCAGTATATTTTTACCACTTGTACCCATAGCAACCGCCAAATATCTTGTTCCAATAAAGGCGGTATTTCAAAGATGCAATTTAAACTGTCACTGGGCGTCAGTGTAAATGTCATCTTCATTGCCTACCAATACAAAATGAACAGCCTTCGAGTCGGGAATCTCATCAAGTTAGCTTGTCTCGTAACGTTGCCAAAACAACAAACTAGCAAAAAAATTACGGGTAAAACCATTCGCCCTTAATACATTATGACCGAGAACCTGTTACACTAGAACCGCATTTCACATATTCTTTTTGTTTTGACATGCAGTTTTTTCATCTAAATGTAAATTCCCTGAATTAAATTATCATGATTAAAAAATATTGTTGCTAATTCAAACCCAGATATGTTTGCTAACAAGAGACGTGGCTTCAGATATTCCTTCATATTAAACTATGTTAGTCTACTAGAATATACAGCATATGTATATCTGGGAGAGCACGTCAATGTCGGAGTTGATTACAGGCCCCCAAAATGAAATTTAACAGCTGTGAAAGAGTGAACTTGCAATAAGTAAAGGAATACCGCAAGGCTCAATTCTAGGGCCGCTGTTATATAAAATAATAAACTTCTAAGTTATATAAAAAATTTAAATTGACCAATTGTTTCATATTAATCAGTTATTACCATAGAGTGTATCAATCAAGGTCTGGATACATTGATTAAAGCTTCTGAAGATCACTTTTTTAAAATTATTGGCCGTTCAAAGGCTAAAACCGAAGCCCTAAACGCGGGCGTGGCAATTAATATATATAATAAACGTACACTTACTATCATCGACTGTACAAGAAATGTATGACTTGAACTTGAATTTGAATGGGGATTTAAGCAGCAGACAGCTAAGATTTGAAAAAACACATTTTGCAACTTAAAGCTTCTCTTCTCCAATAGACAGTAGTTAAAAAAGTCGTTGAAAATAATGTTACGTGAATCTTTAGTTTTGTCTAAAGCAAATTTGTATAGCACTGTTCATGGTTCATACTTAGGCAGTGTTTGTATTAACAAATTACAAAGAATTTAAAATTTTTGTGTAAGAGTGATTTTTGTTGTTTGTTCATTCGAAACAGAATTAGAAAAATTTAAAATCAGGCCAAAATAAATCAACTGAAAAAGGAAAAACTCCAGGGCCCTCCAGTAAAACTCGAAGAAAATGTACTGTAACGGGATTAAATGCAATTGCTTCGCAGTACATTCGAAATTTGGCATCTTTTTTACTGCAAACATTAAAATATTAGTTTGGTTCCACTCAACGATCAGAATCATCAAAAATTAAAAAATCTAGTCACAGAATTCGAATCCCTTTTTCACATCATCGATTCAATTTATTCATCTTTTTATGTAATCAATAAATGCTTACTAAACCAATCGCCACAATAATAAAATAAAAAATAGCTGTAACTGTATACGTAGTATACTGTCACAATAATTCTGAAAAACTGAAGACAACTTTTGTATACACAAAGGAACCGAATCTTGTATCCGTGAGGTGATTCGAATCATTTTTGGTGATTTCGATCCGTGAATCGAATGCACTTTCAGAAGATCGGTTCCAACTCTGATGGGTAGAGTTCTGCCCTCTTCAGATCATCAGAACAAACTGAGTCGTTGTATAGTCAGCGTAGCATTAGTTCTTTTTTGCTGATTGAAGTAGGTTTATTGAGGATAAAGTTACCAATCAGTTAGTATCAGACAGCGATAACAGATCAAATCAGACGAAAATATTGTACTGTTCAAACGAAGAACTTTTGGATATAGGTAAGTAAACTTGCGGTAACGTTTTGTAGAAACCTTTTAGAGACACCCTGCGTATGTTACTCTAAAAAAAGGTCTACACATTGTATTGATAAATTTCTTATCAAAATACCTACATAATTGATTAAATTAGCAAAGTTGACCAAATCTTCGAAAAAAATATGATGACATAAGCCCCCACCTTCATGATATACAGAGTGTTATGGAAGTCCACGTAATAATTTTAACCTGTAATAGAACTCACCACACTGAATAACTTTTCTATTTGTCGTTTTTCTTTAATCATATATTTTTTCAATCCTTTATCCTCCCTAGATTTGACGAGCCGTTCAGTAAGCAGGTAAGTTAAAAGTGAATATGATAAAAGGATTATGTCAACGTTAAACAGTTTTTGTCGTGCATGAGGCCTATGTAATACGATTATCAGTTAACACAAACACACGCGGTCAATAACTTACCTAACTCAATTAATAACTAAGGCAAGTTAGTAACCAGATATTAACTACAAGTTTTATCAGCATCTATGCAGCTTTTTGCATGTCTTATGTGTTGCGCCATTGAATTAAAATTTTATTCCATAGGCATACAGTTTTAGAGTAAAATTACTTAGAATTTTAACTCAGTTTTGGGGGTCTTTCCGAAAAAATAGTACATGAAAAAGTTGTTCAATTTGATGAGAATTCTATATGGTAAAATTTATTACGTGGACTTCGTTAACACCCTGTATAGTCAAACAACTGAAAACAGACGATTTTCTTAATATCCAAGTGCCATGAAGAGTTTGTAAGTTTGATCGAATTCTACAAAAAAGATCTACTACACTAGACTACGATTAACGAACAGATAGATTAGAAGCCCCTCCCACAAATGGGCGCTAAATTTTGATATAATATTGCTATTGGTACGCCGGCGCCGGTTGTACAGAGCCAAATATATGAAATTAAGCAATTTTTTAATTCTTCCGAGCCTAAGTTGTAACGTGTAGAACAGATTTCTGCAACGTAGACCCCCTCCATTAATTTAAATTTTATATATGTTCGTTAAACCAGTTATAGTACCCATTTTCATTTTTGTTCCGACGTTTGCAATTATGGAATTAATCTGACATTTGAAAAATCGTCCACCTTCTACTTTTGCAGTATATTTCAAAAATGGTGTGGTGGGCTTAGGTCAAGTTCAAACACATCATCAGATTCTCCTCAATATTCTGCTCAATGTTGCAAATTTAACCAGAAAATTGGGGACGTTGTAAATTGTATTGCAAAACATGTGTTAATGCTCATAGGAAAAGTACGTGCTGCAAAGCACTCGAGATAAACGAGCTTTGAAAAGTTGGCTTTACTTGTCGGCTACGATTATTACGCCTACAAACACGTTGTTTTGGTTTACCTATCAATTCATCTCTGAATCAATTTTCCAGCTAGAGTAATCGATTGTTCTGCACATAATGTAAATCAGCTAACAAACAAAAGATAATCATATCTATCCCTGAAGTAAAAATATTATGTAAAAGCTATTAAATAAATTACACATGTTACAAAGATAATCATAATCTTTGTAAACAACAATTATAATGGGTGTTGTTCTGTTTCTCCTCATTGTAGTCATACGAATTAACAAATATATAGCACATAGAAAAACGATTCAAGAAGAAATGTATTTCAGAAGTTTAACGTAACATTACTGTTGGTTTTCATAAAAAGCTCACGGCATACTGCGTTATTACAAATTATTTTCTTTAACTTTTCTAAATTTCTTTATTTAAATCGGAAAGAAAGTGGTGGGAATATCTTTGTTGTAATAGAAATTATAGTTGCCCACGACACCATTAAAATGGAAAAAAAATATTTATAGTGATATCGGGTTTGATGAAACACCAACAAATACAGAAATTGCAAGTTTTTTACTACAAGATATTAAATGTCCATAGAATCTATAGAAAGCAATTTCCAAGCGAGAAATAAATGACAATCGCGAACCAATTGTGATATTTGTTAATTTAATGATGAAGCTAGAAGCCGGGTAGCGCAATTGATAAAGCGCTAGGCTTGCTAATAAGCAAGTCCTCGGTTCGAATCCTGCGGGGGCCGGAATTTTTCTGCAGTCTTGGCGATTGGAACCGGGTTCGGTGATACCATTCAGTTGGGCATCACATTAACTGTTCTTTACTCAAAACCACAGACCTAAGAGATAGAGTAACAAGGTCAACACATGACCATGATGACGCACACGTCACACAATGGTTGCTGCGCAAGCACAAAAGATACGCTGCACCTTTGTAACCCGAATCTGGAGAAAGTTGAGCATTGTACCGCCAGACGCAAGCGTATGAAGCACCAGCCTCTACGCCGCAAGGTAAAATGAGGTTACCGACAATACAATAAATAATGAAGCTAATCATGGTCATTTATTACAGGGAATATAATAAACGTTTTACACGAACTGCAAACCAGTACTTTCGAATACCCTTGACGCGTTCTTATTCGTCTTTGTTAATAATTAAAAAATAGAGTGTATGTGAAAACTAATTTTAAAAAATCAGAAGTATTCATAGGAAAGGCAAGTCGTTAATTCTTTGCCAAAGAAAATGTTAGTAAGAATTGCGAACATGAACGCAGTAAACTCATTCCGTACAATATATATACGAATGCACTCAAATAAATAATGGGTATACAAAAGTTGTCCATGGACAATGTCATAGCCTGCTGTAGAGTTTACATAAAATTTTAAATTAAGTTTGCCATTAATAGTAGAATACGTACCAAGGGCGTAAAACAGGCGTTTTTAGCACTAGGTGTGGACACCGATAGGGCCAAAGGCGCTGGTTATGCCTGAGGTGCATACAAAACTTTATGTACGATTGAAATTTAATTTAAAAACGTAGATTCAGATTATATAATATCGTTGGCAATAAAAACAGGGCAATACAGTTATTTTAGCTGAATAGTGCCTTTGTAACTAGTTTTTATGAATACGTATTTTATAAATAGTAACTAAAATAATATCAGCGGGCGATAAACTATGTACGTCCCGGCGAACTAGGTCACTTTATACTCTATTTTTGAGGGCGTAATGTGTCACTTTACGGTCCGCTTATGCTCTTGTCGATTTGACAAGCAATGACATCGTAGGTTGCCAAAATTGATAAAAATTAAAAATCTGGATTTAATTGTGAATATTCCGGTCTGTACATAAATGCACCTCGTGCGTAACTAGCATTTATGGCCCCTGTAATTTTCACGCCGCGGGCCATAAACGCCTTGGTACATAAATAATTATTTTGCCCGCTAAAATGCCGTCATCGGTGTAAAGATTCATTTCGCCCGCTGACGTAATTTTAGCAGGCAAAAAAAATATCTCCCGAGGGCAAGAAACACTTGCTTTACTTACGCTTAAAATGGGGTCTAAAAACGCCCATTATTATCTATACAGGGTGTAGAAATGCTTTACGCACCATAGGGATTTCAATGGTAATTTCTTCATATGAAAATATTTGCTTCCCTAATTATTTTAGAGCAAACTTGTATTGAAGTTTTTTGTAGAGAAAAAAATTCTGTATCCATTTATGCCAGCATTTGTCATTTTACATTTCGGAAAACCGAAAATTTAAAGAAAAAAATTACCATTTTTAGACAAATCAGTGGTGCCTTGAAATTACTAAATCATCTCAAAGCATCAACAAATTAGTTTGCTGTTTATTTGTTTGCATCTGTCAAATGTAACGGCAACCAAATAAACAGCACACTAATTTGTTGATGCTTTGAGATGATTTAGTAATTTCAAGGCACCGCTGATTTGTCTAAAAATGGTAATTTTATTTCTTTAAATTATCGGTTTTCCGAAATGTAAAATGACAAATGCTGGCACAAATGGATACAGAATTTTTTTCTCTACAAAAAACTTCCAAACAAGTTCGCTCTAAAATAATTAGGGAAGCAAATATTTTCATATGAAGAAATTACCACAGAAATCCCTATGGTGCGTAAAGCATTTCTACACCCTGTATATATAAAAATGAATCCCTATTTCCCTTGGTCACGCCATAACTTGAGAACGACTTTACCGATTTCATTAATCTTTTTTTGAAGTTTTCTAATACTCTGTAGAAGGTTCTTAAGGAAAGAAAAATTAAGAAAATTGCGTAGAAAATTGGAAAATTTCGGAAAACTTAACGACTATTTAACCTTCGCGCGTTTGACAGTTCGCGGAGAGAACGGGGCGGGGCGGGGCGGGGCGGTTTCGGAGCGGGGCGGAGCGGGGCGGGACGGAGCGGGATGGGGACGGGGAAAAGGACGGGGTCGGGGACGGGGAAAGGGACGGGGACGGGGAAAGGGACGGGGAAAGGGACGGGTGACGGGGAAAGGGACGGGGACGAGGAAAGGGTACGGGGACGGGGAAAGGGACGGGGACGGTAAAAGGGACGGGAACGGTAAAAGGGACGGGGACGGGATGTGATGGGATGACAGGAAATAAGTAGTCATTATTTAATACACAAATAACGAACCTCCCGCGTACGAAGTCGCGGGTAACAGCTAGTAATCAATAATTATTATCCATCCATCGTACATAAATGCGCAAGTAGTGGAATCGTAATCGAGTTTATTTCATTCATATTAAACTAACAACCAATAATTAATTCAGGATGACTGCCCAACACAGATTTCAATCAATCATTTACGATAAAAATATTCATTTAGGCCTATCGCAGTCATTGCCCCGATGTTTTTTATGTTGTTCATAGTTACCTTCTGAAAATAATAAACATGCCATACTACTGCTGAATAGTGATACCGCTCAGACGAGAGCATTCTCGATTTCGTCTCGTCTCCTCTCGAATATTCGAAACGAGATTAATCAAATTCTAAAAAAAAATCTAGATTCACGAGTTTTTATCTCGACAGTTATTTAATAGTATTTTTTCACGTCTGGGAACAAAACACTGTTTCTACGATACCAAAATCGTGACAGAAGTAATGAATTATTCCCTAGAGGGGAGAAATTTACCTAGGGAGTTTTCATTATGACTGAAACAACAATTATGTTCAATTCGAGGTTAGCAGGTTAGCGTTTGCGTCAGTCTGTGTCATAACTGATGCAAAACCTAACCTGGTAACCTAAAATTTGACATAGACTTACAGTGCCACCAACTCTAAAATTTAAAAATGTCAATAAATTATGTCTTAAAAAACCAGGTTTGTAGTTTTAAATCTTCCTGCAACGTGAAAAAATAGTATATGCAATTGGGACAGACTGCTGTTTTGCTTCAGTGCTATGTGACTCTCGGGCTTCGCTATCGAGTCACAAATTGCACCTCAGCAAAATAACGCATTTCTTTCCCTCATTGCATGATCTGCTATTATCCACTTTGGTGTTTTAATGTGGCTATTAAAGCACTGAAAACAGTACACCCTAATAGACCCCATTAAAGCACTGTTTTCAGTTTTAGGGTCTATTTTGGTGGCCGTCGAAACCCGTAAGAATCGATATTCCACACTCCGATTCGGTCTTATTTTGCGGGTGGCCTTTCGCAGTACGAACCAATGCACATGCTCGTATGTGTAGTTAAACTGCTCTCTTTCTAGCTTCTTAGTTCGTTGAACCTATTAGAATGAGAACGTGGGCGAGAACGTTTTTAGCTGACTGTGGACTTCGTAACCACAAAATGAAATCGAATCCGGGTTTAAAATAAAATACTTTACCTCTGAGTTAGCTCCACTGCTTTGCCCTTTCAAGTAAAGTGCCATAAATACCACCGGGGGAATCCCAGAACATTATTATTTTGGGTGTTACGCCGTCTCAATTTGATACAATTCGAGAATCAGGATTCCTGATCAAAAATAAACTTTCGAAAATTGTCAAGATAATGATCGAGAATGGGTAGAATCTCGTCTCGTATCGTCTCGTGGCAACAAAACTGCAGAACAAATTTGACAATAATAATCAACAGTAATATCCCAAGTGCATTAAAATAGCCGATTAAATTTTGACATTTCTGTCAGAATGTTTTGCTAAGAAATTTGTCAAGTAAATTTGCCGCTCAACAAGAATCCCGAGTGCGCAGCACGAGGGATTTTGAAGCGGAAAATTTACGAGATATATTTCTTCAGAGCAAAACATTTTGACAGCAAATCGTCAAAATTTATTCAGGCTAGTTTACATGCACGCGGGATGTTCGGCGTGATTATTTCCTGAATAAATAGATAAAATTCAGTTGGTGAAGCACCTTTAATAATCATGTTAAAATTATGCACAAGCGATTAAATTTTGACATAAATTTAACCGCGGTTAAATTTTGACGTTTGAATTTTAGTCATTATTAAACTGACAGAAACCATGGTGATTACGCATTATTATGGATATGAAGGAAATAATCAGAAGAAAACAAAACCCCTAATAAATACGATTAAATCGGAGAAATTCATCGGGACATTTTAAAACAGTCGAGGTAAGAAATTGCTGTTGGTATAAGGAAGAGCAACGGACAAAAGTGTAAAATACTAAAGACAATGTGGAACATTACTACTAAGATAATTCGAGAAAAATGTTACAAGTATATCCCCTTCTCAAAAAAAAAAAACAAAAACTAAAAACATTCCCAATAGTCTTATATTTAGAACAAACAATATGCAAAAACAACACGCTACGATGGCAGAATTGAATATAACCCAGTGTTTTCTAAAACCACCAAAAAGAATTTACATTATTACAGACATTAAACGGTACATATATAATATTGGTATATTCTTTTCGATTTTGTATTTTTCACATGTAGCGAATAAAAGTTCTGTATACATTATTTCTCAGATAAGGAAACAGGAAATACTCTACAACAGTGTCACATGCGGTGATATATATGGGAATTTCGGATATGACCGTGCAGTGACTAACCGATAATCAACAAATTCAAGGTTTGTGGAGTAGGAACTCCGTTCTGTTGAAAAAATTGCGATATTCTCCAGCAGCAACAGTCTCATGGAAAAATATCGAGTCAACAATCGCAGCAATCCTAATGACAATTTCAATATGCCATGGCTTATGCATAATAACATATACCTTGAAAAAGCTAATGGAGACTCAAGAAAGGTTTGGTAATTGGCGGTGGCTCCTGATATTTTCGTAAAACAACTGGTAATATACATGCGCCTATTTATTAGTAGTAACTAATGTAAAGCTGGAATTTGAACAAGAGCAGTTTTAAGTCCTATTTGGCATTGGTGTGGCAAGGACGTAAAGATAACCCAACCTCTTGGGAAAGTTTTTGTAATTTGGCTGGTTCGTGAATTACTTCAATTATAACGCAATAAATAAACACATTTTTTAAGTGTGGTACAAACATTTTCAACGACCATTTCAAGGACCTATTGTCAAAAATTTTCCACGCCTAGTTTCAGATTGAAGATATTTTCGCCACTTTCTGGAACACAATTTCGAAAATGCGATTTAATCATAATTTTTTTATGTAAAGTTACATGCAGTCTTGTTTTACAGGTGGCCCTTCGCAATACGAAACACTGCACGCTTTCTTATTTACATTTTTCTCTTTCTAGCTCTTTTGTTTGTCTAAGTAGTTATTGAGAGCGCAAGTGTTAGTAGACCAGTTCAGGCGGTTATTTTACCTGAGGTTGAACTGAAAAGCAGCAGAATAAAACTGTATTCGACTTTACCACGCTGAAAACCATTGTATTTGTAAGCTAATAAATTCTAAAGCATCCATTGACATCGATTTTGTCATTCATGGTCTGCCATTATACATTGTTTATTCGAACATATATTATGGTCGGTCGCAAACAATATTATGAAGGCTACATTTCTTCCCTACACGTCCTGGCACTATATCGTTCACATTAATTATCTAAATATAAAGATTCATACTCCAACTTCACCATATTTCAATAAAGTTTGCCGGGCACAGGCACTATTTACGAATATTTTAAAAACGGCTACCATTCCCCAAAATTCTCCCAAGATGAATCTGGAGTGCTTTTTTAAATCTTCCTGAGATTATCGCATGCATTCCCAAGCTATTGTATGCTAAGAAGAGCTTAAAAATATATGCCACGTGCATAATATGTTGACGTGCCTCCACGAGGCAAGATAAGAAAATAAACATACGTTTAAGTTAGCTTTATATCCGTGCAATCGCTAAAACGAGAAGAACTTTGTTTTGATACAATGGCCTGTTTAGAACAATAAGCAAATGTAATTATAGCTATCGCCTATTAATTTTTATACAAATAAAGCTTCAGAAATTGAATATTAGTTATTTTATGACACAAATTTTACTCATAACAAAGAAATTAAAAAAATAAGAGATGTTATACACTGCGTTTCCTTAGAAAACCGACAAATTTGTACCATGTGGAATATGTTGACATGATCGTTATCTACGGTTTTTGCAATGGTAACGGCGTGCTGCTGTGGCAGAATATTGTCGACGATATGCAAATCGTGCAGTTCCTCATAATAGGATATTTTCTAAAGTCTTTCACTGTTAGAGAAACACGGGATCATGTCCACGTATAGAAAAGGAGCGTGATTATCATCAAGCTAATATTGTGTTAAATGCAGTTTAACGATGTCATCTACGTGTACGCAGAATATCTTGAATTACTGGTGTTTGTTAAACCCAACTTTAGAGAAAATTTGCACCAAGATGGCCTTGATCAATACCAGCTGAAATAGGCTCTTCGGCCTGATGCCAGCACTAGAAGGCCGATTTTTCCAATGACAGCCCGGTATCTCAAGGCTAGGAGCGGAGTAAAGGCGGGGTAAATTCAACCATTGGCCAATTCGGCTTTCTTGTGCTGACGTCAGGCCAGAGAGCAAAGACCTTATTTTTCAGCCGGTATTGGCTTTATCCCTATCATCTTCAAGAATTTGAGCATTACTACCTGAAGATTCGGTACACGCGTACAATATTGCCAATGGTTGCAGAGTAATTTAAGTTATTCGCCAAATGGTATAAAAACACTCGCAATTCAGTTCAACGTCGTTTTTCTATAAACATATGGTGTGGATAATCATCTTATTGGACCGCACTTTATTGAAAAACCTATTACGACTGATGTTCCTTTAAAACCTCGCCGCGCCTTGTTTCAACATGATAGAACACCACCGCACTTTGGTAGACAAGTCACCCAACTTATCGCCTCTCGATTTTTTCTTGTGGGGTTGCCTTAAATCTCGTGTATGCAATAGTGGTAAGCATGCGCAAAGAGTTGGTTGCAAGAATAATTGGAGCGGTGGATTCGATCCTAAATGAACTTTCAGAAATTAACTCGCCATACCATAGCTCGAAGAGTGGCATATGCTCAGAAAGTAGAGGCGAACATTTGTTTTGTTTTTGAATTATTTGTACATAATTCTTTAGTTAAATACACTAGAAGTAACCTAGAAATGTTTTTATTACTTTTGTGGATATCTCTAAAAACGAAGAAGAATTAACCCATAGTGTATCTTAGCTTTTTAGTTCAGAATGACTCCTAGAATACATGGTAAAAGTATGTCAGTTTCCTCAGAGAACACCATGTTTTAAGCTGAAAATTATAAATTGCAAATATTTACCTAGATGGTGGCCCCGCGAGCAAATGCTCGCCTCTCAGGCGGCCGGCTCGGGTTCGAATCCCGGCGACTCTAGAGTTTAAAAATCGTACGCTCCCCGGCTACCGCGCTAACACCTGCGGTAATCGTTAACCCCTAAGAAGGGAACTCTTCCTCAGGCTCGACGGGCAAAGCTAGCCACCTACCCAGCCTAAGGGTTAAGAGGGCTCATAGAACCACTTTGTGGTAAGTAGGTTTCGTGTCATATCGGTGTAGACTTAGGAAAGCATTTGAAAGAGCATTGAGGGATAAAAATAATTTCCTGAATTTCAGGGGGAAGGCGGTGTTCTCATTTAGGTTCAGAATATTTTTCCTAACAATTAGAACCAAAATGCTCAGACATTAATAATACAGATCAGTGGCGGCTCCCTAAAAGGGAAAAAGGTGCCATCTCTCTACCACAACAAACCAATCGTTCAACGTTTTTTATTCTGAAAAAAACATTTTTTGTACTTATTTTTTTATCAGTTGTCATTTTAAAGCTTAAACAAAGTACAGCTCTTCGACAGTTTGTAAACTAAAGAGGGTGCCAGCTGCAAGAAGTATGTGGAAAGATGAGGATGGGAGCGATAGAGCATGCCCAGTGTCCGATTATTGATGCTTGGTTACAACTTTCGCACGTACGTGTCTGATAAAAAAACTCCGCGTGTAATGCCTCGCTCCAAAATATTTAATCTTTTGTGTGGGACCCGGGGTTACAAGATGAAACTTACACAGAATCAAAGCTTACATGGTAGTGAATCACAACTCCGAAGTTGTCAAAGATTAGAAAGGGCAAAAGAGCACTATTTTTGAAAAAACGAGATAATATCGTCTAACATAGAAGCGATAAATATTTTCATATAAAATTAAAAATTAATTTTGTACTAAATATATTTTTCAATTTTTCAAAACTTACTTAGGGCAGAATAAATCGTAAAACCCAATTTTATTTGTCTGAACCTTGCAAAAATCTAAGTGAAAATTAATCATATCTGTCTTTACACCGCATTTTCTAGAAACCAAAGCGTAAATCGATTTTTTTTATTTGTTGACCACGTATGTTTAGACGATGTTGGGGTAAAATCACAATGTTTACTCAAATTTTAGACGAAGTATTGAATTAAATGTAAAAACAGTCGAAAAATTCGGCTGACAGCCGGAAACAGGCATCGCGTCCCCACTCCCCCACGTGCATCTCGCGTTTCAATTATCTCCAGTCCCAGTATTAGAATTCCGCCTGCACAAACTATCTGCAATGAAGGTTTATAAAGACTTTTTAATTCAGATATTTATCGGCGAATTTATTTGACTGCATAATGCCAAAAATATTAATGCCATAAAATTTTCTCTGTGATTTTCTGGATTTCAAATTGTAAGAGCTGAAACCGCTGAAGAAAAAGCAACCACTTTTGCCACTTCATATGCCCCATATTTAAATCTCGGGATATCGGAATCTGTATTTGTCTATGAGGGAGTAAATAATGCACGCTCGGTGGCTGGCTTTACCATAAAAATTCTCCACGAGCCACCACTCGCAATATATATATATAAAATTTTCTCTGTGATTTTCTGGATTTCAAATTGTAAGAGCTGAAACCGCTGAAGAAAAAGCAACCACTTTTGCCACTTCATATGCCCCATATTTAAATCTCGGGATATCGGAATCTGTATTTGTCTATGAGGGAGTAAATAATGCACGCTCGGTGGCTGGCTTTACCATAAAAATTCTCCACGAGCCACCACTGATAGAGATGTCATTTTAAAGTTTCATTTTCTTTTATAGCTTCCGAAATATTATCATCTTACTTTAAACATATGTCAAGGGTGGCTCTCACACCATATAAAAAGGGTCGTTTTCTTATTTCATTGATTTTTTAGATTTAGCTGTTTTCATAAATAATCGAATTATGTACAATGTTACCATAGTAGGCCATTATTTTCTACATACAAATAAATTAAGGTTTCCATTCGCATGCCTATTAAATAGTAATGGTGTTACACAAAGCATCTTTGCATGTGTTATTTAATTTAATTAAAGTTTTAAGACACAATACATGCAGTACTATTAAATTCAATACTAAAATACGCAGAATTCTGGAACAGTTAGGGTTTAGCTTAACTTTGTCCATTACATACGCTACAGAGTACAGTCCTGAATGTAGAGCGGTGGCTTTTAGCCTGATTTGCGTCATTTAATGACGGTACTTGGATAATGTACAGCTTTTAACACCACTCCCACCGAAAGCCATTATTCTGACAAGGATTAATTCAGTGATTAAATAACAGAGATGGATTATGTTGATTTACTTTCGTAAATTAACTTGTAATAGTAGCCCCATTGCGAATACTCTGCAACCGATAAAAATACGTACTAATTGAAATACTAGGAAATGACAATGTCTGATAGTATATTGCACAATTTTTTATATCAGGCAGCGTTTAATTTGAACTCTGATATCTTTATTATTAGTATACACACAGGCAATTAAAACCTAATTATACGGACAGAAATATTTTTAAACGATATTACAAATATCTTTGGACAGTACGTTTACGGTTCTACAACCCACAGCATAACGGCACATTACCACGTATCATAACAATTGTCCATGACTACAAATTTGGAACTCAATCAGTGAATCAATGCTAACGGTTCGCTAAAATTAGTTCCAAAAACCGCAAGCGAAATTCCATAGATAGTACGCCAAGTGCAACAACGGAACCGAAGCGTATTGCAAAATCATAAAAATTCAGATACATTATATTGTTTCAGGCTTTTGCAGTTACTCGACTTCGGCTTAGACCACGTCGTCTTTGTCTCTCCGAGCTCAGAGCAAATTTGACTTTGGTGATGCAAGCTGCAAGGCGAAACGTTAGTTCGTAGGGTATCTGTGTTAACGAGGTACTTTAACAACACCAAATCCTGGGTGGCTTTAAGGGTTCACGAGCAACCAACGAACATAATTATTACTTCATCACACAAATCCTTGTTTGGTGCACAAGGTGTAGGCACATAAAACCAACAAAAAAGACAATATGGATGTTTATCTACAAAGACGACGCGGTCTAAGCCGAAATTTGATTTTAATACAAACAGTTGGCAACGAAATTGAAGAAAAAATTACAATGAAAAATGTATGTTGTTGATAGCTTTAATTTAAAAAAAAATGATAAAAAATCTTAGCAGTAAAAAACGCAGAGAAACTCGATAAACAAAAGGTTGCTACACACATAAGTATAAAATATAAAATAAAAAATATATTTAAGGTTTTAATAATGTAACCATGGCAAGCTTTTGCCGATATGTTGAGATTGATTTCACTAGATATAGGTATTTATCAATCGCATATTATGGGTTACGCTTTGACATGACTAATATTGCAAACATTATCTAATACCCAAAGGTTAAACGTTACTCTCGCGTAATAATAATATAATCATTCAAAATAAGAATCTTATAACTGATACACACGATACTGCCTAGCTAAGCATGGAAAAGGTGATTTCTTATGCCATTTCATAAAAAACAAAAACCATATCAGCATATTTTCAAATTATTAAAAATGTCACAAAGGAATATGTCCGAAGCAATTGAAACAGCTATATGCTGCATTAACGTAGAAATGTATAATTTGTCCGTCAACATTTAACCTCTCGTTAGTTATCGCCGTTTGGCAGTTTTCACACTGTAAACCTGACTTTTATACTTAAATTTTTCAAATTGCACCTGAAATGTATGACATAATCATTTCTACTAGATTCGATGTGCATTGTTGCCAGACCGTAAAAAACTTAATTTCAGCTTCTCCTACAAAAACTACATATGAACCATAAGCTGAGAGTTAATACCGAGAGATCAAGAAAGACTGGCTGAAAAAAACTTGCTTCCGCGCAGGTTATCAATATCTACGTCGTTTCTGCAGTAAAGTTAGCTGTGTATCAGCTGTCAGTATTAGATATTGTTCTGTGCTGTCAGTGTCAGCTTGTTTGTATTTTGTAAATTTCAATTGTTCGTTCATTTCAATAGTTTTCGCAGTGGTGGTGCACATTTCGAACATCAAATGTGATATATTTAAAGCTAGTTGTTTATAATAAATTAATAAATCGATTTAAATAAGTGTTATTTGACTTGAAGTTAGCTACTATACTTGAGCATATTTTATGAAAGCGGCCAAGTCAATCATTTTTGATCTCCCGGCACCTTAAATTTTATAAACAGGTTTTAAAAGCATACTAGATACTCAAGCAAGAAAAAAACGAAGTCAAACTGACTGTTATCAGAATAGCAAAAAATAAAATATATAATTTTGCATTGCTACCTAACTAAATTTTTCATTTTTGCCAATTGAAAGGAAAGAAAAAAACTATACGACTAATAGCGCAGCTGCGTAAATATTTTAGTTGACAATATTGTACGTCCGCTGTTTTTTATGAATATCGAATCGATCATCGACTCTTACGGTAAATAAAAGTGAAGAATAGGAAGGACTTCCATGTAATTTTTCAATAAATTATTCTATAAGCGAAACATGTTCGAAATTAACTTTTTTAACCTTCGGTTTTTTGTTCATGTAAATAGATTTCTTGGGTGGCAAAATACAAATCGACTCGGTTCGATTATTTAAATTCGATTAATCGACTTTGATTTCACTGCCGAATGGAATTGAATCTAGTCAATTCATCCATTTTACTCAATTCTACTATGTAGTTGGGTGATAAAATACTAAAATTTATGTAAAAAGCAAAGAACGGGAAGATTTAATTGCGTTACCTGAAAACGTCAAGAAAGTCAAACTTTCAAGGCTATTTTGAGTCTAGAAAGTTAACTATTACACGACTAGTATAGTAATATTTTAACATGACTGCCATTATTGTGCTAGTTGTGTAATAGTTAACTTTCTAGAAATTGAATGTTCTTTAACAGACCTAATCACTAGTTTTTTCGACGATTGTCAAAATAACGTTTTAAAAATCACAAGCTTATGAATTGGTTTTATGCTTTATTTTGACATTATTAGCGATTTCAGGTATAATTTTATTCATACCATGTCATGAAAGTTATTCTATTCGACTCAAGAACTTAAAACTACTCGGCCTTACAGCCTCGTACAATATGCTCCTTCGTCCAGTAAAATATAACTTTCATGACTGCATATGTAAACAACTATTACTACCGTCAGGGACATGAACACTATTTTTAAATAATTTAAATTCGATTAATTTGTAGCCGTTTTAAAATTAGATATACGTAATTTGAAATAATTATTTTCACCATTCTTTAATACCCTGAATTTTGTAAATGATAAAATCTGTTCCCATTCAGACATAAAATCTATCAAATATAGTCAAAAGTGTACGTACTAAAATAAAATAGAACGAATTGGAATGATAGTTTTTTACAATATAAACATTCAAAAACCAAAAAATCCTTTAAATCTCTACATAGTTAGTTTTTCAAATTTTTTATTGAGTTGCAGCGTTCAAATAACACAAATAAGTTATAAAAATTAAAGATAAAATATGATGCGATATCCTACGAAAGAAAATGAAAAATTGGGGAATTTAAATCAGTAGTTATTTCATATTTATCAAAGCTAGAGCCTAAAAGGGACTACTTTAGACCTGAAAGTTCTAAGATGACGATTTTCAATTTCCCAGCCACCAGTATTGTGTATGTAATTAAGATGAAAATACTATTATTTCATAATAAGTAGTCTTTATTGGTTTATAAAACAACAATACATGCAAATACTTTTTTCGGTCGGAGTACAATTAAAACTAAGAAACATGCGACCAGAATCATTAAATCAGTACTCCTGGCTACCCACAAATCTCGTTTTTTTTAACAACTCCATTATTCAGCAAAGTAATGCCAATTGCACTTATGAACAGTAGTATACCCACATATACTGTATTTTTTAAAGAGTTAATACTAATAGTTATTTTGAAAGATGCAAAAATAATACAAATTTCCACATCACGTTTGAATTCCTCTTCAAAAAGCCTTTTAATAATCAATTTATTTTTATTCGACTCATTTATAATAAATAGTCCACTTATAACAAACATTGGAAATCGAAATTTACATTTTTCAAAGGTCCAGCCTAAACCAACAAAATTGTAGGTGACTGGGCACAGGGATAACCCTCAAGATGCTGCACATTTCTTCCCATTTGACCTACATATTTATGTTTGGCCGTTTACGATATCTCCATCCAGCGCATCCTTATCTTGGACATACTTCACATTCATACATATTATTGTCCAATGACAAAATAGGTCAGGAAATGTTCCATGTGGAATAATTGTAAACATTTCATGGTTGCAGTGTTCTAGATAGCATGAATGTTTGATACTGATACAAAATTGTGCTATTTTGCTATAAAAATAGCATCATACTGTGTAGTCAATGTCGACATAATCGCAAAACTGTACGCTAAATATAGAATATTTATAGCAAATAATTAACAAAACAAAGTTATCACTAAAGCTGATATTATATGGCAAATGCATATTTTGTATAATTGATATGTCGGCAAAACTTTTTGCATATGTATACTAATTATGTCAAAACAAATCGTTTAAGCCAAGTTTCATTTTGCATATTTATACGTTTTTGAGTATATTTTATGAATTTTGCATATTTGGTTATATTTAGCAATAATTTGTAATGTATGAAGAACTTTTTGAATTTTTTTTTTCTAAAATTTACTATTTTATTAAATTTATTAATAAAATTTTTATGTACAACTGAGATATATACTTTCACTTTCTGTCGTTGGAGTGCAGTGTGCGTATCGAAATGAGCAGAGGAAAGGGGAAGTCCCTGTTAAAATCTTTGACTATATAAACATAGACTGCCAGCAACCCCCATTTTTCCCATAGAAGCAGTGTATAAGGAATCGGCCAACACAAAATCCATTTTAAGAGTGTTGGGTGAATAACAGTCTGGTGGGGTTAGGGGAAATCTCATTTTTATGTTGCTTACAACGTGAAGTTGGTGTTAGCAGTCCATGTTTATATAGTCAAACATTAAAATGAATGTTTATATAGTCAAACATTAAAATGAATGACGTCTTTGAATAAAAATTAGAGACATAAATATACTCATACAAAATAATTGAAATTTTTACATTATTTAGAATACTACTAATTTTCAAAAAAATTAGAGCATATTATGTGCATATATTATAACTTTCGGTGCATATACTGAACAAAATTTATGCATATATATGCGCATATTTTCGTACTTTTGAGTGCATATAATTATCAGCTTTAGTTATCACAGTTGAATTTACCAGTACACAACCAATTTAGCTACTGCAACTACTTTTTAGAGCATGCATTCTCGTTCGGTCCAGTTTGTAACAAATTTTGTTTTCTTAGTTACCGGTTTCATCAAAATATTACTACCATAGAGAATGTCCGTGCTTAGAAAATTAACTGCATTTTTTATTTTTTTTTAAGATACGGCAGCATTTTATTACGACAAGGTATTAAATACAAAAAAACGCCCAAATATAAAAGCCCAGTAATTGATTTCAATTTTTTCTGAATAAAAAAACTTCTAAATAACACTAAATAAACGCAATTGTTTTTTGTTATGGACAAGTTCTAACTTACTGAGTACTCGAGTATCAATTTATTTTTCTTAATTGCCCACGTTTCCTTGTTAGAATGCTTCTAATTTAGACATTAAACTCTTCGTAGTGCGAAAATGGCCCATAAATAAGGAAAAAAATAACACATTGCAGCCACAACAAGCTTTGTCCATTAAATTGTTAGAAATGACAAAAAACGAAAATGTAGATAAAATTAAAACTATTTAAGGGTCGTTATTAAAGAAACTCGGAATTATAATTACTTACATTCTGAATAAATACCATTGATATAAAAAAATAGCACTACAATACTATACTCTGCTCACATATTTTTTGCATCAAGGTTGGCCATGGCAGCTTCCCCAATTTAGCTGTGTAAACTGACTTTGCTGTGTCTAAACGGGGTGTACATTTGAGATAATGGTTTCCAAATGAATTTAGGTTAGAAAACATGACTAAACACCTTCAAATGCGAAGTTGCCATATTTAAGCAAAACATAAAATAGAACTTAGTTTCACTAATCGTGCTATTGAAGACATTTTTAATCAAGTACATGGAAGGTCTTACAATACTTTAGATTTTAAATATTTGTCCACATTTATTTATTTATTTATCGGTTTCAGGATATTACGCCTTTGTTTACATATACAAAAGTAGGCTGGTAACTAAGTCATAATTGTATATGTACGGTACTAGTCCTTCACCATACATGGCAACCATTACCATACTGAAACAACTGTATCTGTATGGTAATATCCCTTTACTGTACATGGTAACCATTACCATACTGCAACCGATAAACTATTGAATAAACCACGGATGTTATGAATCACAACAGCCTTAGATGTCTTAAAATCCGAGCTCGTAGAGCTCGGATTTCAAAATAACATCTGCGGCAGTTATGATACTCATAACATTCCTAGATATATTAATAGCTATTACCGTATGGCTTACACAAGAAGTTATAATAATATTATATTCTGCCAAAGGTCAGTAAATTTGTAAAAGGTTATACAACAAAATAAAAACTTCGTTTAATGTGCAACTTAACAAAAAAAATTCAAGGCCAACCCTTACACAAAAAAGGTATAGACATGCTTAATCAAAACACATCAGGCCGAAAGCTACTAAGCTACAGCAAAATGTTAACATTTCACTAGTGGAAGATTACGGAATTTTGAAACTTTTCTATCACATTTAAAGATACCAGAGGGAGCGTAAGGGCTGCGACCGCGATGATAATATTTAAGCAGGTATTTCAGACGTGTTTAAGCTAGTTCCAAAAAATACTAAAAAAAACATTAATATCATCAGTACTACTTACTAACAGTAAATGAACAAGTGCTAATTGTTACTCTTTTTAAAGTGTATTTACTCTTTCTTTTCTGAATTCTGAGTAAGTATTACATCACCTGTTTATAACGAAGTGTCAAATATTTTTAACGTTTACCCATTTTTTTAATTAGATTTAAAGTGCCTAACAACTAAGGTTACCGAGTTTACAGTCTGTTTACTGTGTTACTTACTTTTAAGAACAGAATTAGTTTCCTTATTTTATTACCTATAGTATATTTCCAATATTAATTTGCATATCCATATAAGAAGTACACAATGAACTGCGATAAAATATTTTTGGAAATAAGTGGTTGCAATTTAAGGGTACTATATTCTTAAGCAGATTCGGATTTTTTGCTACACTCTGTAGACTGTAGGTTAGGGAAGTTATCAGCGGTCTAATCGATAATTTGTAAACATGTTTAATATGCTTTCTACTGTAAAATGTTACGGTTTTGTTACAATGCAAAGCGATACGCTACTATCCTAAATAAAAAACTATGAGATCTCGGAGACACTCCACTTCACATTCGACAACAAATGTGGTACTAGCATGATGGCAACGCACTATAAAAGACGAGTAACCGAATGGCGAAGCATGCATTATCCAAACAACTGGATTGGTCGTGGAGGTTCCATCCCTTGGCCTCCTTTAGTTTTTTACCTTTGGGGTAATCTAAAACAGCTACTCTACAGTATTGAAATAAATACTCGTGAACAATTACTCCAAAGGATAATTGACGAGGCCAATCAAATTCGCAATGACTATGCCATAGTTCGTGTCTACGTTTCGATGATTCGCAGATGTCGTGCAAGTAAGTGTTCAGCCTCAAGGGGCACATTTTGAGCACTTATTATAAATCGTGCACTCTCCTCTGCTTTTACATTAAATATTAATTATAAGTTCGTAGCATATGTTTTGTTTTTTTAAATGTATCTAGATGTTAAGCTTACGTATTTGCTAGTACACTAATAGAACTTTGATCTGTTGTTATTGTATAACTAACGGAGTACGACCCATGTTCATATGAAATTTTTTGCTCAAAATAACTTCCACAACAAGCTGTCAAACTTTGTTCCACTCATTATGAATCACCCTGTATATTGTTTTAATTATTGTCTCGTTTTCCAGATTTCAAATAAACATTTTCTTAAACGGCTTTTGAAATATTCAGATTTAAATATAAATTATAAGCTAGAATATCTAGATTACCATGAAAGGCCATTCATACGCCAAACTAATAACACCAAAAAGTATTCGATCCAGCTTGACAAATCATTTACTTATCGAAAATGGGATATTCACATTTAATGAAAGTTGATGTAGTTTGTTCCCTTTTTGCTAATGATGAAAATGCTGGTAGCGTAATAATTGAATATCTCAAAAGCGGACCTAGCAAATATGAACATATTATATAGTGTTCCAAAATTCATCCTAAAAAAATAATTTCTAGCATGGTATAAGGTAATATTAACCATAGTTGTGATTTTTATTATTTAATGCATGTATAATATTTATTTGGAAACTCCAAAAACCAGTTTTTCAACGACCGACGTCTATGACTGCCTCGTCCACCTCATTAAAGTACTGATAAAATTACTCACCAGTCGGGCAGACGTATTTTTCTTATTAAATCACTTATCTACTCACAAAAAATTGTTCGAGCTCCCCTCTGCATTGAAGATCTGACATTTGCAAACAATAATGGTTCCTATCGAATTCTTTGTGCCGCATTTTCCATCCTACGTTCCATCCGGTGTTCGTAAAACGATCAATTTTAAAAAGAGTGCACTTAATCACAAAACACCTGCGGCATTTCTTTTCTTGGGATAAAAAAAACTTGGATTTGAACAAATTCATTCTTGAAAGTTGCCTAATTATCTCAGTTTATGTTAGGTACTAGAGTGGCGTGTGTGAATATTTGAAAAAAAACAAATAATATTATTCGAAAACGTACTTGTCGATTTTTGAAATACTATGGAAACATCAGTATGTCAGTATAACCTACCCGTGTTTATTTTTTTCTGTCATGAATTTTAGAACACCCTGCATATACATATTTGGAATCCGGAAAATGAGCATCTAGAAGATTTAAAAAAATATATAGTTCCATTTAAAAAATAACACTGTTGGTGCTATTTTAGTATTTTGTGTTGCTCATTTGTTTCCTCTGGTAAAATATTCTCATGGTTTGGAAAAGTAGTTCTACAACTTTTGTTTTAAAGTTTTTACTTCCTTTTACGATCAAGGAAGTATTAGATTCACCCCAAAAATTCGAAATTGAGTTTTCAACAGATCATGTTTTTGTTTCAGATCATGTTTTTGTTTATTGGTCTGTCTGTCTGTGAACAGAATATCTCAAAACGAAAAGAGGTATGGCGATGAAACTTCATATATAAGTTTTGTGTACTATCTAGATGCGACAGCAACCTTTTGAAGAAAATCACATAACCGGAAGTATGGTGTTACTCATGTGATTTTTCAGTTTTTTTAGATTTTTTCAAAAACGGCTCTTAACGATTTTTTCAAATTTTACATTTTTATTACATTTTTAATGTGTATTGATGTCAGGTAATTTTCCAGTTGAATACCTCTAAAATGGGTTTCTTTTGTTTTTTTCCTATTTTTCTATGAACTCCTATTTCAAATATGAGACCCGGTATATTATTGCATTTTTGAATTCAGCTTGAAATTCTAGAAAAAAATTGTCTCTTGCACTAAGCTCTATTTTGTACGATTTCTGTAGAATTTGTAATTTTTGGAATATTTTGACAAATGCTTAAAAATTAAAAATCAATTTTTTAGCTAATTATAAGTTATTGTGTACCACATTTTTTCTATTTGTGATAATTAATGCTAATATTATATGGCAAATGCATATTTTGTATAACTGATATGCCTACGAAACTTTTTGCATATGTATACTAATTATGTGAAAACAAATCGTTTAAGCCAAGTTTCATTTTGCATATTTTGCATATTTATATGTTTTTGAGCATACTTTCTGGATTTTGCATATTTGGTTATATTTAACAATAATTTGTAACGTATGAACTTTTTGAAATGTTGCTGTAAAATTTACTATTTTATTGAATTTATTGATAAAATTTTTGTATTCAACTGAAATATACAGTGTGTCCAAGATAAGGAGGGCCAGTATGGGGATCTCGGTAATGGTAAGAGATACAACTTTGGTTAAATGGGAAGAAAGTTGCGCAATTAAAGGACTAACAAAATTACGCCTAGAAATCCTTGATATGATTTTTCGTTTTTGAGATATCTCAAAAAAAACCGAATTTTTGGATTTTATTTTTTATTTTTTCCTGGCGTTAATATTAAAGTTAGAGCGAAACTGATTAAACTTCTTTATAACAACTTTTAGTGGACTTAATGATTACGTTATCAATTTTTTTATCCGACGTTTCGTCTTCGAGAAACCATCATCAACTTCATTTTTTTAAATACGGTCCTGGTTTTCTGATGCCAAATTTGCAAAGCCCTTGTTACTCTAATTCAACAATGTACCACATATTATGGTTTAATTACGTTTCGAGCTTTTTTCTGATCATCATCAGAAAATTTTTTAGATACGGAGCTGCATTTCTCATTATTTTGTCAAAATAAGTTCATACAGTAAGTTAGGCCTTTTTACATGCCGTTAAAATATTAAAATGCACATCATAATGTCATAATTCTGATACATTACTTTTAATAACCAACCAATAACTATTAACAAGAAACAAAAAGAAATGAACAAAAGATAGACAGAAAGAATAACAAAACGAAAATCGAAACCATTTAATAGGTATTAAATTTACAGAAGGTATTCAAAAAGGTTGCCATCATTCTCTATGCATAAATAACATCTAACTGTAGAATCTAAAACATTATTCGGCAATACTGGCGTTATACTACTTTGAAAGGCTTCAAAAACCAATCTTCTAAGTTCTTCTATTTCAAAACGTTAAATACCTATTACATTGTTTCAAGGCTCGTTTTCTCATTCTTTCTGCCTATCTTTTGTTCATTTATTTGTTGTTTATTGTTAATAGTTATTGGTTGCTTATTAAATTAATGTATCAGAATTATGACATTATGATGTGCATTTTAATATTTTAACGGCATGTAAAAAGGCCTAACTTACTGTATGAACTTATTTTTACAAAATTATGAGAAATGCAGGTCCGTATCTAAAAAATTTTCTGATGATGATCAGAAAAAAGGTCGAAACGAAATTAAACCATAATATGTGGTACATTGTTGAATTTAGAGTAACAAGGGCTTTGCAAATTTGGCATCAAAAAACCAGGACCGTATTTAAAAAAATGAAGTTGATGATGGTTTCTCGAAGACGAAACGTCGGATAAAAAAATTGATAACGTAATCATTAAGTCCACTAAAAGTTGCTATAAAGAAGTTTAATCAGTTTCGCTCTAACTTTAATATTAACGCCAGAAAAAAATAAAAAGGAAAATCCAAAAAATCAGTTTTTTTGAGATATCTCAAAAACGAAAAATCATATCAAGGATTTCTAGGCGTAATTTTGTTAGTCCTTTAATTGCGCAACTTTCTTCCCATTTAACCAAATTTGTATCTCTTACCATTACCGAGATCCCCATACTGGCCCTCCTTATCTTGGACACACTGTATACTTTCACTTTCTCCTGCTGGAGTGCAGTATGCGTATCGAAATAAGCAGAGGAAAGGGAAAGTCCCTGTTAAAATATTTAACCATGATAAACAAGGTCCCGGGTGGTGTAGCTTGAACAAGCGTCCACGTTCCATCAGCAGAGTTAAGCAACGCTCTCTCTCTCTGGTCAGAACTTGGATGGGAGTTTCACGGCTGCATCTCTCGGCGCCTCGTGATACGGCTGTCACGGAAATAATTGGTCCCGGCGGTCATAACAACATCATGACCATCGTTAGTGGGGTTGGAAGTCCCCATAAATGCACAGCGACGCCTATAATTGGCCTAACGGCTGTTAGCTGAATGCGATATAAATATAAATATAAAAATAAATATAAGACTGCCAGCAACCTTCACTTTTCCCATAGAAGCAATGTATAAGGAATCAGCCAATATAGAATCCATTTCAAGAGTGTTGGGTGAATAATAGTCTGGCGGGATTAGTTTAGGCAAAATCACAATTTTATGTGGCTTATTACAACGTGAAGTTGGCGTTGGCAGTCCAAGTTTATATAGTCAAACGATGAATGACTTCTTTGAATAAAAATTAGAGAAATAAATATACTCATACAAAATAATAAAAATTTTTCATTATTTAGAATACTCCTCTTTAAAAAAAAGTAGAGCGTATTATGTGCATATATTATAACTTTGGGTGCATATACTCAACAAAATGTATGCATATATATGCGCATATTTTCCTACATTTGAGTGCATATAATTATCAGCTTTAGTGATAATACACCCTGTACGAGGGTGTCAAAATATACATGAACATATATCACTTGCAGTTCCTAACCTGCACAATTTATATTTATCTTCACAAAAGTGGACGAGAATGGGATAATATACCATGCACCGAACAGATTAAATAATATGAAGCTAGTTTCCACAATGGTTTATTAAGTTCAATCGTTAGTCACCATATAAATTCACGCCTGCTGTTTAAAAATAATAATTAATAAAATAGTTAATCAGTCATTTGCCATGCTCATCCTTTATAACGCCAACGTCACAACAATTATTCCAATTAGATTCAAAAGTAGAATAAACAAAGGTAAGAACTAAAATACATACATAATAAATCCTATAGCGCAATTTCGACTGGTAGCTCAAGTAATCACCGCTACCAAGTAAAATTGAGCGTTTGCGCGGGTATAATCTCATTTCACAAGCAGAACGTCGGGCTGTTCAAGTACAACTGAAATAAATATCTAATTGAAACCCAAGCTGCGCTGCCGAGCAATTAATGTCGATATTATCTCCATCAATTTATAAGGTACCCCGTTAAAACAAATCAAGGACAACTGCAATCATAGAGTAATCAATCCATCAACAAATTACAGATTTCTTATCAAATTACTTAATAATCGGTTACTGAACTTGAACAATTCATCTGGAAAATTTTAGTCAATAACAGCGGAAATGTACCTGCAGACAGGGCGCGTCCTATATTTTCGCGATTAACAGCTCGCTTTTTGGGGCATTTGATTTATATTATCTACGTTGAGTTACTAAAAAAATCAGATTTCATAAATTGTTCCAGAAACTGGGCTCAAGTAACTCACGAGGATCGGAAATTAAAATTTTATAAAAACCCTTCTACAGGAATAATGGCAAAGAGGTTTATTTAGTCACAAAAATAAACGCTCTTAATAGAATGTAATATTTTTTTTTATTATACCTGCATCAGAATAGTCGTTTAAAGCACGCCTGAGCGTGCGAATACAGGCGATTAAAGCTCGCCGAGCTTTAAAGGTTGTCAAGGAAACGACTGAATGCAACAACGGACATGGAGACGACAAAAACGTAAATAATTCTCGTAACTATAGTAGCAATATTATTATGCCCTCTCGATTTATCACGACAAAAATTATTTCTAAGTTTTTAGTGCGTAATTTATTTCCAGTATTGGAGGTATAATAAAAAATAGCGTAAAGTATTCGTGGATAACTGGTCTTTAAAACACTTGCTCTATTTCGAGCACTCCGGCTACGCCGGCGTGCTCGAAAACTCGCGCGTGTTTTAAAGACCTTGTTATCCACTCATACTTTAATATACTATTATTTCATACTGTCCGGAAAATACGACTTTACGTCATTAATTTGAGTCCGGAAAGTGGAACATTACATCACCAGGCCGGCAAGTGTTGCTAGGCAACTAGTATGTTGGTGGCACTGTAAGTCTATGTCAAATTCGACGTTATCAGGTTAGGTTTTCCGTCAGTTTTGACACAGACTGACGCAAAACCTAACCTGCTAACCTCGAATTTGACATAGACTTACAGTGCCACCAACATACTATTCATACGTTTAAATTTCCACAGCCTTATCGACTTTTTTAATGAACATATTATATAAAACAGTATGAAATAAAACATTGTACGATACACGGCCGTAAAATATTATTAAATTACTCTTTTAGAAATTTCCGACTCGGCTCGTTCCTTACCTCGTCTGTAAACATCTAAACTCTCATTTTAATAAGTCATTTTCCGGCCTTATAACGTAAATTACTATCTCGAAATACCTATTCTTTCAGCTAAGTTGAAACTTCTTGATCAACCCTATTATAAACATCTCCATTTAATTTATCTAACATTTTTATAGTTCCATTCACGTTTAATGAGTTGCTATTTCAATCCATGTACCAAGTGTTTATTATACTTTGAGACCTCCCTATAAGGTTTATTATTAGAAACAGAAAAAAGATTTCAACAAAAGGCATTTATAATATACTTCGAATCAGGATGAGCCGTTCAAAGATTTTCAATTATATATAGGGTGTTCCATTCATGCTGTTTATTGGATTTCATCCCACTAAACAATAAAAAATATTAGAATACGAACGTTTTCACGAACAATCTGTTCTTGGTATAACAATTTTAATTAACAACGACTACTCAGCTTTTTTTTAATTGGAACTGAAGAGCGACAGCCGACTAGTGTAGCGAAATTCCCAATAAACCGCATGAATTGTTATAACATGCCACAAAAAGGTTTCATTTTGCGATGCTCATTTGTGTTCCTCATAACAGATTCTGGAGGATCGGACAAAACCCTACAACTTTTGTATTTAAAGTTTTTTCTATCGCTCTCTAATTAAAAATCGCTATAGTTGGACGTCAAAATATACATGACCAGTATAAACACCCTGTGCAGTAGACTCGCGATTGTACGAGGTTTGGTCGGGAAGAAGGGTATATAGATAAAAGAAAATAACGAATAATGCAAAATGAAGCCAAACTTAGGTACATACAACAGTGGCGGCTCGCTATAAGGAGCCAAGAAGCGATGACCCTAACATAAGAAACCAATCAATCAGGATTTTTTTTTATACTGAAAGATCAACTTTGTACACATTTTTCATCATTCTCATTTTAAAACTTACGCACGAGCAAATTTTATTTGATGACTATACAATGTACGATAAACGTTTACTAGCTTTCACGGCATATCGGGGCCAGATCATAGTTGGCCCCGTTTTTCGACAGTTTATGGACTGCGGCGGGCGTAGAGCGGCGAAGGAAGTAGATTCAAAGAGAACTGCTTAGCAGTGAATTGGGACTTCACGTTTGGCTCAAGCAGGCTGACTACGGCTGTGATATCGTCGTCTCGAGTTACTGATTGCTTTCTGTCGGAATGTTTTGCTACGAAATATATCAAGTAAATTTGACGTGCAATAAAATCCCTAGTACGTAACACGAGGGATTTTTGACGGAAAATTTACAAGACGTTTTTTTCAGTAAAGCAGTAAAGATACTTTAAATAAAAAACTAAAATTGATGCTCTGCGATTCTCTCATACTATCTACATTTAATTTTTGTGACGTTGTTTATGGATCCTGCTTAGATAGTGTAGATATTCGCAGAATTCAAAACGTACAAAATGCATGCCTTCGATTTATTAGTAGCTTCAGCGTACTTATGCGAACGTTTTGTCCGTCCGTCCGTCCGTCCGTCTGTCTGGATCGCCTGTAACTTTCGAACTGCTACAGATATCGAAATTTTGAAAGGGGGCAAAGTTGTTGCTAAGGTCCCGAGCACCTTCATGCGCTATTTGGTTTTGGCGAAAGGTGGCGATTTTCCACTTTGCAAAATTTCCAAGCATTTTAGCACAGTGGCGGCTTGTCCACTTGGCGCCATCTACAGAAGTTCGGTGGTCACGTTTTGAACTACACATTCTGGGTGCACTATAATACTTAATGTTTTCGCAGTGCTGAAGCTACTCTTTAGACCTGTACTTGAGCAGTTTATTTACGGAATAAAACGTGGTGAATCTGTTTCACATAAGCTCCTCGATGCGAATTGGTTGAGTATGTGTAATAGGCGTTTGGTTCACAGTCACTGCATTTACCATAAAATTATCTATACGAAGTTACCTGGATACCTTTATGAGAGGCTGACATTTCGTACAGATGTACATAATGTTAACGTACGAAATCGAGGGTTATTAACACCTCCTCTTCATAAATACGAAATGTTCAAACGCTCCTTCTCATACAATATTTATAAATTATACAATAATACATCCAATCATTTTAAAACTTTGCCTCCTTCAAATTTTGGTTATCACATCCGTAAATTTATTTCTAATCGTCAGTCATCTCGATAATAAACTAAATGTATTATTATTTATTATGATCTCCTTATTTTGGATAATGAATTTATAAATTTATTGTCTTAATACGACGTCGGCATCAGCACAGTACCTGCGTGTTTTCTTTTCTTTTATTTCCTATTTGTTGTTTTCCTTCTTTTATTTTTTTAATGGGTTTCCAAGGAAGACCAGCTGTAAATATTCAATACTTACAAGCTGACTGGAGACCTATTAACCATTACAAAATTTATGTTAATGATTAATGATTTATTTTCCTTATATTATTGTAATTATTGTTATTTAATTATTATATTGTAATTAATAGTTGGTTATATGGAAATGGTTAATAAAAGTATTATTATTATTATTATTATTCAGAGAAAAGAAATTCAACAAAAAAAACGTTCATATTTAATCAGGCTAGTATATGCAAGCGGGATATTCAGTATGATTATTTCCTGAATAAATACGTAAAATTCCATTGTCGAACCACTTTTGATAATGACGTCAAAATGATTCAAAAATATTTAAATTCTGACCTATTTTTAACTGCGGTAAAATTTTTACATATGGATATTTATCGTTATTAAAGATTAAACTGACAGAAACCATTATAATTGCGCATTATTATGAACATAAAGGAAATAATCACGTTTGATTGTATTAATTAATAGTTCTCTTTATATTATTGCAGTAATTATTACCTGGTTTAATTTTTTGATTGATCACGCATGCTTAGAGTACACTACGCATCCGGCATCAACAATATATAAAATTAACAATCTTTTAATCTCACTCGAAGACAAACTTAAAATAAAAAATAGTTAGGTAGACCTAAAAAATAAGTTCTTATTATCTACCTACACAGAGCCAGTGTATATAGGAGAGTACCGCCACGTTCGCCATGTCACTTTGAGGTTTATAACACAATTCCGTCAACGTGACGTTAGTTGGCAATCCAAAACTTTACTTAAAATTGGAAAGACTGTAAGTCTATGTCAAATTCGAGGTTAACAGGTTAGGTTTTGCGGCAGTTTTGACACAAATTGGCGCAAAACATAACCGGCTAACCTCGAATTTGACATAGCCTTACAGTCTTGCCAATTTCGAGTAAACTTTTAGACATAACTCAATCTGTTATTGCTGATGGGAACAAAAATGGCGGCGATGGCGGCATTTTCACGGATCAAAGAATGGCGGTACTCTCTATATCTACTGGCTCTGCGCAGGATGTTTGCAGATCGCTCGACAGTCCATAACTTCGTTAATAATAGAGATATCGAAAAAACCTTTTGTTTAATTTTAAATGCCAGTATATACATACAGCCTACAAATTAACGTAAAAGTATTTTTTCTTCAAACGGCAGTAAAATATGGCATTATACTGCTGGATTGATGATGCTAAACTGTCACTTTATTGCCAGGCGGCAGATAATATTATCTGCCGCTGACGACTTTATCTGCCGCTCGTCAGCGGCAGATAAAGTTATTATCTGCCAGATAAAGTTATTATCTGCCGCTGACAACTTTATCTGCCGCTCGTCAGCGGCAGATAATATTATCTGCCGCTAACGAGATCAAGTAATTTTCTTCGAATTTTGTTCACAACGTTGTAAATCATTTGTTATAAAAACGTTTGAAGAAAAAATACTATATGTTATTCGGAGCAAAAGTATCTTTATGTGGCTCGGCTGTACTTATCTACCTCGCAAGCTCGGCAGATAACCCGTCCAGCCTCGCTACATAAAATATAACTTTTGCTCCTAATAACATAATATACTATTATTTAACAAGCATATAATGTAGGCTGTATTACACGAAGATGAAGTTTACACACGAGCCGAAGGCGAGAGTTGTAATCATCCAAGTGTAATACAGCCATTATATGCGTGTCAAATACAATATTTTATCTACAACTATGTATATAGTTGGTGACACTGTAAGTCTATGTCAAATTCGAAGTTAGCAGGTTAGGTTTTGCGTCAGTCTGTGTCAAATATGAGCCGCTTTTTGTATTTAGGGTTGGATATATAATGCACTTATTGTTTGACAGTTGTAGATAAACCAATTTAAGCCATGTTTTTTTAAATGGAACACACGGTATATTTTTAGATATTTGGAATCGGCGCTAAAAATACTTTTAAAAAAGTAGTTACCTGTAGTAGGCCATGACTTACGCAAAATCACTGACAATCGAACAAGAAATTCAAAACAAGTTTCAGTTGGTTCTAGAAGTTTCTTATGAACAAATTATCGCAAAAACCGTACTAAAACAATTGAAAACCATGTTTTTTAAATGGAACATTATTTCTGAATTATGTTTTCCGCATTTTTGAATTTTTACACGTTACTTTTCAAACGAGATGGCGAATATCGTACATCGTTGGAAAGGTATTTTATTATAACTTGCAACTTTTCGCTGAAACTCATTTTTTACTTCCTTTTACTACTATAAAGGAAGTATTGGATTCACCCCAAAAATTCCAAATTGAGTTTTCAACAGATCTTCACGTTTTAGAGTCCCCTGATCCCAAAAAACATATTTTTTTTCATTGGTCTGTCTGCCTGTGTGTCTGTGTGTCTGTCTGTGTGTGTGTCTGTGAACAGAATATCTCAAAAACGAAAAGAGGTATGGCGTTGAAACTTAGTCTATAAGTTTTGTGTACTATGTAGATGAGACAGCAAGCTTTTGAAGAAAATCGCATAACCGGAAGTAGGTGTTTACTCTTGTGATTTTTCAGTTTTTTTCGATTTTTTCAAAAACGGCTCTAACGATTTTTTTTAAATTTTACATTTTTCTTACATTTTTAATGTGTATTGATGTGAGATAGGTGATTTTCCAGTTGAATACTTCTAAAGTGGGTTTCTTTTGTTTTTTTTTCTATTTTTTTTATTAACTCCTATTTTAAATAAAACACCCGGTATATTATTACATTTTTGAATTCACCTTAAAATTCTAGAGAAAATTTGTCTCTTCAACTAACACTCGATTTTGTACCGTTTTTGTAGAATTTGTAATTTTTGAAAATTTTTAACAAATGGTTAAAAATTAAAAATGAAATTTTTGACTAATTATAAGATCACTGTAAAAGGAAGTTGTGTGAGTGTATCACACCAGATTTTTTCTATATAAAAAAAATCAATTGTTTTAGTACGTTTGCTGCAATAGTTCGGCCATCAACAATTTTTAGAGCCATGTGGAATTTGTCTTGCATTTTTTGTTCGACTGTTGGTGATTTTGTATAATTCATGGTCTTCTTTAGATAAATAAAAAAATTAATTTTAAAATACATATACATAGTTCCAAAATGAGAGTTTAATGTTTAAGCACCCTATCAAAGCATTTTTGCACTGATTTCAAATATCTAACAATATACGGGGTGTTCCATTTAAAAAGCCAAAGTCCTGTGCCACTATGTAAAAACAGGAGGCCATGACTTCAATTGGTTTAAGCCAATTTGTAAGTTGTATACTGGCATCTAAAAACCGTTTTTTTTTTAATATCTCTATTATTAACGAAGTTACGGACTGTCTAGCGATCTAGAAACACCCTGTATATATAAAATCCAGTCCTGCCTATTGCAAACGATGACAGACTTTCTTTCGCACTTTCTAATCACCTACAAACCTGAAATTCGAAACAGACTTAAAATTGACGAGCAAAACGTCAAATCTGGAAAATTCAATATTGCGGATTCAATATGGCGGCCTTAAAAAGTCCGCATTTCACGTTTCGATCCTTTCCAAAAGACGCCGAAATTTTCATAGTATAGTCCGCACAATCAAACCAGCCCGTAGAGTCAAAAATTGCCAAAATAATATATGAGGGTTGATCTAAACTATAGGGGATGACATGAATCTGTTGCAGAAAAGGTGACCGACTTATTTTTGCACTTTCCAATCACCTCCAAACCTCAAATTCGGAACAAGTGTGATGATAAAAATCACAAATTTGGAAAATTCATTATGGCGGATCCAAAAATGCAGCCTTAAAAAAAGTCAGCTTTCCGCGTTTCGACCACTTTCAAAAGACGTAGAAACTTTAAATTTTTATAGGAGGTAGTCCATACCATAAGAACAGCCCTTGGAGGCAAAGATTATCAAAATAATGCACAAGGTTTGAACTATATGGGATGAGGGTCGTTGTGTAAACATTCTATCACTCAGTGGGGAACTTTTTTTCCATCGACGTAACGTATGATTTTTAGCGGCTCAGTTATCTCCTTAAGGTCGAAATTAAATTTTAAAATCAAATCTGGAAAAAGCCATAGTGAAAGTTTCGGAGATAGGCTTCCAAAAAGACTTAAGCTATCTATTTGAATTATTTCCAACTAGTGTTGTGGACTAAAAATGGGAATTTGTCTGAACTTGCCCAAGTCGTCTATGTAAGATGAATTTAATTAATTGATTACAAAACATTTTTAGCATTCCAAAAACTGTCAAATACGAATATTTGTTTTCAAAAATGAAAAGATAACACTAATAATCGCTATATGGCCAAGACGTAAACTAAAACCCTAAAATTTTAATTTTTGGGAGTAACATTTTTTTTCTAATTTGTTTCGCTTTTCAAGAAGCTTGTTAGCTTCTAGAGTGGTTTTTAGTTTTCACTAAGCTGATTTCTCTTTCAAAAATTCTACAAAAAATTAAAACGAATATGAAAAATTTACTTTAAATGTTTCTTCACCATCCTCAACGTTTTTCAAATACGAAATTAATGAAACTATGTTGTAAAAATGCAAACAAATAAAACTTGATGGGCATTTATTAAAAAAATATTAAGAGGTCAAATAACATTCTTTTAAACTAAAAGTGAAATCTTCACAACTAAATCAATGACAACACCATAAACGATACTGAATCAAACTTAACTTTTTTTTTTATAGTAAACTTAATTATTTTAACATTAGAGTGTCAGTGCTAATGATTTCATTTTTTATACAATTTTAGAAACAAAAATCGCAGTGTTAAAAACTTTTTGCAGTACATAAAAAATTAAAGAAAACTTTTGTGTTTGCAGAAAATTGTTAAAACTGTGGTTTTATGTCATTTTATGTTTTGGTCATATTTTGACTATTTTTGTTCCTGAAAAACGTTCTCATTTTTTCTTGCAACAAAAATTTGTATCTGGGTGCTATTGAAGATGCTAAAAAGAGTTTGAAATCAAATTCAACCTACCTTGATCACTAGGATAGGTATCGGATAATTTGCATTTTTAATACATCATTTTCGACTGGTATGAAGAATTTGAAAATAGTTCAAATAGTCCCTTCAAGGGGCTGTACAAACCACCAAAACTCCAAACCATTATGCTGAAGAATATAGAAGATATTTAGGCATCTTCATTTCAAATTAAACGTACTGTAGATAATAAAGATTTATCTACTCCAGTGGGATAAGTAACGCATTACGTCACTCATTTGACACTATTTCAGTTAGGTAATGAAGCCCATTACACCACTCAGTTATGTAATGGTTTCATTACGCAACTGAGTTGTGTAATGACTTCATTACGTAACTGAAATAGTGTCAAATGAATGACATAATGACATTTGTCTACTAAAATATTTTTGAAAATGACAGATCTGACATTTCTCTTAATGCACTTTTCTCAATTTTAGGCAGTCGTAGATAAAATTTTGTACAATACATGTGTGATAATGCATCATTAATATACTTGTGTGCTTACATAACTCGTGCTACGCACTCGTTTGTAACTTACACACACGTATATTAATGATGCTGTTATCCCACTTGTATAGTAAATAACTATTACGCAACGTAAATAATAGAATATTATATCTATTATCAGGAACAAACGTTATACTTCATGTGGCGTAACTGGACGGTTTATCTGCCGAGCTTGCGATGCAGATAAGTACAGCCGAGCAACATAAAGATACTTTTGCTCCGAATAACATATATTATTTACGTTGTGAACAAAATCCAAAAAAATGACTTTATAAAGTGTTTAGATGCCATGGCAATGAAGTGACAGTTTAGCATCATCAATCGAGCAGTATTACGTCACATTTTACTGACGTTTGAAAAAAACTTTATTATTCACAAAAAATGTTTTTAAATACAAAACGAAGCAATAGAAAAACTAAATCTAAACATAATTACTTTTCCATTATACACACATTATGGGTGAATTTATTCGTCTGTGAAATAATCCCAGATTACTGTCCGTTTATAGTCCAAAATTTGGGACAAGTCGTCCATAATGGCAACACTGGTTGCTGGCATGGTTAACCCATAAACCGAATAATCAGCTTCCAAGTAATCGCGAGTAACGTAAATTTTATGACAATATCCTTTTTTGTATTTGTTTTAAATTTCTTAAAGACATTTGAAGTAAATTTTGCATTTTAATCAACTGTACAGGGCGCTTCCACGCAAATAGTAACAATTTTAAGCTACACAATATTATTTAAGGAGCCCCTATTAAGCTACCTAATTTAGAAAATGGCGGGTACATCTGCACCAAATTCAAAAAATAAAATAACAAAATTCATTTACAATTAATTTTACCAATTTTCAATTGACCTGTTAAATATTATAGTTATGACTACAAAAAGCTGTTGCTGAACTGAAATTACCTGTAATAGTTATGAAGACTGAAGAAAAATTTTCATTTTAAATCTACAGTGTTTTAAAAGTATGTATGTATGTATTGTCAGTAACCTCATATTACCTTGCGGTGTAGAGGCTGCTGCTTTATATGCTTACGTCTGGCAGTGCTAATGCTTAGTCGTCTGCCTTCTTCAAATGGCTTATCATCTCATATCATATATTTTGTTCTTGCCTCGTTAATATTCAGCCCAACTTCCTGTGTTGCCTTCAGTAACCTTTCTACCACAGCTCATCTTTCATTCTTGTTAAATATGTTAAATCTACCGCAAATGCAAATGCAAATAGGAAGGGAAATGAAAAAGAAATAAGGTGGAAAGAAAGAAAAATAGAAAAAAAAGACTATACGATATTCTATTCAGGGAAAGAAGAACAAGGTGAAATGGCACTGCCTTCATGGTATCGCACAGAATAGCAAACAATATTATAGATTTCCAGGCAATAAACGGAAAGATATCAACAATCAGAATTAAAAACAGCCTATATAACAATGGTAAATGCATATGCACCAACCGAAGTAGCAGATGAAGAAGACAAAGAGGAATTTTACGAAAAATTAGAGGTGTGTGAGAAGATAACCAAGAATGATATAAATTTAATAGCAGGAGATTTTAACGACCAAATCGGTACAGAGGAATGGAATGAAAACATAGCAGGGAAAGAAACAATTCACAAGATAACAAATAACCATGGAACAATATTATGCAACTTAGCAACAATTACCGGTACTTTTATAGTGAGTACCAAATTCAGACACCGAAGAGAACATAAAATTACATGGCTGAGACCTGGACTAACAGAAGGAAACCAAACAGACCATATATTAGTGTCTAAGAAATGGGAAAATATAATGCATGATACAAGATCTTCTTCTTCTTAGTCGTTCGCTCGATTTCGAGCAGCGTGATTGCATGAGCTATTTTGTGTTAGTGACTTCCACTCCTCTCGGTTTTCGGCCCTCTTAATGGATTGCGTTAAGCTTTTGCCTGTTAAGTTTACTATCAGGTCCGTGTACCGTGTAGGGGATCTTCCACGCAACCTCTTGCCGACAACTGTGCCCTCCAGAGTAAGTCTTTCCAGCCCTTTTCTTCGGACTACGTGGCCAAAAAATTTAGTTATTTTTCAACTACCACGGTGCGGAGCCTTTTCCTTATATATAGATGTTTGTTTGTTTGTTTGTTAATGGACAAGGTCTAGGCATGCAGAGTACCAGGTACCTTAGACACCGACTGCTATGGTCATATGGTCAAAGTCCTACTTAGAATTTTGCCGAATGTAGATGTTCTAGGATGGATTGATTAGTTCTTCTTTCCACCCAGGCTATTCTCAGCATCCTGCGATCCAAGATCTTACAGGGGAGCAAATACGGATTCCGATCACATAC
>OW679197.1:135751314-135999602 GCA_940337035.1 Agriotes lineatus | reverse complement strand
AAATTTTTGCAGAAACGGCAAAAGAAGCGTGGTGGCATGGTGTTTAGTTGTTAATGTATCCCCGCCAAACTATGAGCACATAAAAAATTGCTTATGTTCACGCGGAAAGCGACAAATTTTTAAAAATATCTATGCTCAAATAAATAGCGATGATGCTAAGCGCAACAAATTTTAGCCATCGTCTATAATAATGGAAACATTTTTCATAATTCAAATAATTCAATCAGTATTTGAAAGCGGCAACCATATCAAAACCAAATTTTTGCAAATCAAACAATTGCATTGTTTTCCTTTATTTATAACGTATTTGTTTCTAGCGACTTACCGATATAACGGCCGAATTTTTCTGGCCTTTTGGCCGTTGTTATAAACGAAATCTACTATACATATACAGTCAAACTCCCATATGCTCAAAAATCCCCAAAAAACATCACTATATAGAATTTATACTTTAAAAATTTAAAATGCATTTAGAAACCCCTAAAAAATCCTATAATTTGCTTAACAATTTATCCATTTAAATGGAGGGAATTCTTAGTAACATTAGTGAAAGCCTGTACTGTAGAAACTTCTAAGAAATTCTATAATCTGCTTAACAACTTAGTACTGGTAAAAGTATAGACAAGTAAATAATTCTAAGAAAATCTGCTTAAAACCTTCTCTGCATTCCTAAGTACTCCGGTACTTGGGTAAAATGTTGTTAGAGAAATCATTATATAGAATTTGAACATCATAATTTAGAGGTGTTTTTACACGCAATTTAGCCCGAAGATCAAAATCCTTTAAAAATCATCACTAAATTTAAAAAAATCATTAAATACAAGTTCACTGAATGGGGGTTCGACTGTATATTACGTCTTTAAATTATTTTATCTCAACAATACTTATATGCCTAAATATATTAAAATTACCAAATGAGTTTCACTTCTACGAATTTTTAATAATAATGATAATATTTTTATAGTATCTTAATTACAAAAATATATAAAAGTAAAAGAAAAATAAGGAAGCACATATTTCACAATTTTTCAAATGTATTGTTTAAGGCATACAAAATAATCATTAAAGTATGAAATTTTAAAAAGCGCTAATTGGCATTTTGCAGGCTTGGGAACATTCATTTAGTCTCATCATCCTTGCTCAAAATTATATTTTATCTGTAAAAGAGACCTTCATATTGATGGCCGTCACATTCGTCTCATCATCAATGTTACTTAATATCAGCTGATTCAGCTCGATGCCAGAGTTCCGTGCCAATGTTTGAAAATATAATACAATTTAAAATAACGATTGGAATTATTTTTATCTTTATCTAACACAAAAAGGTATTTTTAATACACATGGTGGTATTTAATTCTCATCCTTCAAGGGTCAAACTGTCAAAGAGAAAAAATGTCCCTTAAAGTTTTAATCGGTTTTAATCAACAGCTTTCATAATTTTAAAAGAAATAAATTTGATGTGAGTATTAATAATATTTATGTCAAATATACTTTTAATTAGTACTACAAAAATCAAAATATTTCTTATTACTCTCAAAGTTAGTTCTAACTGCATTTGCTCTAACCTAAACAGATACTTTTAAAAGACGAAATATTAATGGTAACATATAAAAGCACGAAAAATATGCTTGTTTAGCTACAATTTATTGATATCTTGTTCTTGTACGACTAGTGAAAATTATTTTCTATAAACATTTTAATAGTACAAATTCAATGGCCACTTACTGTATATTCTAACACAATACCTATAACATATCCTTTATAAAATGTGCAATGATTATGTCTTGCTCTGCGAGTGAATTTTAAAAGAATGCTCAGGAAAAATTCTGAATAATTTTATGAAAAACCAATGAATCTGTTTGTTTGCTGCATTCAAAAGTGTTTGTTCAAAGGAAAAAACGTTAGCACTAATTTTGAACTCATTTTTAGAACTAGCTCTGTTATAAAAGAACATAATATCACAGTGCTAGTAACATAATTGTTTGGTTTTTATGAATGATGGACTTCCATTATTGAAAATATTTACTCAATTTAATATCATATAGTAAACTACGTAACGATTTTCTTTAGTTATATTATAAATATAAACACACGCACACATAATCATATTTGTAATGGTCGTTTTACTAGCATAATGCCTCTGATGTATTTCATAAGAAATGGATGGCATAGTACATAATACGGGATCTCAAATTACCAATTTCTACCAGAAGGGATACCTTAGAGCCGTTGCAAAATAGCAGCTCAATGCAATCTTAGGCGACTGCAACGTACACGTACACATAAGCAATGTCATAGGTATGTGGCTGAATATAAAACAGAATAAACACGATCAGTTTATTTACAATAGTAAGATATTCTGTTTTCATGTCATTAAGGATGTCTATAAAACACATAATTTGAATTTATTTCACTTCAGAGGTTGTATGGCTCTGTACTATTCTTTATATTATCAATTAGTTAGTAATTCGAGGTCCGGCACAACGTACTTGACCCGAAATATATATGATAATTTTTAAAAGTTACTTATGAAAAGATAAACATTTCGATATTAGCAAGTACTAAATATAATGGCAAAATAGAGGCTACACATAATTTATACTAACAGTGATTTTATTATTTTATAAAGTTATTATTATTGTTTACTTATTTACGAGCACCATTTTCACAATAAGAATACACAGACAATATGCATATACAATAGAATTACTAAATACTAAAATAATAGTTACCAGCACACTTTGATGTTGTTAATAATCCTACGTAGACCACTCAGTACAAAAATCCCAAGGAATAATATTAACTAATAAGAAATGAATGTTTTGTAATAATTTTTAAAATGCATAAAAAATATAGCACACACATCATATTACTACTAAATATCTATTGTAAATTACACGGTCCTTGAATTGAGGGGGTATGCGGAGGTATGGCATACCACCATTTTTAAATTAGAGAAGCATACCGCAACTTATTTGGCTCGAGACGTGTACTTTAGATAACCTTAACTTATTTGACAATGAGGAAAGAGTATTTTTTGAATCAGGAGCAGCGACACTTTTAAAGAACAAAATATCCCGACTATTGTGTGGCACTGTTCAAATCACCCGTCCAGAATCAGCTATTGGAGACTTGGTAAAATGGAGGCTCTGGTATTAACCACTTGAAAATATTTATTCACAAACTAGATAATTTGTACAGAGCCTCTCCTAAAAACCAAAATTAACTGAAAGTATTTTCTACTGGTAGAATTTCAAGTACACGCTGGGCATTATCAAGTTTGAGCTCAGTAAAGGCAGTTTGAAAAAACTATAGGGCTCTTTATAAGCATGTGAGAATGGCAAATTAAGACAGTCTGTAGAGTGCTTAAAATATTCTGGTTTAACAGAACGGTCTACTGAAACAGCTGTTGTTCATAATTTAAGTATATCATTTCAGAAGCACAGTAAAGCGATTCCTGAAGCCCATAAATTAATCACATGACAGATTCGAGTTTTAGAATCTATAGCAGAAAATCCACGACCAAAGTTTATAGAAACAGAAAAAGCTGTCAAGGAACTATTATTATTTTACAAAGGTGCAGGTCAACTAAGAAGCTTAGCAGAAAACCTACTTTCCAGTTTTTTACATTTTCAGCATCTCATGTGTCAACAACAGTACCAGATTCCAGTGAGTATGATACATTAAACTTACATCTGTAGAAGTATTTGATCCTCGACATTGGCCTGAAGACACTAAGATATGGGGAAACTAAGAAGTTAGGGATCTCAGTGGACATTATAAATTGGATACGGACTGTGTAAGAGGTTTTTGTGAATATTTAGAGGACAACAGCGAAACGCTTGTGGCTTTGCAGTCATTAATTGCTGCAATTAAAACTATTATTGTTTAGATGGTAGTGCCATGAATATTATACACTGACTTAAGAAAGCAGTCTAAAGTTATAATAGTCTCTTCATTGTTATTTACAATATATGTGGGTCCTCCATTGCAGCTCTTTAGGCCAAAAGAATATGTAACATCAAGGATTGCTTATAAAAACAATTGAGATTCTTGTTTTATTTATATTTGAAACAATGAATATTCTATTTCTCTCAGTACTTAAAGTTGATTTATTGATAAGTCACACACATGTAATACTTAGATTACTACTTATACGTTGCATTACTACAACTAATATCAAAATAAAACCATGGTTACTATTACATATAATTCGATTTCTGCTTAAATCTTAAGCCGCGTTCAGATGATTCAATATTCAACAAAAGTTTGACAATTAAAACTTTTGTTGTTCAACTATGAATCATTGTTAGCTTTGTGAGAGAGTTCAAAGTTATTTAAAATGTGTAAACTTCGTCTGTCCACTTGATTCATTCAATTTCACAGTGCAGTGTTTAATACTAGGGATCGACCAATACGGTTTTTTAGCTGATACCAATATAATCGAGGCAGATACGCTGATATATCGGCCGATATATTCTCATTGCTCTCTCCCGCTACTTTTTGACCACATGCATGCACGTGTGCGCTGCTGCTTGCTGGATTCGGGCGGGGTAATCCCCTAAATAAGAGCTTATGCTTAGGTTTGTTTATGCAACTAGTCTTAGAAATGTCGAAGGCAAAATAAAATGTATCTTTAGAAATACTACCAGGGCTCAGTTGGTTATGAATGCACTATATGTTTCAGATTAGTTTTTGTATAATTTTAATTTCACACCTTCTGCATTTCCTTATTTACCAATAACATATTAATTTATTAAAAATATAATTAATTCACTCATAATATGTCATAGAACTACTTTTATTGAATATGAACAATCCCTAGTCTAAAATTAAAGAAATTTTAATTAATTTATAGTAGCTTCCAATATTCAGAAACTATTCATCTATAATTTAATGCTTTAAAATGATAAGTCTTGAATGATACACAGTGATTCAGTATGATAATGATTAAAACACTACTAATTATAGCAAAAATGAATGAACGATGTGTCATTAACAAAACATAACGTTTCACTTGGTTGCATATGTAAATGCAATACTCATTAAACTCAATGACATTTTAAAATACAATTACCTCCTTCAGTCTCATGCCAAACAATGCCTTCGAGCGTGACACTAGTTCCAGGTTCACATGGTCCTAAACAGTCCGGTTCAGTAATTGTACCGATACTCGTTCCTACACAAACATCTGTCACGTCCTGAAAAAAGAAAAACGTTTCAAATATATTTTCATTATTACAATAATGCTTATCGATAGAACATCCACGCATTTATGGTGCTGTAATAAGCTTACAGTAAGCTATTCGCAGTAGAACTTAATAGTTCTAGTAGTAGTAGTAGTAGTAAATGGTTTCCTTGGGAACGAATGAATACATTCTCCTAGTTTAGCTCTAGAAGTTCTACATTATAGTTCATCCCAGGAATATTCCCTGAAGTCATGTGGGTATGAAGCAATCACGGAAGTGATCTACAATTATGTTTGCATCTGTTTCTCCTTGTTAGTACAACAAGAAAACATTCGAGATCATTAACGTATTTGCTACATAAAAACATGACGCCTGGGAAAAGAAAGTTTAGACAAACTGTACCTTACACAATAAATATTTATTAATGATTTAATATTAATAATTCCTGTTGAAATACACTGTTTTAGTTCCACAATCGTATTCATTGCCACAACAAACCATCTACTTACTAAGTTAAGTTAAATTGCATAAGTAGTTTGCTGATTATAATAACTCTATATTTATTCGCATCACCAATATTTTTAAAGTATATAAATTATAACATTCAAATGAGTGCATTCCACTACCCCCACCAGTTTTAGGAAACTGCATTACGTATCTATTGTTGATGTGGTAATGGTAATTCATTTGGTTATGGTTTCAGGCATGTATTTATAATATAGGAATATTTTTTGTATTTAATCACAAACAGTTATTAGAACAACACACTAGAAAATTGTTAGTATAATAACAGTAGGTTATCGCAACTGATAATGTTATTCAAACATATCATTACGACATTTATTTCAAGTGGTTTGGCAAACTGGCTTAGTGGAAACTGGGTTGCCCCACAAAACTCAAATTAACAATAAATAAATAAAAATTCGTATTAGTTTCATATTACTAGTGAAAAACACATAAATAAATATAATAATATTAACGTAAATGTAGCAAATATTATACAGGGTGGCCCATGACTCGTGGTCCATAGCTTAAAGGCGTGTTATTACAGTCATTTATTTACAGCCAGTCTTATAAAGGCCACTAATCTGACGTTAACTTTAATTCGCTGTTAAAATAAACAAAAGCGCATAAAAATTTGTTTACTAATGAATAAAATGTCACAAGCACTAACGTTTTGATGCGCTTTTGTTTATTTTAACAGCGAATTAAATTTAACGTCAGATTAGTAGCCTTTATAAGACCTGGTGGTTTAAAATTGCTTAATAATTAATTGCTACAACCATTGAAGTGCTAAAATGTAAAAAACATTAGTCATTAAAAATCCTATTAAAATATGGATTGGCCACTTGATTAGAAACATGAGTAGCATTTGTTTTTTCAACTGACAACTGTCAGTCTGATAGTGTTTATAAAGTTAGTGAAATGTCTTGTTTAAAAATGAAGAATACGCTGATATTGATTACATCTATGGTTATTGTAATGGAAATGAAAGACAAGCAGATGTAGAGAGGCGATTTCCTAATTGCAGAGTACCAGATCGGTGCGTATTCAGCAGAATTCACCAATTTCGAAGAGGAACCGAATTACTTTGTTACCAACAGATTTAGATTTGCAGATGCAGTTCTGTCATTGGCTCACTGAACATCAGCATCTTCTGACAACATTTTATTCACTGACGAGGCTCCCTTCAGTGTAGATGGTATCAATAATACGTTAATACCCGATATTCATATTGCTGGTCCATTGAAAACTCAAACAAAACCAACGAAAAAAAATTTCAGCATTAGTTTTTGGTAAACATTTGGTGTGGAATGATTAACGATCAACCTGTCAGACCTTCTGTTATGGAAGGGGCTTTTTAAGAAGCGAGATTTATCACCATTTTTTACAAGAAGAACTTTCCCTTTTCATGGAGAACGTTCCTCTTCGAAACAGAGTTAGCAGAGCTAACTGCATTTTTAAATAATTCATATCATGTCCATTGGATCGGAAGAGGTGGTCCGAGGTCACGTGACCTAACACCCCTTGACTACTTTCTTTGGGGGCATATGAAATGAATAGTTTATGCAGAAAAATCTCGCAATAGGGATGAACTTGTGAACTGAATTATGGATGCTGCACCGCAAATAAAAAATTCTCCTGACATTGAGGGGCGAGCTGTTATATCAATTTTGCGCAGGGCCAGATTTTGTAAGCTGCAAGATATAATTTTGAACAGAATTTGTACATACATTTTAAATAAACAAGTTAAATAAATTTCATTTTGCATTTCATCAATGGTTGTAGTTCTGTTAGACGCATTTTTGGATGTACGTTTATTAAGCAATTTTAACTATAAATGACTTCAATAACATACCCTTAAGCTATGGACCTCGAGTCATGCGACATCCTGTATAATCATTAGTTGTGTGCCTCGTCTCACAAGATTTTCAATTATTTCCAAGTCATCTGCATACATAGTAAAGTTAGTATTTTTTAAAGCACCTCCACAATAAATTTTCATAATAAAGAATAGCAAATACAAGGTTAAATAAACGTAATCCTTGTAATAAGCCTGATTAGTATTATTTGATGCTTTACTCTAATCATCATACAAGGCATGCCCCTTACAATATTTGCCCACAGAGTTGTTAATGAAATTTGCGTAAGTATGTAAATTAGGTAGGTAGTAGCAACTTCATAAAATAAAAGCCATGTTTACCGTACATTACTTGACTGAAATACGTTAACCTTCTAAAATTCTTTAGAATATAAGTGATACTTGGATGACATATTTAAGTTCAAACGTTGATTGATACAATCACAGTAAATAAATTAGTTTTTGATCCTGACCGCTGATCCCATTGTGAGTGTCAGCTTAGGTTTTGGAGAGGTTTTTAAAAATAAAAAATGCTGATAGAAAGCGATATGGAATGCCATGTTTTCGAAGAAATATAAAACTGGAGATCCTATGTCACTACGATGTGAAACAGATACAAGATCTCTTGCTAGGGTTGGAAGACCTTAGCCTCAGCAAAACTCTAGTAGAACTTTAATCTGGTACTCCACCTTGTGCATAACAAATGAACAAATTTGCATTTGTATGCATAAATCCCTTGTATACCTAGTGATTTTAGTTTATTTAATATCACATAACGATTTATTGTTGTCCAGCTACCAGAAGAGATTTAACTAGATTTTCTATTATGCAATTTTAATGGAATTAAATAAAAATCTGGTGTGATACACTCACACAACTTCCTTTTACAGTGATCTTATAATTAGTCAAAAATTTAATTTTTAATTTTTAAGCATTTGTCAAAAATTTTCAAAAATTACGAATTCTACAAAAACGGTACAAAATAGAGCGTTAGTTGAAGAGACAAATTTTCTCTAAAATCTTAAGCAGAATTCAAAAATGTAATAATATACCGGGTGTTCCATTTAAAATAGGAGTTAATAAAAAAAATAGAAAAAAAAACAAAAGAAACCCACTTTAGAAGTTTTCAACTGGAAAATCACCTATCTCACGTCAATGCACATTAAAAATGTAATAAAAATGTAAAGTTTGAAAAAAATCGTTAGAGCCGTTTTTGAAAAAATCGAAAAAAACTGAAAAATCACAAGAGTAAACACCTACTTCCGGTTATGCGATTTTCTTCAAAAGCTTGCTGTCTCATCTACATAGTACACAAAACTTATATATGAAGTTTCAACGCCATACCTCTTTTCGTTTTTGAGATATTCTGTTCACAGACAGACACACAGACAGACACACAGACAGACAGACACACAGACAGACACACAGACCAATGAAAAAAAATATGTTTTTTGGGATCAGGGGACTCTAAAACGTGAAGATCTGTTGAAAACTCAATTTCGAATTTTTGGGGTGAATCCAATACTTCCTTTATCGTAAAAGGAAGTAAAAATGGCTGAAGAGATGGATGTATTTGTCAGAAAACCATGTTTGGGTATGTGAAAGAAGCTCGTTTGGTATGATCTAGGTAGCTTAAAAATCAGTTATAGACAGCTTTTCAATATTTACAGTACAAATAATGAAAAAATTGTTATGTAATTATTCAATAAACATTTTCCTCCCTTTCTTGTACACGGGCAGAAAAAACTAACGATGCTTTACGCATGTATATCGTACAATATTTTATCAACAATCGGTAAATTAAAAAAAACTTTAAATGAAGGAGTGAGGAAGTTGTGGAAGCGGTTGGTACCCTTGGTTTTTGTAAAACCAAACAAATTCAAATTCCTCATAATTTAATGGATACTAACAAAATTAATACACGGTATTTCTAATGGTGCCAATGTCAATCTACCTACCCTTGAAATGTAGGGAAGTGACGCCTATAGAAGTTTAAATCTTATTTTTACAACAGTTTATTCTAAAACTATACAGAAAATTATATTAGGTCTCAAATCAACTGATCTGAGTAGTAATGGCATAGATATTGAAATGATTAAGTTTTGTTGTCCAGATATAATGTATGTAATTCATTTAATTAATTATTGTATTATTGGTGGTATCTTTCCACAGTGCTGGAAGAATACCACAGTCAAACTAATACCGAAAATTAAACAGCCATCACAATTTAAAGATCTGAGGCCGATAAGTTTGCTTCCCGCACTGTCACAGGTTATGGAGAAAGTCATGAATAAACAGTAATGATATTCTACCTGCAGTACAATCTGAATTAAGGTCCAGATATAGCTATGCAACTTCTCTGCTAAATGTCATGCAATATTCTAACGGCTTCTGATGAAGGTAAAATTATCGTTTTCGTTCTTTTGGACTTTAGTACAACCTTTGATACCGTTAATCATGAGCTATTGCTTTCGTTGCGAACTACTTAACCGGTCGAATGCAAATGGTACAGTTAGAGAATACTTGCTCTGAAACATTACCAATAACGCAAGGGGTTCCCCAAGGTTCCACTTTAAACCCTTGTTATATTCAATATAAAATACGTAGACTTGAATGACATGAATATAAAATTTTGCAAAGCGCATAATATGCGGATGACACTCAACTATGCTGCTCTTTTAACAGGCTTGATTTTGATGCAGCAATAAATAAAATAAATTTAGATTTGCAGCATATTTACTAAGTTTCCCGACAACATTTCGTGAGAATTAATCTAGATAAATCATCTGTCTTACTGCATGGTAATAAAAATGTCTGTACTACTCTTTTAGATAATTCTTTAAACATTCATATTAATCATGTAAGAATACCTGTGGTAGATAAAGTAAAAAGTTTCGTTCCTATTTTAGATAACACTTTCCATTACAGAGATCAGATAACGAAATACATTTCTCTGGGCTATGTGCATCTTACGAAATTATATCTTCATAAGTCATATTTAAATATCGAAAAAAAAATACTTTCCAAAGTGTTTGCGTTTTCTCAATTTATATATGTACTATATTCCAGTCTACCACCCAGCTTGACAAGATGACTGTGAACAAAATTCAGAATGTTCAAAACGCTTGTATTCGTTTCATCTATGGCATATGAAAGTTATACACACAATGTTTCCATTATTTTTCTTTTTATATGTACCTGATTAACATTCATATCTCGTTAAAATAACACACTTTTAACATGTGTTGGACTCAACTGCACGGAGATTCTTGTTAAATAAATTTAATAACAACTAAGTTAAGTGGAAGAGCAGCAATTGCTGAACTTCACCTTGCAATTTTCCCTAATACGGTACGCTAGGCATAATTTTGTTATTTTAGTTATAAATGACTATACTTAATTAGCTCTTTTGTTTACTTTTTAATTTTCTATATTTTTCAATTTTACAATGCTTTCTTGCATTAAGTTTTGCCCCTAATAAAACTGAAACATCCCTCCAACTAACTCGCAAGAAGGGCAGAGTCGACTTACTTTCGAAAAGAATAGAGCTAAACTTTTGGGCACCAAGTGATTCCTTATGGCGATGCTCCCCAAGACTTCTTCAGTTAACAAACCACTAAATTGCTCACATCGTAACAAAAGACAACTAACAGTGAAATCCAAGTCTCAGTAAAATTGTAATGATTACTCATTCAGTTAGTGAACAACAGAAGTAAATTTCTTAACTAAATAATATCACATATATACAGTATCTTCCCCATTGAGTTTCACATACGTATGATGACCCAAAAATTTTTGAATTATATTTTCATAATTGGGAGATTGTTCCTGCTTGCCCTGAAACTATTTTCCCATAATTTCAATTCATTTGAAATCAAGTACTCCCTGATAAGTGATAACTCAGCAATAACTTTTTCGGGGAATAATAATAATAAATCAGGGAATACGCTGTATATTTAATCACAAAACCTATCACAGATAGGGTTGCCAGACCTTCTATATTTAATAGAAGTCTTCTATATTCAACGAAAATCTTCTATCTTCTATGTTCCTAAAATATAGAAGCAAAATCTTCTATATTTCGACGTTTCAGAATAACATTATAATAATAAATAATATTTTGATTTTTGGTGCCACGCTGCAACATTGTGCTCATATCATACATATGTATTAAATTTAGAAGGCCAGTTCGAAAATCGTGGTGTCTCGTCTCGGTCTCGGTTTTATATCCGTCCGAATTCTAATATAACAACTTGTTGTTCTACTCGATAGCAACGGTAAATAATAACTTAACCTATAATTTCGAGCCGGTTTGTTCTTTGCGGGTTTAGTTTGTTTCTTCAGTGTAAATACTCTATTTATGTGTACTTATTAATATTAATAACAATACTATGGCTGATTCTGACATGCACATTAGCATTGGTGGTGGTGGTGTTGGTGGTGGTGTTGGTGGTAATGATGATGGTGTTAATGATGATGGTGTTGGTGGTGGTGATGATGATGATGCTGCTGATGATGATGATGATGATGATTGCGATTACAATTATAATAACAATATAAACAGTAGTGTTAGTGGTGGCGCTGACTCTGACACCGACAAAAGTCTCGTTCAAAAACGAAAACGAGCAAATTGTAAATACACTTCTTCATACAAAAAAGAATGGGAACATATTTTTCGAATTACTTTTATAGTTACAGGTAGAGGAAGAGGATAGAGTTGCATTGTTCAGTTTAAAGCGATGTTTTATTTGTTGAGTTGGATTTAAAATAATGTTTAATCGTTATTATTTTAGCCCTTTTTATTTACATTTATCTGAATATTTTTATTATGTGTTTATTTTTAATACCATTAGTAATTACACTTACTGTAATGATAGTAATAAATTATTTATTTGAATATTCAGCAGAAAGTGAAGAGTGAAAGAACATTTTATCCTACTATGTGCTATTTTTATATTTCTATCAATCAGCAGCTTGTGTCGCTCGTGAAAATCCAGCCTTACTGAGCCAGGACGGGAGCCAGACATCCGCATCGTCTCGTCTCGTGTCTAGTCGTAAGTTCTAACAGAAAGCTATCCTCCTATATATTAAACATTACGGGAACAACGATAAATTCACTGCTAGCCGGGAGTGAATAAATAAATTTAAGAAAAGACATGGTATCTGTTTTTTACAAATTTTCGGCGAAAAACTTTCTGCAGATGAAACAGCATTAAGCCGTTCACTGCCAAATTAGCAAACATGAAAGAATGTAATCTAAGACCTGAACAAGTTCATAACGCAAATGAGTCGGCCCTTTTTTTGGAAATTATTGCCTGATAAAATCCTTGCTCGTTCAGTTGAGAAAACTGCACCTGGACGTAAAACTAGCAAGGAACGAATAACGTTTTATTGCACTCGTAGAAACTCTGAACTGTATTGCGAATATGGAAAATATGGTTTAATAGTTTTTCGAATGCGATAAAATTGCGTCTGTAAGAGTAAGAGCCAATATTTGAATGTTTTTCTGCCGGGGATGGGGGGGGGGGGGTCTCGCCTCGTCCGGCCCTGGGGGCACCAATACGTAAAGCTCAAAATCACTTAGTGAAAAATATCAGTGATGACAACATACTGTCAGTTTGATAGTGCAGATGTCAACTACATGGATAATACCTACTGCAACGAATAACTAAAGGCAAATTATATCAAATGATCGAATAATCAAGTATACAATCAATGTGTCATATCAGTAATGACGTACGGTACACACACCTTGTGCTCCACAATAAAAGTTGTGGTAAGTATGAAAGACAGAAATATAGAAAAGAAATGCATGGTTTAAGCAGAAGATTGCATTGGTAAAAATCGGTGAATCGGTGAATATATCCTCGTCAAGTTAATCTTTACTACGTGAGGGCAGTCTTGGGTTTGTCAATCCTGCACATCCATTCCAGTCAGGACTTAAAACTAACCCATAAGCTTACACTTCAATTCCTGTCAGCATCCCTGCTTATGCAATAATTAGATATTCTATAAAAACGAAACACCAGTTCAATTAAATTTAAAACTTTTTATTTAGTAGCTCAAAACCATAAATATTTCCAAATGTATAAGATACACATTTTGTAAAATGTAAATGTCCAATTTGTTTATTTCTATATTGATTAGTTTTGTTACTTATAACATGTTGATCAATAAGAACCTTCTTTCGCATTGAACGTTTCACTTGTTTACTGCTGCTATTAATTGTTATACAGTGACCGTCATAAATTTGGACACATACAAAATCCATTTACCAGAAAATGTTATTCTCGATAAGAGTCCCTGCATCTTGTCAAACTTAACATTAATGCACTTGCCACAATTTAAATATCTCCTTTCGTATACAGTGGAGGTTCGAAAATATTAAAATGGCTCAAGAATAAAGTATCCTTTCAAAATATACAAAAATATTATTTGGAAAAGTTGCTAAGAATTGAAAGGTGATGAATACGAAGTCACAGCCACCTACTCCGAAAAACAATTTTCACTGGTTTTTTCCTATTATTTTCTGACAACCTGTTTATTGCACAAAATGAGCTACTTCAAACTTAACTTATCGGACACAAAAAGGATGTATTGTCGAACTTCAGTTTCCCTCATCTAGGAGGGAGAAAATAACGTTAATTGAAAATAGTGCACAAACATCATTTTTTGTGTCCAAAGTAAAAAAAACACAGGTATCTTTCAAAATATATATAACAAACTATCAAAACATCCACAAATTCAAAATTGCTGGTGCATGCAAAAATAACAATTTCTTCATTAACATCGTTTACCAATAAAAAATTCTCGTCCTTTACCGTATTAAAATCGAATTTAAATACTCATGAATTTCTGCGGAAACCTTGGGTAACTTAGAAATGGCTTTAAGTCTTTGTTTCCCCAAATTATAGTAAGTCTAGAAAGTATCCAGAATTTCATAGTTTTAAGAAATGTCATGAATCTTCCATTTAGAATGTCCTGGGACTCGAGAATTTTATGTGCGTAGTGTCAGTCAGGGTAGTAGGTCATGGGTAAAACAAAAGACAATCCTGTATGTCAAACATGTTATTTTTAAAAAGCTAAAAAATAATGCTTTTTCATAACACCTTCTTGTTATTTGTCAATAACAAAACTGTCAATCTGACTGAAAAGTTCCGCATAACAGCCATGGCTGTTATACATTTAACAGCCTAGGTCGTTAAGAAATAATAGAACAGTAACATTTTAACATTGGCGACACTGAAATGTATAGTTGGTGACACTGTAAATCTATGTCAAATTCGAGGTTAGCAGGTTAGGTTTCGCGTCAGTGTGTATCAAAACTTAACCTGCTAACATCGAATTTGACATAGACATACAGTGTCACTCACAAAACATTTCAGTATTGCCAAACGTATTTTTTTCCATGTGTGACTCTGACAAGGCGAGTTTTCTAACACCCATTACTAATACTATTTAACTCTTTCATTTAAATTGCTCTAAAATTTCAATTTTTGTTGGTGTTATGAAAAATATTCAACGACATACGGCCGTTATCGTATCTAACTAACGGCCTTATGTCGTTAATAACTATTTCCGGATACTTTCTAGACGTACTATATTTCTAATATAAGTGATGTCCTTGCTGGTGAGTATTCAACATTTGTTGTTGAAGACATATTTCTCATGTCTAATTTTAGATGATCTTTTATATACCTATGGATTCTTACGCTCTTCCCTTCAATTGATTATTCACTTCTTCTCTATTTAAACGTTTTTCTGTCCCTGTCTCATGTTCATGGGCACCAGTTGTTTAGAAAACATCAAATTTGATTAATCACCGAAAGTGGGTACTTTTGCTCTGCACAACTTTTTTAACACAGCACCAAATTGTCTCTTCTATTGTTTTCAATACCGGATATTTATAAAATTTATAATTTTCAAATAACATTGAAGGTTTTCTTTTTCACTCAACATAACCTCCAAAGTCATTTTGTTTACCCCGCAACACAAAAGAACATTTAACACAAGTTGAGTAGATACGTGCAATTTAGGAGTAACAGCCCTTTCCAAAATATAATAATTTATAAGCAGAATTCCAAGCGAGTGGGGTGGTACTTCCTTTAAATGGTCTGTAATAATAAGACTAGATGATGAAGTGATTGGGCTGACCCCACTGGACTGTTATTAGACCCTTGGGGTTGTAAATTTTGGTATTACACATTAGGTTTAAGTGCTTCTGTCGACACTAAGGAACCTTTTACGTACAATTTCTATTTTTAAGCAGAGTTCTAGCCTAGAACTTGGAAATACATTTTTGGTTAAATCGAATTATATTTCCTTCAAACAGTTCGATTGGGAATTACTGGGTTTGTTGGCGCTACAAGCGATAATATAGAATAGTTAATCAAGTAAATGGTCACATGGGATTAACGTTAGGGATTAAAGGCCTGAGCGATTTCTTGCCGGTAATGTAGGTGCCCGCTGATTTTTTAATTACTCTCGACGGGAATTGAAGTGCGTTCATAGAAATATAGCACAACGCACAACACAGGTGAAAATTAACAGGCCATGTAGAAAGTATTACTGAACAAAAACGGACTAAGAACTTCGACCCTGGAGCCCAGGACAGCAAAAGAGAGAAAGGCACTACACCGAATCTGAGGTGAATCAATGATATAAAAAGAATAACAGACTTAAACTGGATTACAATTGCACAAGATAGGCACAAATCACTTCGTCCAGTTAAGGCTGTAGGAGTCACAGAAATTATTCGGCGAAAGATCGATTGATATATCTACCTTCTATAGATGAACAGCGTATCGATGGTGGACAGTCGTCAGTTTTGACATTATTGACAGAATTATAACAAAAAAAAATAATTTATCTCTTCAACTAAAGAAAATAGGTTAATATGTGATTTTGTCGTTATTTGTTACTATTTTGAAAATCTGTTTAAATACACATAAGCTTTATAACGGGGTGCAGGACATAAAACAATAGAATTATTTTTCTATTTTTTCGTTAACGTGTAATGAATTTTTTAAAATAGGACTAGCAACTTTTATTCTTAATAATAGATATTCCCATTTTCAAAAATTAATTACTTGTTAACAAACAAATAGAAAAATAATTCTATTACTTTATGTCCTGCACCCCATTATAAAGTATATGTGTATTTAAACAGATTTTCAAAATAGTAACAAATAACGACAAAATCACAAATTAACCTATTTTTTTTTAGTTGAAGAGATAAATTATTTTTTTGTCATAATTCTGTTAATAATGTCAAAACTGACGACTGTCCACCATCGATACGCTGTTCATCTATAGAAGGTAGGTATATAAATCGATCTTTAGCCAAATAATTTCTGTGGCTCCTACAGCCTTAAAGATGGATTTTTAGAGATAATTACATTTTTACTCCATTGAGCAACTGTATGATAAAATTGAATGTTTTCCAATACCATTAAAAAATGTTGAACTTTACAAGTGTCATTTTAGTTGTAAAAAGTACTTCTTTTCTTCACTAGTGAAAAAAGTTACTTTTGCACACTAGTGAGGAAAAGTACCTATGTTTACTGTTATATTGTTGTAGTAACGGACATTTCACGTCTAGATTCCTATAAATTATATTAATAATGTAAACGTCACCGTCAGATACATTAAACATCAAAATTTAATTTTGGCTAGATTTTGTAATGGTTAGAAAAAATAGTATGTTCAACACGTTACAAAAGTTATTCTTCCATGCTAGTATAAAATTAGTCCACTTGCTTCGCTGCGCTCACTAGTAGATTAAAAGTTTACAATCACTGGAAAACTGTAGCTTTTCTTAATTTGTAGAAAAATCTACTTATTTCCATTCCAACAAGACAATGCCACTAATCTCACTGCAAACTAGACTGCAATTTTTAAATGACAGAACTCTAAATGTAAAACCCGTTTGCGGCGTTCTATCGTTCATGAATTTTTAAAGGAGTTCGCATATATAACAGGTTTCGATATTTTCCTCTATCTTATCTTATAAGTAATGTATAGAAAATATGACATATTTGTTGAGAGATTGGAGCCGCCACTACTAGCAAACTGGAAGAAATGAAGCAAGTAATGTTCAGTGGTAACTCGCTATAAGGAGCTAAGGATCCATGGCTCTACCATAACATATGAGGCATTCAACTTTTTTTATTCTGAATGAAACACTTTTACATATTTTTCATTATTCTTCTCAGTTTAAAGCTTAAACAAAACACGAGTAATTTTTATTTCATGAATATTATTTCGTATCATAAGCGTTGCTTCCTTTCATGGATGCATGGCAGCCAGATCGAAGATGCACAAAGACTTTGAACAGTGTATCGACCGCAGCGGGAGTAGAGCGGCGAAGAAGTAGGTCCAAAGATAAGATATTTTAACATTCACTGGGAGCCATGTCCGTATCGGCACTCGAGCAGTCTAGCCGCAACTGATAGCGAGGATTTAAATAGTGATATGGGTGCTTACACAATTTTGGCAACATCGGCTATTAGAATAACTTTGTTATAAAGTCATGTTTTTGACAAGTCCCTGCAGTATTCCGTATTTCGTGACAGCAACAATGTTTATAACGAAAACTGTGTTATAAAAACACAGTTCTAGTTGTCTAATTTGTTTATAACGACTATATTATGTTCACAATGTTAAATTTCTAGACGATTTTTAGCTCTGCCACGTAGCAGGTACATATTTAATTGGATATATGTAATCGACACTTTATGTGGCATTCATTTAGCAGCATTTACATAATTATACTTATGAGGAAATGAATAACGCTGCAATTTCACGGAAATATAACTATCGTCAATAATTTTTAATTTTAAGATGCCGCCACTGAATAAAAGTGAAGCTTTAGATACTGTCAGATTATTAGATCGATTTTTTTAAGTTTCTACAGATACGTAGTGTTTTGACAGAATCTGCTTTGCAAGAAAAACCTTGGAAAGTCTTAGCGAAAGCGTTTAGTTCAACAAACAAAAACCACGAGTTTTTTTAGCCTCTAATTATTGAATAAATATTAATTAAATAATGTTGTGTCATTGTTTTATAAAAACATTTATGTACGTAATTATGCTTAAGTTTTGAATTAACTAGGTAATCTTTCAGGCGTTTTACACATTAAATAACAATTACATACATTATGCTAGATTATGACAACTTGGTTATAATAGAAAAAAATATTAGCCCTCTTCAATGTCGTTATATCCAAGTTTCACTGTACATATTTGAAACAGTAGAGATGCATGAAAAAGTTCAGACATTGGCTAATTTTAAGTACATATTTTTGTTAATTGTCCTGTTTTTTAGAACTATATTATATTCTCATAAGTTATAACTTTCAGCAAGGAGAAAGAGTTTTCGGCATTCATTATTAAAAATAACGATAGTTGATTATCAGTAAATTTTCATCTGCTCATTTCTTAGGTTTTCCGCCACCGACGGCCCCGAAATGCATAATTCCACTCGGGATCTTTTTCATTAAAATGTGCATAGCAGCGCGATAATCGGGAATTTGTAACGGAAGATGGATTGCGATGGGGTGTTGACGTTGATGCCTGCGCGCGCACCATTAGCGGATACGTTACTACGTGCGGTTTATAAGCTAAAGCTGATGAGGTTCGGGTTGCCTTGCGCCCTCACAGCTCATTTAATTTAATGGGACTTGCATCCCCTTCTGCGCGCCTTTGTTAACCCGGAACCCGCGAACGGTGGAATAGCCCGCAGTATTGATTCCAAAAGCCACCCGCGTCCTCTTTCTCTCCACACGGCACAACACGTCGACATCTGCTTTGTATGAAGAAACTTGTCACCCTAACCCCTCGTATGGCCGTCTCGTTTACAAGACCGCTCTAATTATTCAAAACGTCAACTACGGGAGAATATCCCTGTCAAGCGCTGTATGAAGCTACACCCAGCAGGGAACCACACAAATTGCTTTAAAAATTCTATGTCGACGTTGCTGTACGCATATTTTAACTTTATTGCGAAAATATCAACATAGAAGAGACGTGAAATTTGAAAACCTGTTATAACCCTTTCAATAGATGACTTGTACTTTGTATTCTGAAGTTATTAAACAACTCACGTAGAAGAAACACCAGCTGACACACGCAAAACCAAGTCATTGAGATGTGGGTATCTGGGTATCACGAGATATAGCAAAGCACACATTGACAGAAGAGTACTGTTTGATTCACACAGATGCGTGCATCAAAACCTTTTTGATTATAATTAATCATGTAATTCAAGTCATAACTGTTCTATCTCATTCAAAGGTCGTGGTAAAGTCAAATTTGCATCTTGCCGTATTTGTTTGCCTCTGTTAATATTGGAAAGGAATTTGTAAGCTTCCCTTAATGGCTTTTAAGCGGATGGATACATTTTCTACTAGAACTTAAGCCGACTTAGCATATTTGGGAATCATGGGTTTATGGATTTCGTTCAATTGCCTCATTGAGAGAGCTTAGCATTAAGGTTTCTTAGAATAAGCATTTTTCCTAAATAACGTGCAACGCTCCGATTGGCTACGCAGGATCGCCTCAGCCAATAGTGTTTGAGCTTGCCCCTCCTTGAATTGGCGAGTTCGGCTCGTTGTAAATTCAGAGTGAGTTTAGATTCAGAGCCTCGAGTAACCAAGTTCAGCTATGCTTTGTGCTAGTTTGCGTTTCGGTCTAACTCCCTGGTAAAGACGTTTCCAGGTTGTTTTGTGTTACGGTTACGCGCAATTTGCTATTTTCGCGTGGCCAATCCAAGCGTGTCACAACAGTTGAAGCTTTTGTAAAATACCATCGGTCCATCAGTGACGTTTGTAATCGTTGTTACTCAATATACTCGTGTTTGTTAAGGCTTGTTTCACTCCAATAACTAACTGAACCCAAGTCAAGGGTTATTAAGTGGCAGTTCCCGGCAATCCCATTGAACCGGAATTCGCAGGGGATTAACTGGAGGCCCCATTCGTGGAAGCCTCTTATCAAGTTAATCGTACAAAAAACATTGGTCCTTCGAGCCGGATTTGGAAGAAGCTAAAAAACGCGAGTGTACAAGTTTCCAGTAGCTGGTGGATGCAATCGCTCCAACATCATTTCGTCGGAGAGCGTCAAGAAGCTTCGCCAACACCAGGAAATTCAACCATCGAGAGCTTACACCGAGTCCAGGTCCCACGTCAAGCGGCAGCGATCGGCAGCGGGTTGGTTTTCTGTTCGTCAAGAAGTTACTACGTTCTCAAATCAAAAGTAAGTCCTTTTCCATTACACCTTCGTTTAGTGTTGTTTTTTGCTTGTGTCAGTCATGGTGGAAACTCGTTCGACATCAGCGGTCATGTCGGAAACTCGCGCTTTAACCACTCGTTGCAAATTTATAAAAGCCAAAGTAGATCGTTTCGAAACTCTATTTCATAGAATTTCTTCGTCCAGCCCCGTGAAGGCTCACGAGGTCGGCAACTTGTCAGAAGAGTTTAGTTGTTTCCAAAATTTGTTGGATGAGTATGAGAAGTCAATGGAGGGCCTAATGGAGGCCGACGCTGAACACTTTGATGAACTTTTCAATGAATTCGACTCTTTTATGACTCATTTTAGCGAGATTAGTAGCACAGTCAAGGAATTCTTATCAAAAAATAAGATCAGTCCGGGTATAAAACCTAATCTAGGTCAAAATTCTTTGCAAAGTGGCCCTTCAGGAGAGCTCGCTGGATTAAGATTACCACCCTTAGATTTGCCTTCATTTTCGGGGAAATTCGAGAATTGGGTTCAATTTCATGACTCCTTTACGTCGCTTATTCATAACAACGCTAATTTGACCAACGTTCAGAAATTTTACTATTTGATTTCTTCCCTTAAGGGAGAAGCTGCTAGTTCAATCTCGTCGTTAAAAGTTACCAACGATAACTATACCATTGCTTGGGATATCCTAGTCAAGCGATTTGAAAATAAGAAACTGATAGTAAAATCAAACATAAATGCGTTATTCAGTTTAGAGAGCGTAAAAAAGGATTCACATTCGTCTGTTCAAAGGCTGCTCGATAGTGTAGTTAGAATTTTGGAAATTTTAAAGGCGTACGGGGAACCCACAGTCGACACCATACTAATACATATCATAGTTTCGAAGCTCAGCTCAGCAATGCAGACTGACTGGGAATTATGCAAACATGCCGGACAATTTCCTACTTTGCGAGAGTTGTTAGATTTTTTAGAGAGCAAAAGTCACTTATTAGGTTCGCTGGAAGCTGCGAAAATAGGTTCGAGTTTGGGAAATCAGGGATCCGAGCAAAAAAGTCATGCACGCGCTCATGTAGCCAGAGAGCAAGGTAATCACTCTTGTGACTTTTGCAAAAATAGTAATCATTCGATTAGCGCTTGCGAATCATTTTCAAAATTGTCGGTAAACGCTCGTATCGAAGAGGCGCGTCGTTTGAAATTATGCAACAATTGTCTCAAGCCCGGACATTTCGTGGTAAAATGCACATCGTCGAGATGCCGCGTATGCAGAAAAAAGCACCATACTTTACTGTGTTTGCGTCCAAAGCGCGACGCGCACGAAAATACTTCGTCGCCGCGTCCTGGACCGCCAGAATCCAGCAGTGACGCACGGGAGGTCGGGGCCGTCGCCCCGAGCGAGGCACCCGTCGCATCCGTTTCAGCAGCCTGTAGCCGTCCTGCAATCGCGGCGCCAGCGCAAGTTTTATTGTCCACGGTTAGCGTATTCGTAGAAGGATCCTCCGGGTCATTTTCCCGGGCAAAAGCTCTTTTGGACCCCGGATCCCAACTTAACTTAGTTAGCGCCGACTTGTGTCAAAATTTGAAAATTGAGAAACGAGGTAATGTCACCTCATTGTCGGGTGTTGGTGCCAGGGCTCTGAACGCTGAATTCAGGGCAAACGTTCGAATCCGCTCCCGCAACGGGAAGTACGAGGACATTTTGAGCTGTGTTGTGTTAGACAAAATTACGGACCCTCTGCCGGCCCTTGCTTTCTCGTTGAGGGATTTGAAGATCCCACCAAACATTGTGCTAGCCGATTCAGATTGTAATACACCGGGAAAGATTGATCTTTTATTAGGCGCGAATGTCTTTTGGCAAGTGCTCTGTCAGGGACAGGTGAAATTGGGCCCAGAGAAGCCATTCCTAACAAAAACTCTTTTTGGTTGGGTTTTAGGCGGAAACATGAATGTCGAAAATCGAGCGCTCATTCGTTCAAATAGAGTTCATTTAAGTGTAACCGGCATCGAGCACGGCATTCAGAGATTTTGGGAAATCGAGGGGGCGTACGGTTCATCAGGCCGACTCTCTGCTGATGACAAATTTTGCGAAGACCATTTTCAATCGACTACGAAACGGGCGTCGTCGGAGCCGCGTAGGTTCATCGTGAGCATACCTTTCAGGAAAGATGCTCCATCGCTGGGAGACTCGCGCGGTATAGCGTTAAAGCGTTTCTATTCATTAGAAAACAAATTGTCAAAAAATCCCGAGTTGAAAACCGCGTATTCCGCATTTCTCAAAGAATACGAGTCGCTTGGTCACTTGAGCAAGGTGGACGACGAAGCGAGCCTTCCTCATCCTCGGTTTTATTTACCACATTTGCCAGTCATAAAGGAGGACAGTTCAACGACCAAACATCGCGTTGTTTTTGACGGCAGTTGTGCGTCCTCCTCCGGAGTATCGCTTAACGACCTTCAACATAAGGGCCCAGTGGTCCAGCAGTCGTTGTTTGCAATTCTTTGTCGCTTTAGGCAATTCAAGTACGTGCTGAAAGCAGATTGCGCCAAAATGTATAGGCAAATTCTCGTGGACCCCTCGCAGACGCAATACCAATTAATTTTATGGCGTGACGACAAAACCTCAGCGGTAAAATGCTTCAAATTATTAACGGTCACCTACGGTACTAAATCAGCCTCGTACCTAGCAACTAGGTGCTTGATACAAATCGCCCAGGAAATCGAAGCATCGCTTCCAGAGGCCTCATTAAGAATTAGCCGGGATTTTTATGTAGATGACCTACTGACTGGTTTTGAAAATAGGGCGGAAGCCATAAAAACGCAATTCGAAATTAGTAGCGCTTTGTCGGGGTACGGGTTTGAACTGCGAAAGTGGGCATCCAACGACAGTGAAGTAGCTAGCGCCATTGGTGTGGATCGCGGCAGCGTGGAGCCCATTTCTTTGACGGAAGACGCCACGGAGAAAACTCTCGGCATTTTTTGGGATACTCGGCGGGACGTGCTAAGTTACAGAGTAAACCCTAGCTGTTGCAAATCAGTTACCAAGCGGGCTATACTCTCTAGTATGGCTCAAGTATTCGATCCCTTGGGACTACTTGGTCCAAGCGTTCTAACTTTGAAACTTCTCGTGCAACGGCTTTGGCAGTTGAAGTTGTCATGGGACGAAACGGTGCCCATGGAGATGCGTTCCAGATACGACGAACTCCATTCTTCATTACGCTCTTTGGGCTCGTTGGCAATTCCGAGACGGGTAATTTGCGATGACATAAATTCGATAGATCTCCACGGATTTGCGGACGCGAGTTCTGTAGCCTATGGGTGCGCCGTGTATATACGTTGCGTTGACGCGCGCGGTAATGTCACCACCAATTTACTTTGTGCTAAGTCAAGGGTCGCTCCATTAAAAACAATATCCTTGCCTCGTTTGGAGCTTTGCGCAGCCTTACTGTTGGCTCGTTTGATTAAAACTATACTCGATTCCTCCGCATTTAAATTTGACCGCGTGTACTATTGGTCGGACTCCACCATAACTCTGCACTGGATAAATAAGGATGCGAGTAATTGGAAGACGTTCGTCGCGAACCGGGTGTCCGAGATTCACGAACTAAGCAATAGAGAAGAATGGTTTCACGTGCGTACAAATTGCAACCCGTCCGATATAATTAGCAGGGGAATGTTACCCCAGGAGTTACTCAACTCACGCTTGTGGTGGCACGGGCCAGAATTTTTGTCACAGGCGGACTTAAAACCCCAGCCCGTTAAAATTGATTCGGGTGAGCTAGCAGCCCAAGAGTCGCGCCCAGTAGTGGCCACTCTTCACCATCGCGTCCCAGAATTTGAACTTTTCAGGCGCTATTCCAGTTTTACAAAATTACAGCGCGTAGTCGCGTACTGCCTGCGTCTCGCGAGAAACAGAAACACCGAAACGCGCTGGTCGGGACCTCCAGCCATTGACGAATTGGAGGACGCTACTCGCCGCCTGATCAAAATTGCACAGGCGGAAGTCTTTTCCGGAGAAATAGCAGTTTTGTCTAAAAAAGCGCCATTGCCGAAAAATAGTGCGCTGCTTTCTCTAAACCCATTTCTGGACGATCAGGGCCTACTGCGCGTGGGCGGCCGTCTAGAAAACTCCAATCTAAGCTTTGATCAAAAACATCCCCTTTTGTTACCAGCTAGTCACCCTTTGTCGTTGCTAATCGTGAAGCAAGAGCATTTGCGGCTCTTGCATGGTGGACACTCGGTGTTACTGGCCTCATTGCGGGATAAGTTTTGGATCGTGAGAGCCAAAGACCTAATACGTAAAGTAATACACAATTGCGTGATATGCTTCCGGGCCAAGCCTAAGATGAATGAACACTTGATGGGATCACTACCCGAAGCTCGTGTCACACCCTCTCCCCCTTTCAGCAATTGCGGGATAGATTACGCGGGTCCCGTGTTTATAAAAAACAAATCCGGGCGAGGCGCGAAAGAAGTAAAGGCTTACGTAGCCCTATTTGTGTGTTTGGCCACGAAGGCTATTCATCTTGAACTCGTGGAAGACCTCACGACGGAGGCTTTCATCGCATCGTTGAGGAGATTCATCTCCAGACGCGGTTTACCCTCCAACATATTTTCTGACAATGCTACCTGTTTCACCGGTGCCAGAAATCAGCTATCGGAATTAAAAAATATCCTGTCAGGCTCTAGTGAGCAATGCATAAGGGAAGAATTGTCGAAACATAACATTAAGTGGAATTTTATTCCGGCACGCTCTCCGCACTTTGGCGGCATTTGGGAAGCGGGGGTAAAGTCATTGAAATATTATTTAAGGCGAATATCTTGCAATGCAAAGTTAACTTTCGTTGAGTATTACACCATGCTGACTCAAGTGGAGGCGATACTAAATTCCCGCCCACTCTGTGTTCTCCCTACCGACGCCTCATTCCCCGAAGTCCTTACTCCTGCCCACTTCTTGATCGGTCGGAAGCTGACTTCGTTTCCGGAAGCCCAACTCCAGGACATACCGGAAAATCGTCTCAGCCGCTATGGGCTGGTCCAGCGGCTGTCGCAGCAGTTTTGGGATCGCTGGTCCCGGGACTACCTCCACCTCCTGCAGCGCCGGCCTAAGTGGAAGTCCTCCAGCACGTCTCTAGCCCCCCAGGTGGGCGACGTGGTACTCGTCCACGACGAGGCATCTCCAAGCTACCGTTGGCCCCTTGCAATCATCTCGGCCGCATATCCAGGAGCGGATGGTGTTGTGCGTGTGGTGCAAGTGCGCGATTCCCGAGGGAATCTCCTGAAACGCTCGGTGCGTAAAGTGTACATCCTACCCAAAGACGATCATTGCGATCAAGGGCAATAAACATTGACTTTGCTCTTAGTTGGTAGTTTTCGCTAATTGAACATTTTGCTAGGTTTAGTTGTTTCTTTGCTTGTATTCATGCTAGTTGTAAGTTATCTGTAAGGCTCTTGGATTATCATCTGTCCTTAGTTCTTGTTATGCATTTAATTATTTGGTAGTGTTAGATTTCAGTTTAATTTTGGGATTTAATCACGTCGTGCCATATTCGGCACTTCGGGGGCGGCATGTTTGATTCACACAGATGCGTGCATCAAAACCTTTTTGATTATAATTAATCACGTAATTCAAGTCATAACTGTTCTAACTCATTCAAAGGTCGTGGTAAAGTCAAGTTTGCATCTTGCCGTATTTGTTTGCCTCTGTTAATGTTGGAAAGGAATTTGTAAGCTTCCCTTAATGGCTTTTAAGCGGATGGATACATTTTCTAATAGAACTTAAGCCGACTTAGCATATTTGGGAATCATGGGTTTATGGATTTCGTTCAATTGCCTCATTGAGAGAGCTTAGCATTAAGGTTTCTTAGAATAAGCATTTTTCCTAAATAACGTGCGACGCTCCGATTGGCTACGCAGGATCGCCTCAGCCAATAGTGTTTGAGCTTGCCCCTCTTTGAATTGGCGAGTTCGGCTCGTTGTAAATTCAGCGTGAGTTAGATTCAGAGCCTCGAGTAAGCAAGTTCAGCTAGGCTTTGTGCTGGGTTGCGGTCGTTCTAACTCCCTGGGAAAGACGTTTCCAGGTTGTTTTGTGTTACGGTTACGCGCAATTCGCTATTTTCGCGTGGCCAATCCAAGCGTGTCACAACAGTTGAAGCTTTTGTAAAAAATCATCGGTCCATCAGTGACGTTTGTAATCGTTGTTACTCAATATACTCGTGTTTGTTAAGTCTTGTTTCACTCCAACAACTAACTGAACCCAAGTCAAGGGTTATTAAGTGGCAGTTCCCGGCAATCCCATTGAACCGGAATTCGCAGCGGATTAACTGGGGGCCCCATTCGTGGAAGCCTCTTATCAAGTTAATCGTACAAAAAACAGGGATCACCATATCAAGTATACCAAGTAAAGTATTTACGAGAATAATCGAAAACAGAATAAGAGAAAAAATAGAGGACAAGATAGGTGAAGCATGTTTTGGGTTTAGAAGAGGGAGAAGCACACAAGATTTAGTATTTATATTAAGACAAGTAGGTGAAAAGCTAGTCAGAAAAGGAAAGGACATTCATAGGGGCTTCATAGACCTGGAAAAGGCTTTTGATAAAATAAGAAGATGTGATGTATGGGAATGCCTAAGAGAAAGAGGAATAGAAGAGGAAATGATAGAAATAGTTAAGGCACTATGCAGTAACAATTTGAATAAAGTCAGAACACATAATGATGAATTGGAAGTTTTTAAGTCAAGGTTAGGATTAAAGCAAGGTTGTGTGCTTAGCCCACTACTATTCTCAATTGTAATAGATAAAGCTAGCAGGAAATGTAAAGACAAATGCACAAGTATGAAAATAGGAATGTGGCAAATGAAATCAATTCAGCTTCAAGAATTGTTATTCGCGGATGATATAGTAATCATAGCCGAATCAGAAGAAAAACTTCAACAGAATCTAAACGAATATCAAAGAGAACTAAAACGAGTAAACATGGAAATAAATGTAAACAAGACAAAGACGATAATAATGTCCAACCAAGAAAAAAGACATACGATAGAATTAAACGGACAAACACTAGAATAAGTTTCAAGCTTTAACTATTTGGGAACTATAATAGAAAACACCAGAAATATTGAAAAGGAAATATCAGAAAGATTGGGAAAAGTAGGAAGGGTATATAATTACCTTAGAAATCCATTTTTTGGAAAAAGTGAGATACCAAAGGAAATCAAAACTCAAGTATACCAAAAGGTTGTAAGACCCTCCTTAACGTATGAAAGTGAATCCTGGGTTTTAACAAAAAGAAATAAAAGTTGTATTAAGGCAGCGGAAATGAGATTTCTAAGAAAGATCCAAGGGGTCACTAGAGAGGACAGGATAAGGAATTCAGTAATAGTGGAAGAGTTGAAGATAAAACCCATAGAGAGGATAATTGAAGAAAGACAACTGAGCTGGCTAGGTCACATAATTAGAGTGAAAGAAGAAAGAATGACTAAGCAAGTGTATGAAGCGAGAAGCCAAGGAAAAAACAAAGTAGGACGCCCAAGCCTACGCTGGGAAGAACAGGTTAGACAAGTGGCTGAGAACCGAGGAATAAGCTGGGGAGAAGTGAGAACAATATCAAAAGACAGGAAGTTATGGAAAAGAAAAATTAAAGATTCATAAGGGTGAAATGTAATATTTAATAGTATCACTCAAATATATTATACATGTAAATAATAACAATAATATATTATAAACGTTATAGGATGTAAATATTAATTAATTGTATTAACTATACAGTCCAACACCTAACGGTACAAATGGACTTCAGATTAAATAAATAAAATAAATAAATATAAAATTTATCCACTACCAAGTTTGTATCTTTAATATCTTCAAGTACCAACCAGTTCCTCAAATAACCGCATGGTCATATTTTGTGGTAAAAATTAGTATTTGCTATAAATGTGGAATTGAATGTATGATCAGTTGTTTGCATGTGACAGCTGTAATAAAGATGTTTGCAAACAATGCGCTGAATTGACTGAAACTGAAATCAGGTGTCTTAAATTAGCTAAACAAAAACTAAAATTCTTATGTGAAGGATGTTTCGGGTACCTGAAATGCTAAAAAAGATTGAGCAGTTAGAAGACAGAATTGATAAAATAAATCAAAAACCTATAAATGAAGTAAGGAAGACCGACATTTGTAACAATGAAGATATTATTTCTGAAATTATTGAACGGCAACAAAGAGCAAAAAATATAGTGATATTTAACGTCCAAGAACCTACTCATGTTAGTTCAAAAGAAGAAAAAGTAAATGAAGATAAAAACGCAGTCAAAGATTTGTTAAAAACGTGGAAGTGAATACTGATAATCTAAAATTATTTCGATTGGGTATATATGATAATAACAAAACACGTCCAATAAAAGTAATGTTTAATTAATTGTGCTAAATAATAAAATGAAAATAAATGTTCCAGATGTGAGGATCTATAGCGACCAAACGAAAAAGCAGAGAGATTATCTAGTAGATGTTAAAAAGCAACTGAATGATTTAATTCAGAAAGGCAATAATTCTAAAACCATAATAGTTATTTATGTACCTAGAGCGAAAAATGATGCATTAGGCGTGAGTTCGAAAGTTTCGGGCCGAGCGAAGCGAGGTCCGAAAAAACTCGAACGAACGCCTAATGCATTTTTCGCTCGTGTTGCATACAAAATTTTTCCTACGACTGTAAGATTTTCGAAAATAGGTTTAAACTGGTGTTTTTTGCCATTTCTAAAATTTCCAGCGACGTACAAATTTTTACATCAGAATTGGATATTTTATCGCCCATTTCTTATTTTTCTTGACACTTAAACACCGACAATACACAAAATAAAGCACAAGTAACTTTAAATCGCGAAAAAAGGTTTAAATCAAATTCACAGTTACAGCTGTCAACTTTGACGTTTTCAAATAGCTGACCACTAGCCGACTTAGGTATATAATGTATTACGATTCACGATTATATACTTAGATATGACGGCTGCCGCGATGAACTGATTCAAAACAATCAATTTTTGACGTACGTCAACAAGGCGGAAAGCTTGATTTTAGAAGCAGTCGTAGGAAAAATATATTAATGGTAAACCCACTATTATTGATAAGAAAAAACTAAATGAATGTAATAACAAGATAAGGTATGTAAATATTAGAAGCTATATTATGAATAAACCTCTATTAATACCAATAATTAATAAATATAAACCGGCAGTGGTGCTTTTAAGTGAAGCAAGGATAACAGATGATATAATGTACTGTTTGAGGCTTTTGCGGTTACTCGAATTATTCTCCTTAGCATAGAATTTCGGCTTAGACCGCGTAGTATTTGTAGATGAACACCCAGCATTCTCTGGCTTAATGTGCCTTGCACCTTGTGAAGTCGAGCAAAAACCCGCGCGATGGCCATGCTCTTTGGTGGCTCGTGTTGTTTGAGTATCTTGAGAACGAGGATACTTAGGCAGATTTGGCCGTTTTGCTGTTTGTGCATCCATATTCCATGTGCATTCAGATCGGTAAAAGACAAGATTCCAAGTTTAAAAACCGCTGGCGTATATCGCATTCCTTGTTCTTGCGGCTCGAGTTACATTGGACAGACTGGTCGTTCCGTTGATCTAAGACTCCAAGAACACAAAGGCGATTGCAAACACAAACGCATCACAAAATCAGCCGTAGCGGAGCATACATTTACAAATGGGCACACTCTAGAATTTGAGCATGCCAGAGTACTTGCCAGAATACCTCATTACTTCCCGCGAGTGATACGTGAAGCCATAGAAATAGAAAAACATCCAAATAATATCAACAGGGAAGATGGCTTTAAGCTTAGTAAAACGTGGATCCCTGTGATACACGATCTAAAGCATTACAACCACTGTGCGTCATACGGCCACGCCCCGCGGATTACGTTGCACAAGGATAACCAACCAGCGTTGCGCCACTCCGCGCGCCTGGCACAGAGGACTATAAATAGCTCCACACCGACCTCTAATAACCGTGGGTTGCCAGTACCAGATAGCAGGATTGTGGACTGCAGCAGTAACCAGGACGAGGTATAGAAGGCAGATGAGTTGTTTGGACGTGAACGAGCAAGTAGGATGTTGACGGGAATTGGATTGATGGTACAGGCATACAAGAGGAGCCAATAGCTGTGATGGTTGTACCAGAAAGAGCAGTAGCAGCTAGGAAAAGTGTTCTTTTTCAGTAACTTGCAGGGCTAAACGTAGGAGCTTGTTGTGACGTCTGACACTAGTAGAAGCAGGAGTTTGGAGCTTGCATCAGTTGACAGGACCAAGGAAGGGTTAGCTGTTGGGTGTTTTGGATGTTGTAATCTGTTCAAGAAAGGCGTTAGTGGTGAGTGTTGTTCGTGGTAAGGACATAAGCAATAGAAAACAGGTTTGTTAGATTAAGTTGACATTAAAATCTTGAATACTGTCAATTTTGATAGTAATTAACAAAAACTGAAGCAATAATTATCGAAAAAAGTCAATAAATAGTAAACGTCAAATGTAAAAGCACAAGTGTCAGTATACTTTAGTGTAGAAAATTTGAAAAGTAAACTTTGACATTTAAACATTAAATTAATTCAAAGAATTTGAGGTTATAAAGTTTCATTGCTACAGTAAATAGCATACTAGATTTGATGAACCCAGCCCGAAGAGATAAGAGGTCTTGATTATAGTAAATATCATTGAAATATAAAAGAAATACTTTGAAGGCATAGTTTCCTTAATAGGGGCTACATAGCAATATATTGTGGAAACGATTGGATTGACTCAAGGATGGAGTGATGACGATTTGCCAACAATTTTATGTGAATTAGATAGCTTTAGCAATATAACTATGGGTGACTTAAGGAAAGTAATTGACTCTCTTGAAAACAAAACAAACTCATACGAAATATTAAATGCAATGGTGATAAAAAATATATTTGGAGTAATAGGTGATGTATTACTAAATTTTATTAATACCTCATTAAGTTACGAAAGATTCCCTGAAACCTTATAAACGAGTACAGTTATTTTAATACCAAAAATAAACAACACAAACTTAGCAAAAAACTTTCGTCCAATTAATACATTACCAGTAATAGAGAAAATATTAGAATTAGTAGTTTACAAGCAGTTAAAAGAGTATTTTGAAGAGAATAATTTGCTATATATAAACCAGTCAGGATTTCCATCAAAATATTCGTGTGAAACTGCATTACAATTGACAATGTGTAAATGGAAAAAACTATTAGATCAGGATAAATATGTAGTAGCTGTGTTTATAGACTTAAAGAAAGCCTTTGCAACTATCGATAGGTCAATACTTGTAAAGAAACTTAAATATTATAACATCAAAGGAATTGCAATGAAATGGATCGAGGATTATTTATGCAACCGAAAACAGAGAACCAAATATGGTATGTCCTTTTCATCTGAGGCCCGTTGCTGTTTTTCCTATACATCAATGATTTCTACATGAAAGTCGAATGTGAATTTCTGAACTTCTTTGCTGACGATACATTACTTGCGGTGAGTGATGATAACCTTGATAATGCTGTACATAAAATGAACTTAATTTTGGAAAATGTTAGTGATTATTTAAAAATTAATAAATTGAAATTGAATACTGGAAAAACAAAAGCCATGATTATTACATCTAAATATAAGTTTAGTAGCATCAATCTAGATTTAGTTAATATTATTATTGACGGTACAAGGATGGATGGAAATAATTACGAAAATGAGGTATTTGGGATTCATTGTAGATAACAATCTAACTTGTAAAAATCACTTTAATTTTATATATAAAATCATAAGTATGAAATTATTTTTCTTTATAAAAATCTCTAAAAATTTATCAATGTACTCAAAATTATTATTATATAAGTCAGTTATTCAGCCACACTTTGAATACTGTGGTACTTTATTGTATTTACTAGATCAAAATTGTATACAGTCTCTTCAAAAACTTCAAAATAGAGCAATGCGAGTGATTCTTAAATGCAATAGATATACTCCTATAAGAAACATACTAGATGTGTTAAATTGGATACCCATTGCTGATAGACTGTATTTTATTAGTATGGTTTTTGTATATAAATTAACAACGGGCATGTTTGTTACGGTCTTAAACTGACTTTACGACACCGCATCGGCTCATATAACAACGAAACGGCCGGCGCGTGCCATAATGGACAAAATCGGCACGAAAGTTCTCCTAGGCCGCTACCCATGCCGCAACAAGATAGGCCGGCTAAAGCATCAGTGGAGCTGGGCGGGTCCTTAACGAGATTACCTAAGGGCAACGGCCAGAGGGTCGGTAAGTAACGGTAAAATAAAGAGGGCGCCACCAAGCCTGTCTTAACCCGAATAACCGGGCTTGGGCGGTTAAACGGGAGCGAAGTATTCAAGATACTCCGTCGATAAGAATTCTCATGAGCTGCAAGCCCAAATAACAATTTCGTGATCGCAAATACTGGAATGGTAATATTGGGACCCTTTGGGCCGCGACTGCGCAACCACCGGACCTACCTGCACGCTCTGATCTCTCACGTTTCTCCGTACACCAATATTTACACTGTAGAGGCGCTATCTGAAACAAAGCATGCACAGGTCGAATAGGAATAATACGTCCCTTAATTAAATATGCGTCTATTGGTCGATAACTACATCTGGGCAGCAAATCGTGCCGCCAAGCTTATGTTATTTCTTACGCTAAGCACCAGCTGATGGACGCGCTATGCTAATAAACAACACACTATGGATGGCCGGCCGCAGTGGGTTCGACACTTTACATATTAGAGTACAGCTTGGAAATACGCACTCCGGAAAAGGGCGAGTTAGTTCGCGATAACAGACGCCGACCTGCAAAGGCAACGGGAGCAGTGTAGCTAGCAGCAAAGCACGACGCCGCACAAATGCGCGACGAATTAATTGAAGGCCTAACTCGTTAGGCAGCGGGGCAGCGTGACTGCAATATTTGACCAGGAAGAGGGGCTAACATAGCCTCACTAAAGTATGCGAATTTGGAATAGGTGCCAGCCCCTGCTACGTCGCCCACGCAGTCGTTGGCTTCGGTTAACACCTGATAAGCAAAGCACAAAGCCCTCGCAAACATAAACAAAGGGCTCGAACAGATTAGGGCGCGCCAGGCTCCGCACGGCTAGGCGTTGATTCCATTTATGTATTAATCGGTACAATATAGCGAAGCGCGCGCACATAAAATTACTGAATTAAAAGTTCGCACAAACGTAACACCAAAACATAGGCGCAGAGTTCTTTAGCTATTTAGGCGATGAAACGCGAATCTCGCGCACATGAAATTACTAGCAGGCTACCAAAGTAGCGTCTTGAAGCATGGTGGCCTCAAGCCGGCACTAAAAGCCGCAACAAGCAAGCAAAGGGCATGCATCCGCCCACGCAAAATTGAGCACAAGCGACAGTTAATATGTTTAAATGGTTGTAATTACAAATACCTTAGTCCGTAGACGGTCTATGAGAGTTGCGTGCAATCAGTTGGTAGAAGGCGACAGTCTGCGGCAGCTAAATCGCCGAAACACGGCATCTGGGGTAAACGGGCTGGAATCCGCCAAGATGGCGGCGTTAGGACGCTCTCCTGAGAGCACACTTACGGCGGCAAAGAGGCCTACTTCGTCCTGCCTAGAAAGATCCTCGAAAACAGCGAGTTGAAAAGGGAAAGCCCCCTTTCTCACAAACGCAGAACTGGCCCCGTGAAGCCCATCACACACCCACGCTTTGACGTAAAGACTTGCCACTCGCACAATCACACGCGACCTCTTAAAGGCGAAACAGTTTATGGCATATTCGCTGAAACAGCACGGGAAATAGGAAGGCTTTCACAGCAACGGTACTAACAAACAACGTCAATTTACATAACATTCGCTGAAACAGCACTAAACGGGAAAAACAGGCTGGCGTCCCCGCAAATGGCGGGAAAAGACGACATGAAGTTGCGGGCCCTGATCTCAACTACGGCATAAGTATTGATGACTACCCAGATATGAAGAAAGAGGCGTTTGACATCCAAAAAAATCAATTTTTGGCGCAAATATCTACAACCGACGCAAAACAACTGGAAATAGATACTCGAGAACAAGCTCTTTCAAAATTATGGAAGCGAGAAAGAAAACTTCGTCTTACTGCATCAAATTTTGGAAGAATTTGTTGTATGCGACCCACAACATCAACTGCTAAAACAGTAGAAGCGTTATTATACTCAAAATTTTTAGGTAATGAATTTACAGTGTACGGGCAAGAATATGAAGAAAACGCAGTCGACGCATTTGAGACAGTTTACGGCATCAAAACAAAAATTATAGGGCTTTGCATCGATAGCGCAAAGCCATATTTAGCTGCAAGTCTAGATCGTGACAAAAATCGGCGATGCAATTCCGAAAATCAAATGTCCAGCGTCTTGTAAGAATTTAACACCACAAGAAAAAGTTTTGGAAAAAAAAAATTAATTTTGTACGTTACAAGGGGACACTCTAAAATTAAACTCAAAACATAGTATCACGTACAATGGCAACTGCAAATAGCAAATAAGGAAGTTTGTTACTCGTTGTTTTGACCCCCAAAGGAGTCTGTATCGAAGAAATTCGTAGGGATAAGAAATTCTGGGAAAACATGGCATTTAAATTAGATGATTTTATATGAATTCTTTACTTCCAGAACTTATAGATTCACGGCGTCTAAGAAATTTGCCTTTGCGGGATGTATATCTAGGTTTTAAATAAAATACACGTTATGTAAAAATCTTGTAAATATATTATTACATTTGAATGTTTCTTTTAATTGATTTGATCAGGTACCTACTGTATTATATGTAATTGATTAATAATACACATCTGAAATAACTAAGATTTTGAGAATTAAACAATCCTGAGATCTGAAAGAGTGTTATGAATAAAAATACGATATGCTATTTAATTATAAATAAATAACTAGCTGGCCCGGCAAACGTTGTTCTGTCCAAAAATAATTTGTCTCTGAAACCCCGTTTCACCACTATAGGGCTTTTCTCTGAATGTCATTTTTTGGCAGTGGTCTATTATGATATGTTTTTCGGACTTTTTTTGACAGTGGAAAAAGTCCGAAAAACATATCATATAGAGTTTTAATTTTATGTCATGTTCATCGTCTTGGACTTAAAAATAAATGCCATTTTCGCAATCAACTCAAAAAACCTCAATAACGACACACATATCGATTTTTAGGTTTATTTACCCCATTTCTACCCCCTGAGGGGTACCGGACCCAACAGACGTTGCCCTGGCCGAACGTTAGTTTGCCTGCTATTAGCGGGTTCAGCAAACGTTTTGTTGATATTCAAATTTTCGATTTTTTTATTTTAAAAAATATTGGGGGGCGGTGGGGGGTGAAATTTTGGGGTTATACGTTCTGATATGCGAGAAATCTTTGAAAAAATTAAAAAATTCGTAAAACTTTTTTAAAAAAAATCCAAGAACCAGATAACAGCGCCAGCTACCGGGTCCAATTGTGAATCTAAACCATCCAGGGACCCACTCAAACACACACAAAAAATATCATCAAAATCGGTCAAGCCGTTTAGGAGGAGTTCAGTCACATACACACGTACAGATAAATTATATATATAAAGACTATCGGGCCCGGCAAACGTTGTTCTGCCCAAAAATAATTTGTCTCTAAAACCCCGTTTCAGCACTATAAAGTTTTAATTTTGTCATGTCCATCGTTTGGACTTAAAAATAAATGTAATTTTCGCAATCAACGTCCCAAAAAACCTCAATAACGACACCCATATCGATTTTTAGGCTTATTTTCCCCATTTCACTCCCTAAGGGGTAGCGGACCCGACAGACGTTGTCCTGCCCGAACGTTGGTTTGCCTGCTATTAGCGGGTTCAGCAAACGTTTTTTTGATATTCAAATTTTCTTTTTTTTTTATTTTAAAAAATATTGGGGGGTGGTGGGGGCGTGAAATTTTGGGGTTATATGTTTTGATATGCGAGAAATCTTTTAAAAAAATTAAAAATTCTTCAAAAAAATTTTTTTAAATCCTAGAACCCGATTGCAACGCCACCTACCTGGTCCAATTGTGAATCTAAACCATCCAGGGACCCACTCAAACACACACAAAAAATTTCATCAAAATCGGTCAAGCCGTTCAGGAGGAGTTCAGTCACATACACACCTACAGAAGAATTATATATATAAAGATGTTCATTTTAAAAAATATTGGGGGGCGGTGGGGGAGTGAAATTTTGGGGGACCCGACAGACGTTGTCCTGCCCGAACGTTGGTTTGCCTGCTATTAGCAGGTTCAGCAGTTTTTTTCGATTTTCAAATTTTCGATTTTTTTTATTTTAAAAAATATTGGGGGGTGGTGGGAGTGAAATTTTGGGGTTATATGTTCTGATACACGAAAAATCTTAAAAAGAATAAAAAAAGAGATTTGTCAAAAAATTTAAAAAAATCCTAGAACCCGATTGGAGCGCCACCTACAGACTCCAATTGTAAATCTAAACCATCCAGGGACCCACTCAAACACACACAAAATTTCATCAAAATCGGTCAAGCCGTTTAGGAGGAGTTCAGTCACATACATACGTACAGAAGAATTATATACAGTGTGGTCCATTAAGTGTGCAACAAATGGGAAATATTTTTATTAGTTGTAAAACACAAATTTAAATACCGCCAAAAGTTAGTGCATGTTCGATAACCATATCAGATGCCCTTAGAATGGCTTCAAGTTAAACAATATACAGGGCAGGACAAAAAATATAAAATTCGTTCAAGAACAAAGTTACCTTATTTAAAAAAATATAGCAAAATTTTATTGAGAAAAGTTGTTTAGAATCAAAAGTTATGCTAAAATACAAAGTCACGGCCTCCTATTCGAATTTTGATTCTTTTTTTGTAAAATTTTGTATTATCCCCGTATGATACATATTTTTATTATTCTGATTTTATTAAGAGTTTTTCATATGTAAATTATTATTAGTAAAGCATTTGCCTTGTTAAAAAGAATATTTGCGAAATTCTAAAGTTCTGTTAAATATCGTTGCAACAAACATGAAGTGGACGCTTACCTAAAAAAATATAAATCCAAGTAAATTTTACAAATACACTTCAAGTTGCTAAGAGTTATTTAAAAGTGATGTGGTTGTGGCTACTTTACATACGTATAAAATCAGAATAATAAAAATATGTATCATACGGAGGTAATACAAAATTTTCCAAAAAAGAATCAAAATTCGAATAGGAGGCCGTGACTTTGTATTTGAGCATAACTTTTAATTCTAAACAACTTTTCTCAATAAAATTTTGCTATATTTTTTGAAATAAGGTAACTTTGTTCTTGAACGAATTTTATATTTTTTGTCCTGCCCTGTATATTGTTTGACTTGAAGCCATTCTAATGGCATCTGATATGGTTATCAAACATGCACTAACTTTTGGCAATATTTAAATTTCGATTGTACAACTAATAAAAAAAATTCCCATTTGTTGCACACTTAATGGACCACACTGTATATAAAGACTAGCTGGTCCGGCAAACGTTGTTCTGCCCAAAAATAATTTGTCTCTGAAACCCCGTTTCACCAGTATAGAGTTTTAATTTTATGTCAATTACATCATCTTGGACTTAAAAATAAATGCCATTTTCGCAATCAAAGTCCCAAGAAACCTCAATAACGACACCCATATCGATTTTTAGGCTTATTTACTCCATCTCACTCCCTTAGGGTTAGTGGACCCGACAGACGTTGTCCTGCCAGAACGTTGGTTTGCCTGCTATTAGCTGGTTCAGCAAACGTTGTTTCAATATTCGAATTTTCGATTTTTTACATTTTAAAAATATTGGGGTTTAGAAGGAGTTCAGTCACATGCACACGTACAGAAGAATTATACAGGGTGTTAATTAAGTACGTAGACAAACTTTAAGGAGCGAATCCTTGATCAATTCTAAGATAAAAAGTTCATACAAACATGGGGCCTAAATGGCTTCCTTTTCGAGATACAGGGTGTTGAAATTTAAACAAAAATTATTTTTTTTTCAAAAATCTTGAAAACGCCTAGAGGTATTGTAATGAAACTGGGTGTATGATAGTATTTCATAAAGTGGCATTGTTTGGTCAAAATAAATTTAATTTATTTCCACCAGTGGCGTGCATCGGGGCAACCTCAGTTACCTTATTTCAAAAAAATCTGGCACGCCACTGTTTTTTAGTCAATACGACAAGTTTTTTAGATTTATCCATTGAAACTATACCAAAGAAGTATATTTTATTTTTTTGATAGAAGAAACATTTTGCGAGAAAAATGGAAAAATCTGTAACAGCAATTTCGTAGATTGGACGTTAATGGGACCTAAACGGCTTCGTTTTCAAAATACAGTCTAAAGAAGCATTTAAAAATGTTATTTAATAAAAAAACAATCTTACAATAGCTACAAAATTTTTTTTTAAAAAACAGTGGCTACCAGATTTTTCTAAATTAAGGTAACAGAGGTCGCCCCGATGCACGCCACTGGTGGAAATAAATTAAATTTATTTTGACTGAACAATGCCACTTTATGAAATACTAACCTACACCAAGTTTAATTAGAATACCTCCATCCGTTTTCCAAATTTTTGAAAAAAAACTGTTTTTGTTTAAACTTCAACACCCTGTATCTCGAAAACGAAGCCGTTTAGGTCGCATGTTTGTATGAACTTTTTACCTTAGAATTGCTCAAGGAATCCCCCCTTAAAGTTTGTCTACGTACTTAATTAACACCCTGTATATATGAAGATTTTCATTTCAAAAAATACTGTGGGGCGGCGGGGGTGGGGGTGAAATTTTGGGGGACCCGACAGACGTTGTCCTTGTCGAACGTTGGTTTGCCTGCTATTAGCAGGTTCATCAATTTTTTTTTCGATTTTTCGATTCTTTTTATTTTAAAAAATATTGGGGGGGGGGGAAATTTTGGGGTTATATGTTCTCATATGCAAGAAATCTTTTAAAAAATAAAAAACAAAATTCGTCAAAAAATGTTTTTAAAAATTCCTAGAACCCGATTGCAGCTCCACCTACCGGGTCCAATTGTGAATCTAAACCATCCAGGGACCCACTCAAACACACACAAAAAATTTCATTAAAACCGGTCCAGCCGTTTAGAAAAAGTTCAATTACATACACACGTACAGAAGAATTATATATATAAAGAAGATTAGACATCGTAAAAGCATGTAAAAGTGGTAAAAGTCTAAAAATGTAATATTCTCTTTGTAATTTTCGGTTGACTGGTTTCTCGAATTTCTATGCACCCTTATAATAGGATTATTGTAATCTTCCCATGACAGCCGTAAGCTTTCGGAATATCAACAGCGCCAACTTATGGCGGCGGTAAAACTATGAACTACTGGGCCCGATTTAGGAACATTTTGTAATTACAAAGGTGAATATTATTGCCTTTACTTAATGTTGTAAATGAACCAGATATGGTCTACAACATTAGTGGCATAGAAGGTCACCATTTCTTTAAACAATATTAGCGTTACTCGTATGATTCAATAGCCACGGACTCAATTAGATTATTGCTTCTACTATCTTTAAAACATAATTTAAACAAAATCTTTTATGCAATCGTGGTAACTCATTCTGTTGTACTTCTAAGGGCATATAGTTTTTTGAAATCGGATACGAAATAAACTTGTACAATTCGCAGGGAGTGTCAGAAGGGTTCTAGGTAAATAGACCGAACTCAATAGACCGAAAGGCAGTTGACCGAACTCAATAGACCGAAAAGCAATAGACCGAAACGTCACTAGACCGAAGCAGCAATAGACCGAAAATCACTTAGTCGAAAATATGTTATGATTGAAGTACACATTCGGTAAATGTGCACATTAAACATCTGGAAAAATTACACTTATTAACAATAGCATCAATAGAAATATTTACTCACGACCGATTTCCGCAAACGAATATAAATACGTCATTAGCAGGATTAACCCATTAGCAACTTTCTCCAGTTTGTGCGTAAATACTTGGGTAGGATATATATGTTAAGTATTGTATGATTTACGAGAATAAAGTTAAAATAGAATCAAAAACAAAAAAAACTTCTAAACACGCCAGCAGTTTATGCTGCCAGTTCTAAGCCTGAATAAAGTGTGAAGGGAAGTTGATGCTATGAATGTTAATAAATGTAACCGTAATATATTTTCGACCAAGTGATTTTCGGTCTATTGCTGCTTCGGTCTAGTGACGTTTCGGTCTATTGCTATTCGGTCAATTGAGTTCGGTCAACTGCTTTCGGTCTATTAAGTTCGGTCTACTCGCCGTGAGCGGTGTCAGAAGTGTCTATTTTACCTGTTTTTTTGAAATAAATTTCTTATTACTACCTTTTTCTTTTAAATAAAATATGCTAGCGATTTTCTTTGTTAAAATATGAATCGTTTGATATATAACAAAGTGTAATTAGTGCATTTTATAACAGTTTGGTTTTGTGAAACATTTTCAACAAGACCGCTGGAAATAAAACTAATGTCAACAGCAAGCTTTAGAGACAACAATCGTTACAATTTTCAATCACGATATCAGCGTATAATATAAACTTAGTACTGTAACAACAACAGTGATAACAGTGAATGAATTCTAAAGCTTGCTGTTGACACTACTTTCATTATCCATGGCCAACCCTTATGTAATTTCTTTTTGTACACACCGTACATGTAAGGGACTTGCAGTTTTGCGACAGTAATTTTGGTGAATTTGAATGTTGTATGCTTTAATCGTTTTTTCGTGAAAACATGGTTTTTTGCATTTAATCGCATTGTCTGCGAAACGTGCATGATAGTAACACAAACGAGGTTGCTTTGAATGCGTTGACGCAGTGCCGCAAGCATTGCGAAATATCAACTGTTTGGAAAAAATAGATATTTATGCATTAAGGGAGATATGAATATGTTTTTCCCTGAGGTTGACATGTGTTACGGACCGAGGGTCTCTGGCCCGAGGTCTGTAAGTCAACCGAAGGTAAAGAACATGAATATCTCCCGTGGTGCATAAATATTTTATCTACTAGCATATTCGTAAAATAGTATGAAATTTCAAAATGTCATAATGACATTTAAAATTAGAATATATATACTCCATTTACTTGACATCTGCACTGTCAAACTGATATTATGTTGGCACCACTGCTGTTTTTCACATTTTAACAATTAAATTACTGTACAGTCTAATAAAAAACACATTATTTTTGAGGTATAGTCAAGAATTTTTTTTTAAATTTGACACTGACAGTGCAGATGTCAAGTAAATGGAGTAGAAGTAACATCAAGGATTGCCTCACTGTATGGTTGCTAAGGACGTTAATTGTAGTTGCATTGTTACCATGAGTTTGAGGGAGAAATAATTTGACAAGTCCCTTGGGAGTTATGAGTAGCTTTTCATATTTTGTTTCTATGACGAAAATGTACAATATCATGTTGCTAGTAAATAATTATTATTTTTACACTTCCGGGACTAAAGTTGATACTTTAGTCCCCGGGACTAAAGTAGCTCATTTAATCCCTAGGGACTAAAGTAAAAATGATACCGTAACTATGGTAAATTTATGTACACACGAGGTTAGTAGGTTAGGTTTTTTTTGCCATTTGACACACACTGACGCAAAACTTAACCTGCAAATCTCGAATTTGACATATACTGACAATACACTTCAGTACTGCCAACTGATTCAGACTATCCAGGACCTGCTGCAATTCAGTTATTAATAAATTTTAATTGTCAGTTTCCAATTGACAGATTCCAAATTTTGGAAATGTTTGATGATAATGTTCCCAAAAGTGCAAAAAATAGCGTGGTAAGAATCTCGTTTAGCGACCAACTCCGATTGACATGTGCTATACACCATTCGAATCGTCTCGTGAGCTGAACAATATTGCTGCTGGAGACATTCGGGGCAGATCAATGGTTACTGAGATACAGCACTATAAAGTTTTTTTTATAATTTTCTTTTCGTAGAAAACACTCTGGGGTCTTTGGCGGGGCGCCGCGCAGCGTTTCGCGCAGCGTCCTCACCGAAGGCTAATAACAAGTCACACTGCGCGCCACCTAACCTAACCTTACCTAACATAACTTAACCTAACCTAATCTAGTTTAGCGACCAACTCCGATTGAAATGTGCTATACACCATTCGACGCGTCTCGTCGAGCTGAACAATATTGCTGCTGGGGACATTCGGGGCAGACCAATGCTTACTGAGGTACAGCACCATAGAGTTTTTTTTAAATAAAATTTTCTTCGTGGAAAACACCCTGGGGCTTTTGGCGGGGCGCCGCGCAGCGTACCTCACCGAAGGCTAATAACAAGTCACACTGCGCACCACCTAACCTAACCTTACCTGACATAACTTAACCTAACCTAATCTAGTTTAGCGACCAACTGCGATTGACATGTGCTATACACCATTCGACGCGTCTCGTCCAGCTGAACAATATTATTGCTGGGAGCATTCGGGGCAGACCAATGGTTACTGAGATCAGCACTAGTTTTTTTTTAATTTTTTTTTTGTTTTTCGCACTCTGAGGCCTTCGTCGGGGCGCCACGCAGTGTACTTCATTGAAGGCTAATAACAAGTCACACTGCGCGCCACCTAACCTAACCTAACCTAACCTTACCTAACCTTACCTAACCTAACCTAACCTAACCTCTCCTAACCTAACCTTACCTTACCTAACCTAACCTAACCTAACCTAACCTTACATATTCTAACCTAACCTAACCTAACCTTACCTAACCTAACCTTACCTAACCTAACCTAACCTAAACCAATGGTTACTGAGATACAGCACTATACAGTTTTTGAAAAACGCCCCCCAGCCATAAGCAAAATATATACGAAAATAAGGGACCATCCGACTTAAAATTAATTGCGAAGCGTGACAAAAATTTTTCTTTGTGGCAAACACTCTGAGGCCCTCGAAGGAGCGCCGCGCAGCGTACCTCACCAAAGACTAATAACAAGTCACACTGCGCGCCACCTAACCTAACCTTACCTAACCTAATCTAACCTAACCTTACCTAACCTAACCTAACCTAACCTATCCTAACCTAACCTAACCTAACCGAACCTAACCTAACCTTACCTAACCTAACCTAACCTAACGTAACATTACCTAACCTAACCTAACCTTACCTGACCTAACCTAACCTAACCTTACCTAACCTAACCTAACCTAACCTAACGTTACCTACCCTAACCTAACCTAACATAACCTTACCTAAACTAACCTAACATAACCTAACCTAACGTAACCTTACCTAACCTAACCTAACCTTTTTTTTTGTTTAATGGATGTGGAAATCTTTAAAAAGACACCGCTACTTTCTGTAGCGGTAGTGTGAGGTTGGACTTGGGATGTCCGACTCACCAAAACCACACCCTTAGCAGTGTGACCTGTGACCTCTTCCCCCTGAGCTTCTGTCTAACGATCTTATAGGCCAGTCCCGACGGGTCTTCCTCTATTTGTGCGAGGAGCTCGTTCCAGGAGCGGCGCTTGCTCTCCTTGATCTCTATGGAGAGCCTCTTTTTGGCTTGGCGGTAACTTTCCTCCTCATCTTCTGATGGGAGGTTCCGTCTTCTGAGTCTTTGGGCCGTCCTCCTGCACCGGTTGGCTTCGGCGCGCAGGTCCGCTATCTCCGGGTTCCACCAGTGGGCCGGCCTGCGGGGGCTGCTCTTTCCCCTCCTTGGCATCCCCGCGTCGCACGCCGCCGCTATCGCTCATACCAGCCCTTCCGCGCCTCTCTCCTTCCTAACCTCCTCGTGGAGAGCTGCTCGGAAGAGCTCGGCGCTCATTTTGTGTGCTGCCCAGCCTCATTCTTCCGACGACGAGCGATTTTCCTGCTGATTTTCAAGCAGGTCGAAGAAGATGTATCGATGGTCGCTCATTATCTCTTCGTCCAGCACCCGCCAGTTGTCGATGCGGGGTGCGATCGCCGGGCTGGCAAAGGTGAGGTCCAGAATGGAGCTGGTCCCCCCTCTCACAAACGTCGGTGTTGTTCCCTCGTTGCACAGTACCAGTGCGAGGTGTGCGAACGCCGACATTAGCGCCTCTCCTCATGGGCACTCCTCGAGGGCGCCCCATTCTGGACACTTACAGCTGAAGTCTCCGCCCACGATGGCCAACTGCCTTTCGAAGGTCCGCAGCTTGTCGTTTGGGGAGAAGTAGCAGCTGTAGATGACTACTCCCCCCGTCCTGATCCAGACGAACTCTGCGCCCCCTCCTGCGCCCTCATAGTGCGGGCTGCTGGCAGGTAGATGGCGGCCCTACCAGTGGTGTCCTCAAACCAGTCGTATCTCTTTCCTTGGTTCGGTGTCGATACCAGGGCGACGTCGATTTTCCTCTGTTGCATTGTCGCCATGAGGAGTTCCTAAGCCGCGCGGGCCGTGTGGAGGTTCGCCTGGATAAACCTGGTCCCTCTCTTCGCCGGTGTTTCTAGTCTCCCGGGACGCGTCATATCCGCCGGAAAACCGTGCCACTCGGTATGGTGAACGGTCCCGGTCTTCCCTGCTGCTTCGGTGGCGACATGTATGCCGCCATCTCAGAGCGCTCTTTCTGTAACCCCTGTCTCCACTGCGTTCTGATGTGGTTGGCGAAGGTGATTAGCTCTTTGCCGGGGTCGGTTCCCAGGGGGCAGAACGCCTCGATGTATTTGGCGTATAGCTTTAACATCGCGTCCCTATCCCTCGGGAGCCCTTCCTGAGCCAGCGAGGCCAACAGCATCGCCGCAGTCTTACCCTCAAATGTGGCATCGGGGTATTCATGGTGGAAGGCGAGGAGCAGTTGTATGCTCCTCAGGACTGACGGCTCCGTCAAGCTGGATAGCAGGTATCTTTCTCCCGCCTGAGCCTTGCAGCTATCCTGGCGTTATTCCTTGCTGCCTGGAGGGACATTCTCACCTTCGGCGGGGTCAGTGGGTCGACCACCGGTGGGCCTCCATCTCCTGGCATAATTGTGGCTGGGGATCCTTTCTTCAGTACCCCTTCTTTTACTGCCTTGATTGCCTCCTTGTCAGACCTGATAATTATGGTCGGTGGGCTTAGAAGGGGCCGTTTCTCCGGTGGCGGTGGGGTATTTCTGGCGCCCTTTGCGGCTGAGGCCGTGGTGTTCCTACCTCCTTCCGGTCTCTTCTTCTCCACTGCGGGTCCTGGACACTTCTCTCCGCCTTCTCGGTGTCCTGATTTTCCGCAGAGGCGACAGTGCGCTTTGTTTTTGCACTTTGCCAGGAAGTGTCCCTCTTCGCCGCAGTTCATGCAGCACTTCCTCCTGTCCGGCCCTCGGCACTCCCACTGGTTATGGCCTCCTTGCCAGCACCGGAAGCAGTGCGTTTCGAACGTCGCCTTGTCTACCCTGCATAGGGACCATCCGAGCCTGACTTGGCGGGCGGCTAGAAGCCGTTCCGCCGCCTTGTCTCCCACCTTCGCTATGACCCTCTGCATGTCGCGGCCGGTCAGACGTAGGACCTTGACTTCCACGTCAGCTCCTCCGGTGGCCTTTCCAAGTTGTTCGGCCACCTCTTTCGTGGCCGCTCCATCTAGGCCGCGGACCTCTGTCTCAGCAAGTGCCCGCAGCGCTCGCCCCTCAACTTCGGACTCCTGGAGCTTTCTCAAGAGGGGCGCTGCTTTGCCCTCTCATCCGGCGATCTCCATGAGAACGTGGCCCTCCCTGGTCGACCTGACCTTGTCTACCTGAACCTCGATATCGTCCAGGTTGACCTTCCTCTTTATATCGCCGAGGACTTCGGCGAAGGTCTTTCCGCTTTCTACTGCCACTACTACTGCCTCTGGTCTGGTCCTAATCTTCTGGGCCGGCGGAGCAGTCCGTTTTTGGGCCACTCTTTGGTTTTTGGCTTTCGCGCGCCTCCTCTTCGGCGGCTGGTCGGCTCTTGGTGTTTTCGCCGCCGCCGTTGCTGCCGGTTTGAGGGCTGCAGCTGGCTTTGCTGCCGCCCTCCCTTTTACCTCCGTCCACTCCTTCTCTCCCGGCGGCTTCATTTCGGTGGCTATGAGCGGAGGAGAGACCGGTCTCGCTTCCTTGAATCCCGGGGGTAGGGGGTCTGAGGGAGGGCTGATTTTCGCCGGTTCCCGGGGCCGTTGCGGTTGGATGCGGGACTTCGAGAAGGGCCTTAAGCCTCTCCCGCATTTGCAGTGTCTCCGGGCCGTAGTCCGGTTCCACCTGATCTTTTAGAGCGCTCCGAATTTCTCTTTGTTCCGCCTTAAGCTCCCGGACTTCCTCTGTTAGGGAGGCAATCGCGCCGGCGAGCTCCGAGTTAGGGGCCTTTTCCCTGTTCGCGTCGCCGACCTCGCTCACCTTCGTCATCAGTTCCTGAACCGCGGCTGTCATTTCGTTGATGGCCTTGAAGTCATGAAACGGGAGGGCCGTGCTAGTCTCGAGCCCGGATCTCTTCAGCTCGTCGATGTCATGGGCGACGTTCGTCAGGACCGTCCTGGCTTCGAAGAGTCCCTCCGTGATCCGTTTCATCACATCGGCAGCCCTCCTTGGTCTCCTGGGATAAGACCGCAAAGTTTGCCTCCCAGGATGCCTTGAGGGCTTCCATCGCGCGCGCAAACCCGTCTTTGCTCTCACGATCTGCAAAGTTCGCCGCCGTCGGAGTGGCGGGTAGGAGGGTAGACGTCTGCGACGGTGCTCTCCTCGCGGGTGTGGCCTCGATATTTTCTATCAGGGCCAGCACCGCTGATTTCACTTCACCCGAAGTGTTTGTATGCTTTCGCAGAAGCTTGTGGACTTCTTCAATGCACGCACTCGCGTCTCGCGCTCTTACATCCCCTTGGGTATAGCCCTGGTAGGCGCCATTCAGGAGGGGGGGGGGGTTCGGGAAGTGGGGAAAAATTTTTTTGACCCCGGATTTGGACGAACCAAAAAAAGGATGGGGGGAATTTTTTGACCCCGGATTTAGGCGACTACGAAAGGGGTGGGGGTTGGGGGAGATTTGGGGGGAAATTTGGGGGGGATTTGGGGGGAGTTGGGGGGATTTTTGGGGGGGTTGGCAAACGGTTGGGGAAAAGTCTGCGGTCCTTCCTGTCCAAGCCCGGCCCTTGTCCTGCACTTAGTTCCCGAGTTATGCTCGAAAAACTCCCGCACTGTCCAAATACTTTCGGAACGTCCTCCGTGTGTTTTATTTGTGAGCGACCTATATCAGCTGGCCCCGTATCATATGGGAAATGCACTTGTATTGAATTGAGAACGAGTTCAATACACCGACGTATAGGAAATTTCCAATACGTGGTGATCTAAATCGACCGAAAATTCAATATCGCCCTTGTTTGTGGCCCGATTTTCACGCAACAAACTCCATTCGAAAGCTCTTTTCTTTCCTCACCCCATGGAGTCTTTCACCGTTTCTCAGGATTACAGCTTCCCACGGGGGAGCGATTTTAGATTTGCCCTAGCTAGATGTAAGCGAAAAACACCCAAAAATAGTTTTCATACCTTATTTGAAGCCCGATTTCCGCCGAACAAACTTTGTTCGTAAGCACTTGTCTCTCTGCGCCCCTGCACTTTATTGAAGTTTGTGTGGACCACAGGTTACCTAACCTAACTTAACCTAAGCTCACCTAACCTAACCTAACCTAATCTAACCTAACCTAACCTTACCTAACCTAACCTAACCTTACCTAACCTAACCTAACCTAACTTTACTTAACCTAATCCAACCTAACCTAACCTAACCTTACCTAACTTAACCTAACCTATCCTAACCTAACCTAACCTAACCTCACCCAACCCAACTCAACCCAACCTAACCCCACCCGACCCAACCCAACCCAACACAAACGAAACCAACCCAAACCAACCCAATCCAACCAAACCCAACCCAACCCAACCCTACCCAACTCAACACACATGATTTAACAACATAACGACATTTTAAAGCGAACGCGCCATAGATTAGTGTGGGAAATTTTAATATTTACTGTGCTATACCTCAGTAACCGTTGGTCTGCCCCGAATGTCCCCAGCTGCAATATTGTTCAGCTCGACGAGACGCGTCGAATGGTGTATAGCACATGTCGATTGGAGTTGGTCGCTAAACTAGATTCAAGCCAATAGCGTATATACCTCGGGACTAAAGTGCCTAAATCCCTTGAGTGGTTGTTGCCCTCGAGGCAACAAACTCCACTCGCGGGATTAAATGGTGCACTTTAGTCCCTCATGATATAATATACTATTGAAGACTTTGGAGTTATTTGAAGAAAATTTTGTAGAGTTGTTGGAATTGACCTATCGATATTTGTTAAACGATTAATTTTGGTAATCTGATGTGCAAGCTTTTGTAATGTCATGTCTGCGTTAATACATGCAAAGGTTTGTAAATGGGAAGGTAATTTATGAATATATAGGTCATTCACATAGAAGCCTCGTAGCACAGTTGGGCTTTAAGCAAGTCCTCGGTTCGAATCCCGCGAGGGCCGGATTTTTACCGCAGCCTTGGCGATTGAAATCAGGATCGGTGAGGCCATACACAGTTGAGCACCAAATTAAGTGTGCTCTACTCAGAACCACAGACCTAAGAAATATGGTAATAAGGTCAACATATTACCATGACACACACTTTACACAATGGTTGCTGCGCAAGCACAAAAGACGCGCTCCAACTATGTATCCCGAATTTGAGGCAAGTTGAGCATTGCACCGCCAGATGCAAGCGCATAAAGCACCAGCCTCTACACGGCAAGGTCAAATGAGGTTATCGAAAATACACACATACATACATATATAGGTCTTAAGGTCTTTCATTGCAGCTTAGGGAATTCTAATTCAGTGCAGAACCTTTGCTCGGAAAATAGGAGAGCTAAAGGATTGTTGTCGAATGATGCATTAAAAAGCATTGCTAGTTTGGATGGGTTTGTAGTATCATAGCAATCTCTCTATCGTGTTTTTAATATGTTAAAAGATTGTGTATCAGGCGGTTTTAGTAAGATGTCACGTATTTTTGGCATGACATCAGCAGGTAATTGTAGAATTGCTAAATTAATCTTTGGACGTCAGCAACCACCCCAATTTGAGTGAAGTAGCGGTCAATCAGAATTAAATATAAAGGGATATCGGTTGAATTGAAAGCCGGGAAATTCAATTTGTGGTCTATTTGAAAGTTGACATTACACTTATCTGTTTGCGTTGATGCAATAGACTGCAGCAGAAAGCGGTGTGGATGGAAGCTCAGCTGGACAGAGTGCAGCAGATGGCTTAGGTCGATGTCTTCGTCAAATCGATGTGGATCTGTGTGTGTTCAGATCAACGGAGGAGTCACTAATTATAAGGTTAATTACGGTATGTAAATAATCCCTTAATTTAGAAGCTTTAGATCTTGGAGCAATGAATAAAAATGCGTCTGTACGTTAGAAGATCTATTTTATAACTTGTTTATTTTTGTTTAATGCGTCACCTTAACAACTAAAACATGGCGATGAGATCACAACAGTACTTCAGTTATAGAAAACCAATTCGTAGCATCTTGCTGAACTTGCTGTATTGTTTTGTTGCCAACTGTGCTCTACATTGTTAGAAAATGCACACGTAAAGCCTGCTCAGAATCACAAATAGAGTGAAAGAGGGATATACAAGACACGAGAATTTACAAGAAGTTAATAGTGCGTGAGGACTTTGTCACTGTGTTTTTCATCTAATACGAAGTAACGTTTTTTGGTGCATTGATAACAGGAACAAATTTTTTCTGAAGTATACGTAGGATTATTAATATCTTTAATTTTTATTATGGTGAAGGCCCAAAATTTTTACTTTACAAACAACTGAATTGAATGCTACTGGAATATTATAGTATTCTCCGTGATGTGATTTTTATGAAAATTCAAAGAAAATTCAAATCTGGACAAAGTTTACTAAGTAAATAATTATATTGCCAGACCACCGTGCATTAGAAGAAATTATCCACTGCCCTGAGCCTCGTTCATGGCGTGTAGCGCCCCATATTTTACATTCTTCTTCTTCTTCTTCTTCTTTTAGCAGCCCTTCACGGTCCACTCTTGGACATAGGCCTCTCCTGTCCTTTTCCATGATTCCTTTTGCTGTGCTAATTGATGCCAGTTTCTGCCCACTTTAACATTGATATCATCAAGCCAGCGCATTTGAGGTCTGCCAACGCTTCTTTTATGTAGTCGGGACCTCCATTGCAAAATACGTCTTGCCCACCTGGAATCATACTGGCGAGCAATATGCCCAGCCCAGTTCCACGTCAATTGAGCTATACGTGCTACGGCATCATCGACTTTAGTTCTTTGCCTGATAATTTCGTTTGTAATATGGTCTCTAAGACTGACACCCAGCATTATTCTTTCGATAGCCCTTCGAGTTGTTCTGATCTTGTTAGCTGATCTTATAGTGACAGTAATCGTTTCCATTCCGTATGTCAGCACAGGCAAGATACAGGTGTTGAATACCTTTCGTTTAAGATTGATTGGAATGTTTTGGTTTTTCAAGATGTGACAGCTTGCCTGTAGCTGCCCAAGTCAGTCGAACTCGTCTTTTTAATTCCGTGGTTTGGTTTTCTTTACCTAGCTTGATGTTATGTCCCAGATAGACGTATTCATCAACTTTCTCTATGAGTTGGTCGCCCATATGTATATCCATATTGTCTGTTGTCATAACTTTTGTTTTGCTGAAATTCATAGTTAGTCCAATACTTGACGATTTGCTTTGCAGTTCTTCCAGCATATCCTGTAATTCGTCTAGGTTCTGGCTGACTAAATCATTTTACGTTACATTATATTAAAATTTATCATAGTTTATGTGGAATTAGTTATAGTACAAAGACTAGAAGTTCTTCAAAATTAAGATGGTATTGAGACTTACAAGCTAAATAAAGTTCAGATAATAATTTTAGCCTTGTAAAGATATTAATCTGCTTTCGTTAAGATAAGATTGTGACATTATGTCACTTGTCACTAGTGATATGGGAAAATATAGTGTTGCATCTGTATTAACAGTATATAATAAGGAACGATTTTTGTCCCAGTAAGTATTATTATATTTCCAATATATGCTTGTTTCTGTGTTTTTAAACTGCATTCCCTTAAATGTATATACTACAAGTCTAGTGCATTATTTTTATTACCTGTGATGTATAAGAAACGGCCTTTAGTAATACGGAAAACGCAGATATGCACTACATTTATTTACACGGGAAGCGGAGCGTTACCCAAGTCGCCAGGTACCATCAATCCTTAGATTTGTTCGTGTATATCAGGTATACAGGAAATATCTATGGCCTATGGCCCAACCTCAATTTAGAATTTCCTGAAAATGTCGGTCGTAACGTATTCCAGCTCCAGAGAAACAAACTCTTTCTGCAGTAGATGATGATCTGGCATTAATCTAATGATATTCTTTGAAAGAAACTGCAGGATTTAACGACTATACTTGTGAGTGGTTACTTCAGCATTATCAAAGCGAACTTAATTTTTAATAAAATTACTTGTGAAGTACAAAACGAGCTCCACTAGATATGGTGTACATTTACATTTGATTTTGATACCACATGTTTAAAGCCAAAATAAAATCATCGTGACTACACGGGCAATTTTAGGGCCGGCTAGCTAACAGTGAAGACTGCCTGCGGTTGTTTACAAAAGCTTAAATTAATTAATCAGTACAAACCGCAATGACTCTTTATACAACAAATGTGCTTAGTTCGAAGCGAGAACTCATAAACTCAATGCTTAACCAAAATCACAATAATCTGAGTTGCAATAAATATCTTAATAATGTCATAACGAAACAAAAACATATATAATCATAGTCAACAATATTGTACTTTAATACAAACTCTCAGTACGCTGGGTGCACCCAACAAACATAAGATCGAAAATATAAATAAATGCAATAACAATTAGGTACGTTAAATGACGTTAAACGACAAACTAAATTGATTTCTAAAGTTTAAAAGTAAATCATAGCATTAAGGCAAATTAAACTTCGATGGGGGTTTAAGGGCTCTCATCGAAGCCATAAGCACAAAGCAAAATGCAATGTACAAGATCAAAGTCAAATTATGCACCATGTAAGCGAAGATGAAGTTTGAGGAACCCTGAATGAATTGAGTCGAGTACGCTGGCATTATGTACTGTAATAAAGTTTATGTCAAAATGAACACAAGTTGAACTTCGCGGGGAATTTGAAGAATTCAGCCCGAGTCGTAGAAGCACCCCCCAAATTTCATAAATCAAAAACATAGCTACGTGTACAACCAAACAGCAGCTCCCTGTGCAAATTACAGACTCCTCGGGTAGATTACTACCTCTTTGGCTACAGTTCACGTCGTAGATCAATGCTCTCTCACGAACGAGTCTCGCCAGGGCGGAAGCAGATACTGGACGAGAACATCTGGACACGGAATCAGGAGAACTTGAGAAAATATCATTACGAGATTGAAAAATCTCAACACAACTAGAAATAGTTAAACCAATCCGGCAAGAATAAGAAGGCAGGTTAAAATAACCACGTGCAACTTACCCCTAAAATTGAAATCGAGCTGACAAGCAGAGGCATCTTAGCGCTGATAGAATCGGGACCAAAGTAGGCGAAAATCACCAGCGACCAGCGGAAAAAGAACGATAGCGTACGTCGCGACAAGGCTGACAAAATCAAAACGTCGGCGAGAACCATTTAAATAATAACCATAACACATTTTTGGTCAGACGAATTAATGATTCGAAGTGCTCGATTTGAATAAATTCATCTCTGGGACAACATGATGGTAGCTAAAACATTTTATTTGACCATATATCTCACTATCTCGTATCATTGGCGCTAAATATCTACATTTTGTTAATAATAAACTCTTCCTACATTAAAACATTACTATTAATTAACAGGGGTGGCATAAGGTGGTTACATGGCAGTGAGCGAATAAAGTTGGGTTCGTTGATTTTCTGGCTAATCAAGTATGGCAATATTTATAAATCGGTTATTAATGGAAATAGTCTAGCATACTAGATATGAATAAGAAAATAAATAGCTATTTTTGTATTAAGGGCGTGAAGGAGGCGATTTTGGCCCGCGGCGGAATTATAAGCCAGAGGCCCGAAGGGCCGAAGGATTATAAAACGCCAAAGGGCCAAAATCGCCGTTCACGCCCGAAATGCAAACAAGATTTTTTGTAAAATCCACCATAAAGCTTTGAAAAATAAATGGCACGATTCGTTCTCAAAAATCAAATTGTTGTTGGTTGCCAATGTGATGCTGGTTTTTTAGGCCTTAGGGCGCAAAAGGCATTATTTACGCCCGCAAATTATTTTTAGGCCTTAGGGCGCAAACGGCACTATTTACGCCCGCAAATTAATGCATAAATGACCATATTTTAGTACGATTTTACAATCCTTCGGGCCTCTGGCTTATAATTCCGCCGCGGGCCAAAATCGCCTCCTTCACGCCCTTAATACAAAAATAGCTATTTTCAACAGTATCAGAGCCACATTTGACTTATCCTAACTATATAATCAAGACCACCTCAGTGGTGGAGTGGATGGGATGTCCGGCTTGCAATGAGCCAGTACTCGGTTCCAATCCATGGATAGGCGGAACTTTTCCGCAGTCCACTGGGCTGGGTGAGCAAACAACGTTAGTACCGGGTGGCCATAAATATCTGATATCACATTACCCTTGAAATCAACACCGCTTTATTAAAGTGATGAATCCAACTAAACTAAATGTCATTAATGTCATCACACCTAAAATTCCTATCTGTCAAACATTATTACAGATTGCAATAAGTAATGGAGTTAGAACAGGAGATTTTTCTAATTGAGTTGTAGGCTAAACTGTAGAATCCGGGGCACATTCCCCTTCTATTATTGCATTTTATTACATTACATAGTTAGCAATACTTATTGTAATTGCAATATAATGCTAACCAACATTTATAAGTAGCTAATTCCATGGCTACCGGGATCTCAGAAATGTATGGCCACCCGGTATATAATTAACGTCGCTCTCCTTTGAAGACTGGTCTATGAGGTAGAATAACAAGACTACACATACATGATTTAGAGGTAGGACACACCTGAAGTGCGCGTGAACCTGGTTCATCCTCCACCCCAAAAAGAAAAAATCTATATAATCTACTTTTTGCATAAAACTAGCTCAAAACAAGCGACGTAAGTTTGATTATACAGAGAGATAGCGCTCAGTGTATTGCATATTTTCTCTTAGCGTATATAACGTCCATCCTTATATTGGACACACTATGTAAACTGTATCTAAAAAAGTTAATATCCTCAGTACAATTTTGGAAACACCCTGTGCATGAATTCACATAGCTAAACAAGGCTTTGAATAGGCTATGTTATAAGCCAGGTATTGATATTAGAATTAATATCCTACTTTACTATTCGTGCAGTTTGTTGCAATCGTTTTCAATATATTTAAATTATTTACAGATTTTAAAGCGAAATCTGCAAGAAAATAATTTCTGTAATTTGTAGCAATTATCAAAAATTTGTGCACAGAAGATGAAGGTTTGCCTGCCAAGTGAAAATGCGTGCTTGACAGAAGGCAGATAAAAAATGGATCAATCAGTGACTATTTTTATGCACGATCGCGATAGATTGCCGATAAAAACTTGCTATTAGGCTTGCACGAATACAAACGAATGGAAATGGTGTACCGAGAATGAATAAACTTTCCCCCTTAGCGACAGGACTAATCGAATATAAATAATAGGAAAAATGATGATGAGGAAAGAACTTGAAACATTTTACTAATGTCAAAAGTACAATGTAACAGTTAACCTGTCTCATTATAACAGTGATTTTCCAGAAGTATTACAAATAATAAACGGACGTTGGGAGTGCTTCTTGTTGACTATGAGCGTTGTACAGTATTTACTATGATTAATATGCTTACAGAATTATTTTTCTACTGGCTCTTTGGCCCACTGCATAGGTGGTCTTACTCTAATTAAAATAACTTTTCTTCAACGTCGTCTATGAAAATGGCATTTTTCTTCAAACGTCAAATAATTAGGTCAGAATTTGACTGGGCTAACTGCGGAGAAATGCAACTTATCCGCCGGCGGCAGTTTTACTTTTCCTTTTCCCGCCATGGAGGGAAAAGTGTTGCTATGGAAACGTTAAAATAATAACACACAACAATAAAACATATAATTTAAACGTAATTTTTATTTGTCAAACTAATATTAAACGTGCAATTTGTCAATGTTGCATTTTGAAAATTAAAACCATGCTGTACTGCAGAAGTCTGTGCAGACGAAGTTAAATTTTTTGTAATCAAATAAGATGTTGATGGTTCAATAAAATTTGTCTCGCTGACACTAGGTGTTATAATTTCATTCAATATTTTACTTGCATTCTCATTTTTATTTCGCAGTGACTCCTCTATATATCCTTCTGCTACACTACTTGACTTCCAACCCCCGTGCCGCTTTAGCGACTCAATATTACCTCCTCCATCAATTAATAGTGTAGCAGAAGTACGTCTTAAACAATGGCCTGTGTATTCCATTGAATTACTTAATTTTAAGAAATTTGCAACCTTTCTAGGAACACTGCTAATACTGTATATTCCCATTACACTTCTATAGCATTTTCCACTTTGATATTTTAAAAAGAATATAATTTCTGGCGTGTCTTTGGTCTTAACGCTGCATATTTTTGATACATTTTGAGGTAATTTTCTCCAATTATTGTGAACGATCGAACTTTTCTAGTCTTACTGCCCGGAATTTTAATCAAAATAACATTCTTCATGTCCTCTATGTCTGTAGTTTTCATTTTTACCATTTCATCACATCTGCAGGCTCCAGTTACTTCAATTAATAAAACAATCTAAAGAAATTACATATTTAAACCACAAAATTAAAATTATCTAAAACGTAAGTATTACCTTTATTCCTAAATACAAATCATCTTGCGCTAATACAAATAAAAAAGTTTCAAACTGCTCCTTCGAAAAAATTCTAGATTTTTTGCAGAGTACCCCTCGTTTGCTTTTTTCAAGAACGCGCTTAACTTTAAATATTTATTTATATCCATTCCATGTTTAATTATTAGTTGTGATTTGATCATAGTCCAGTGCATTTAGGGTGTGACCTCGGAAAAAATCCTAGAGAGCTGAAATTTGGTTTACACATACCTTTCATCGTTTCAAATAAGAGTTGAAAAGTCCCCAACAATCCGTTGTACGCATAACTTTTTCGAGTGCTCAGAAGGTCGATTTTTAGGTTTTTCAACTATATCTTCGTTCCTATCGGCTTTACGATTACGAAGGTACAATAACAAAAGAAAGGTAATAAAATTCTCTACAAAAAATGTTTTCTATAGTTTTTACATACAAGTAACAGTTTTCACAGAAATTTGGTAGGAAGGTCATGAGTTTAGGAAATATTATTACGAGGCATGCTTTTTTGTTTTGTCGTTTGAGAAAAAAATAAACAACTAGAACCTTATATACATTTTATTGTTTTTCGAAGTATTCTCCACGATATTTTATGCACTTTACCATACGCTCGAAAAGGCATGCCTCGTATTCATCTTGAATATTGTTGATGGGAGACCCTTGCTCAAAGGCATACATAGAATCGATGTCTGGATTGTCAGTGTTCTGGTCGCTTTCGATTTCGGTTACCTGCGAATCCTCCATTGGTGCAGCGTTCAAACAAGATTGTCCGTGACAATGACCGCAAATTGGTGTGCAGACAAGTCCCAATAGTGGTCCTCAGCCGGTCGTGCAATTACAAATAATCATTTTTAGAAAACAGTCCGGAGCAGGAGGTGCTGATGATTTTTTCGTGCAATAAGTTATCCTTCAATATCAATCCCCAATCTTCTGGATTCAATTTATCAACCAACCAAGTCTGTACTTGATAGTAGACTTGGTAGAGATGCTCTTCAGCTGCTTTTGCTCTAGGTGGTAATAGGCTTAACCTTGCAGATTTGTCTTTACCTACGGATTTAGCGAAGCACAAATAACGATAGGTGTTTATGGAATCTTCTTTAACTGGAGCGCCATGTATGCCCAAAAAATATAGTAATCCATTGTGAGCAATTGATTTGTGGAGAGCATCACTTTTATTGAAAACTTAAGCTGCATTCTGTAAGTCCTGTCTTTTTTGCAATAATTTCAGAGCTCCTGTTTTTCCCTTATGGAAAATAGCAAATGTTGTATCACAATCACAGAACGCAGGTAAAAATAAAATATGGTCCTTGCTCTTTTCATGTTGATTGAAACTTCGGGAAGAGAACTGCTCCTTTGCCCAGTTTGAGAAAAATAAATCTTTCCCAACAGGTGTTCGAGCCGTTAAAATAACCAAAAGATCAATATCTTCTCCATCAACAACGGTTGTATTTGTAAATGAATGTTTCAGTGCTCTTTCAATTATGACAACGTCGGCATCACCCTCAGCCTGTTCCACGAGGAAATTTGTGGTTTCGAATTTCTCTGACAGCATCGAAATCAATTTGCATTTGTTGTTGCTTTTAGAAATAAACGTTTCCTGGCTAACTGTTACATTCATTGTCTCGTCAAAAACACATCTGAAGATGAAGTTTTTGAAGATCGGCGAAGTTATTCCATAGCTTTCGCATTGTGTCTGCTGTTGTTATACCCATGAAAAACAATCACCGCCTTTTCACCAAAATTTGTATGGACATAGTTAAAAGTTGCCAGTGAATTTTTTAAAAGCTTCATTTTTCATCGAAGTTTCTAATCCCTCCTTGTCCTGAATATACAAATGGGCTGATTTTGCATAAAGAAAATGTCCTGCTGCGTGAAAATATGGTAGAATTTTTTTACAGCAGTTAAATGCATCTTCCAATTTCCCGTTCTTTCTGCTCCTACAAATCCCTTTGCAACAGTAATCATTACGAAATATGGTCCCCACACTAGTAGGACTTTTATTTTGTAACTCAGAAATTTTGTCGTCAAATTTTTCAACTCTCTAACATTATTTGACTGTTCAACGTCTTCAAAAGATAGCGATGCTGCGTCTTCAGGAGCAGAACAAGGATATTCCCTAAACTCATGACCTTCCTACCGAATTTCCATAAAAACTATTGCTTGTATGTAAAAACTATACATAACATTTTGATAGAAAATTTTGTTACCTTTCTTTTGTTATCGCACCTTCGTAGTCGTAAAGTCGATAGGAACGAAGATATAGTTGAAAAACCGAAAAATCGACCTTCTGAGCACTCTAAAAAGTTATGCGGACAACGGATCGTTGGGGACTTCTCAGCCCTTATTTGGAAAGATGAAAGGTAGGTGTAAACCAAATTTCAGCTCTCTAGGATTTTTTCCGAGGTTACACCTATTTTTCGGATAAATGCACTGGACTACATGGAATATCGTACCCACATAGTCGATGATTTCTATTTTTTCTCCTTAGCCATTGTGTTGAAATATGCTAGAAGCACATTTTCTTCAAATTTAGTTACATTCTTTGAATTGCACCACTCTTTAAAATGATCGTACGCGGCACAATATTTCTCGCCAGATTTTGCGTCACTTTTGACACAAACTGACGCAAAACATAACCTGCTAACCTAGAATTTGACATAGACTTACAGTCTTGCCAATTTCAAGTAAAATTTTAGACATAACTCAATCAGTTATTGCTGATGGGAACAAAAATGACGGCGATGGCGGCATTTTCACAGATCAAAGAATGTCGGTACTCTCTTATATACACTGGTTCTGATTGGTAGCAAGACCAACTAAATCTATAGGGACTAGGTCCCTATGAGGCCTTCTCATTCATATTCTTACTCTCTGTAACTTGCAGAACAGTCATAATTTTTTGGCAAGTGACGTATTTCAAATTTGTTAAAGGTCATTCATTTTAGATTTCAATTGTCAATGTCAAAATTAAAATTAAAATCACCGTTCATAGCTGTATAGTACTACTGCATGTCACTAAAAATATGTTAGTGTCCAAAATATGCAAAATAGGTTAGGTTATAGTTTTAACGATGCTTCTGATATTATTGCAAAATACGTATTGAGGTAGATTTTACGTTTTTGAATAGTCAAATCTTTCCACTCAGTGAATACTTGTGATACTGTTAGTTACATAACTTCTGGAGTAATATTTAAGAATACCAGCTCTAGTGAAGATACTGCAGAAGAGATGCTGGTTCTATATGAGCTTCATGCTGACATTCAAGAACTGACAAAACATTTTATTTCCAGACGATTTTTATTCTGTATGCTACTTTTTGTGCTGCACATCCACAAAGATACAACACATGTATTCTTGTAATGTAACTTTTATAGCTATTACATCGTATTATCTTATATTAGCTTAACTAACTCAAATATGTTAGTAAATATTACACCTTCCTTTAAAATTTATTACATAAGCGTTCTTTAATAATTCGTTCATACTTACGTAATATGGACGGTAGTTCAGCTGCAAGAATATAAAAAATGTTCATTAGGAGAGCAAATAATTTCATAGTATGTAGTCATGAATCGAGGGTACAGGTTATCTACATAGAAAATCAAACCGTTAAAGCTTGATAATATTTATCATTAAATATACAACCTGAATTAGATTATGTCCAACTAGATGAAAGTAACAGGTCTGTAACGTTTGCACTTCAATTCTAATAGATTACTTTCAATATTGTCACTGAACCGCTGTCATTCTACAGTTTTGGAATATGTCAAAAAAATTTTGACATTTCTGACGTTTTGAAGATTAATAATTTCAAAACTAGAGCACGCTACTAATCGTATTTGAGCATAGATATATAAGTACAAGATACGGCGTGCCGTTGATATAGTTGAACAAGACGTACCATCTATTTCTGTCACTCTCAATGCGTGAATTACGTATAGCGCTATCCTTTAGAGAGGTACTTGGACTCGCCATTGAGAGAAATTCTGATAAAATACATTTAACTCGTGTTACATGGTGCCAGAAATAGTCTTTTTGGTCTCAAGATGCTACAAAATGTAGAAAAGAAGTAATCGTATAAATAAACACAAATTAGAAAACATAACCTCAACAGGTAACACCTGATAACCTCGCTCGATGAGGTGTGGGGGTGTGCAAGATATTCACTCGCTAACGCCTTTGAGTTTTACGGTTGATAATAATAGCCAAAGAGGATATATCCTCTTTGATAATAGCAATCAAAACCATTGCTAAAGTTCAATTTTCGAAGAATAAACTGTGAAATTGTATGACACTTCTGACGTTTTCATTTCAAAACTTCAAAATTAAGCGTACGAAACATTGTATGAAATACGTCTAAAGGGAGAGAGAAATAAAGTGATATAGGTTAGAATGAAATGGGGGAAGGTACCGAACTCCGTGATATGTTATTTTAAGATTCGACGTACGTTCACATGTAGTGAACGTATCCTGTACTAATATATCCATGTATTTGAGTTAGAGATCCTGTATATAGTTTACTATATACAGGATCTCTAATTTGAGTTAGACAGAGAAAACTCTGAATGTATTTGACAGGTTGTGACTGACAGTTGATGTTTTGGAGAATTGAAAGAAATGGCACTTTCCGACCAAGAGATGGAAGTGTTGAACTGTCATTTTACAGTGACTTTATACAAGACAGTGTAGCCATACGATTGTTGGCCGCCATTTTCAGGCAAATTTCAGCCTAGAGATATACAGTGCCTTTAGAAATAATCGAACGCTTTTGAGTGGTCATTATTTTGGCGCTAATTATTTCAACTATTTGATGTTAGCTACACGTGCAGTGTTATGTTTTGACATTGACATTTTTCATTGGCGTTCGTTCGTGGTGCTTTAAGGTGTTGCACGAATTTTACAGCCGGTTTCAGTTATGGTAGCTTACAATACAGCTAAATGCCTTCTTCCTGTTTCCTATCTCCAAACCTCCCTTTCATGTGCTTGGTCTTCTTCCAGGTTCCTCTCCTCCATAGCTCTCCGAATACCTTCATTCCACGATTTGCGTGGTCTACCTCTTTTCATACCCGGCGGCGACCATTTAAAGATCTTCATAGGCCACGTCGTCTCCATTCTCATCAGATGACCAAACCATTTTAACGCTTTCCGTCCAATTCTGTCCACAACTGATTCTGGTGCCTCCATTCTGCGTCGTATTTCATCGTTTGTCACTCTATCTCGTCTCGATACCTTTCCGATTTTTCATCCATTTGAACTGTGTTTAGTCTTCGTTTCATTTCCGCTGTTACAGTCCATACCTCATTGCCATAACAAAGCACCGACTCTACCATTACTTCACCTATTGTTTTTTTTTGTTAGAGATAGTATTGTCCTATCAAATTGATTTCAAGCATCTCACTATCTTCTTACTCTGTACTATTCGAGTATTTAAGAGTTATTTAAACCTTTCTACTCGACTTATTGAGACATCTTCATTTATTAAGACTTCAAATTGTTGACTACTAAATACTCCGTTTTCTCTAAACTTGTGCTAAGGCCCCGTTCATCGTAGCACCGATGTAATCTCTTTATCATATATTCCAAGTCGCACGCATATTGTGCTATTACAACAATAGTACAATTGTAAATTGTCACATTTCAATACTGTGCAGCATATCAGTTTTTTAGGGCAATAAATTAGTGATGGGCTTATTCGAATGAAAAATAACCGGTTATCCGGTAATTGAAATAACCTATGTAACTCGGTTTTCGTTCCAAGTATTCGAATGAAAAATAACCTCATGCTGATACGTACTACGCTTTGAATATAAAACCTCTATTCAAAGGTACTACGTGCCATATCTCAGCGACCTACGCAGTGCTCAAAATTCTGTAAATATAAATACGTCATAACTCATAAACAAAGCAGGTTGTACTGAAAACACCATTTGGTTATCGCGTACCTACCTCCTATCATAAAAAATATCAAATTCTGGGGACCTGAAACCTGAACACCTAAAAACTGCAAACGCATCAAGCTATAAAACAATTTTTTATTTACTTACATCTCCAAAGGTTCAAAACAAGAGGCGGCGCCTTTAACCCGCCCGATCGATAAAGATAAACGTTTTACCACTGAATTTATTGCGATTAGCAAGCAGTCCCGCATATTTCTTTCTTTCTACACTTCTTAATAAATACCTCTTAATTTCCAATACATAACACATAATGTACCGTGGGCGCCTTAGAAATCGGGCACTACACACTATTATGATATGTTTTGCATGTATTTTTTAAGTGTATAAACTGGGTTTTTGCAGTTATTATGGTTTTAATTGTTACGTCAGATTGTTTATTGTTTGTCAATTATGAAATGCCATCTCACATTAATGAAGTAACCGGAGCAAGAATACTCCAAAGACTAGAAGAACATATTACGTGTCCCGATTTCTAAGGCGCCGACCGTACATATTATGTTTTGGTTCCTCTGCTATCTGCAAGTTACGATGTCGATGCAGATGAGGGTGAACCGATGTCGATGCAGATGACGGTGAACCGCCAACCAGCAAACCGGCTGACTTAATCGAAACGAATCGAGAGCCAAAATTTATTCGAATGATTATTCAAGTAATCATTCGGTTATTAATATCATTCGAATGCAAATAATTCGGTTATGAAAATTGTCCGGTTATGCCCATCACTACAATAAATGATAAAATTTCACTCGCTTGCGATGCTAATAAATTATTTGACACTGACAATCTACAATTGTCAGTCTTGAAAGGTTTTGTTTTTTCCATAACCAAATGAACAGGCTCTACCAACATCTTTGGGAACAACTTAAAAGTAACTAAATATTTTGCCAGTTAATGGCGGACATGGGCGTCGACCAATAGCGGCGAAGACATCCCAATGGCCACACTGTCTTGTATATCGCCACTGTAGTCATTTTCAACCTAAGAGAAACAACTTTCCTCCCGCTGTCACGGTAATGCATAACGCTGAATTGGTGTTCTAACACCCAATATAAGATATACACGTAATTCACGACGAAAAAATGATTGAATTAGCCGGCGACAACCAGCAGGAGCTGTCCACTCTTCCACGGATGGAGACTAATGAATTTTAGGAACGACGGACCTTTTTCGGGGTTGAACGAGAGGGCTCTAAGATTTTAGGGCTCCTAGGAAAGTGGACCGCATGTTGGAATAAAGGAGTGGCACAACTTGAAGAATACAGTGAACTACAAAAAATTATTTTAAAATAAAACGCTAATCCAATACTTTAAATACACGTTACAAACAAAAAATATTAATTAAAACAACTAACAATATTCCCTTCCTAATAAAATTCGTAGTATGCCTAATAATCTACAACTTTTTAAGAATATCATTTTGTTATAATTCCACCACCCTTAAACGAGGAGTGAGCATAGCCCTAGCTAGCTCTAACTCTCCGCAGAATTATGGTGTGGATAAGGATCAGGCAGCGATTCTTAAAGTTAAATACAAATTCAGAAATTAACACAAAATGGGCGCCAGTCATTAAACACAACAAAAAACAAATCTAGCTACCGACCAAGTCACCACCGGATGTAATGCAATTATCCGGCTAGTTTGTAATCGCAGCTTTCTTTCATCGCATGAAATATAATTAGCAAATTGAAAGTCACAGGTGCCACGTGCCTCAAGGGCACTGGTGGAGCAGGTACTGTGTGCATACAATGTTTCAGCTGTCCTAAATGAAAACTAACGCCTTAGCCGTTGCAAAACAGTTATAATTTATCACGTGCCGTCTGATAACCGAAGGCCTTCGTTTGAACTCGCAATTTAGCGGCAATTTGCCCTTATCGATTAACAATAAATTAAGCTGAAAATCGGTGCATGTACTTGCAGTAATGTGTTGAGATGGTTCTCAAGAGCAATCGCTGAAAAGGTCTCTGCAAGCCTCTGCATTGTAGGTGTTAATTAGTGGTCTCCACGCGGATCCAAGCGAGCTGTCACTATCGGAAAAAATTCGCAAGCCTCGACAGACTGCTCGACAAAACCGAAACTCACGTCGTGATAGCCATACGCCAATGATGAAAGGGAACAGGGACAAGCCGTAGGAACAAGGCCAAGTACTACGAAATTAGTCAAAATAAAAAAAATAAAAGAAAAATCTCCCTAGAAATGGAAATCGGCTTAACGTGTGTTCAGGAGGACGCAGAGCTCGTAAGTTCAATTGTTATGAAACAAAGTCACGGCTAAATAGCCTACTCAATTAACGAATTAGCGAAGGCCGAGAGTTAGATAATTTATTGCGTTTATCGGCTCGTAGTTGCTACCGGCAGTAAACATATTTGTGTGTGTTGTATCGCATTTAATGCTGTGAATATTTGAAGTAAAATACGATTTTCAGATTTACGAAACGATGTAAGTTATATCTAGCAGCCCAGTAAATGTCTACAGTCGAGTAAAACTTCTTTCTCTTGAGAGCATTCCATTTTATCCCAACATACTCAACAGGTGGCGTCTAGCAATTACTCGAATTTATCCAGGTATCTTTAAGGTACAACTTATTCCAGGCTAGAACCCTCCCTTCCTTTACCGCTGATTGGAGCATTTTGTTGCGTTCACCACCTGCAAACGGTCTAAAAGGCCCCCACGACTAACTAGTGGTATGGGTAGGGTCTTAAACTGGAAGAATAGGCTTTCGCAAGCAAAAATCAATTCAGTCGATACAGGGAAAATTATTTTGTTCAGGGTGCCGTTGTGGTGTTTTCAATGCCTTTGATTGAGTGGAAGAAGACCTCCTAGCTATAAGAAATGTGTATCGTACTCATCTCCGGCTATGACTTACAATACACAAATACAAGAATTTGCAAAAAACTATAATAATACTACATTTAAGCGGGTTAGGCTTGTAGCTACAACCTCAGCAAGGGATTTCCAAAACTATTCCTAAGAATTATACCTGCGCTTTATGACTAAGGCTAGGTCCGTCGAAAGAATTCCGCAGAGGGAAAGAACATTAATACACTGATACAGCGCACTAAAGGCGTTGTTGCACTGCGAACATGTCTATACTTCAAAACTTATTTGAGAACATACAACTTATTTCCTAACACACATGGAAAAATTTACAGCATTTTCCGTCTGCACAGTATTATTTTAGCACATCACAGCATACTTAAAATTAACGATAAATGACACGCAATATCTTCTTCTAGGTACAGAAAACATTTTATATTAACGATAAATCATACATACATAAAATGTTAACCCATAAATTAATGAGCTGGGCGCAGCGAATTAAGTGGTGAAGACGAAACCAACGATTCCTAGGGCTTCACTTGAAGAATGTACAGAGTAGTTCGAGATTATCCATGAGCATTCACTATAAATTCAATACGCCTTTAACGGAAACTTTCCAGGGGTCTTCGGGATGCCGGACGATTGCGAAACATTAGATGAATGTACATGGCTTCAGTGACGTTGTGACTATACACAGAATAGCGGGGCACGTTACAAGTTGTTCCTCTGAATGTATCCGGCCATCCGTCGAAGTGGAATTTCATCAAACTCAAAAGCGACACGCTATTCGGAATCTCTAACCTATAACCCTGCATCTACAGAAAAAACACGATATATAGACAGATAAATAGACACTTTTCAAAAAGTCTTCATCTTTTTCTTTTTTATATGTAAGATGTAACACTAAGCGACTAAGTCATTACGTTCTATGAGTTTCTTGATGTAAAACGTGTTTTGGATGCTATGCATGACAGAAGCTTATCGAAAATCAAGCAGTAGACAGAACGGTATGGCGAACAGGTTGTGACAAACGTTTACAAAAAATTTAAATTAACAAATCGCATTAGCAAAATGCATATAATATAGGTATGTTAGAATTAATAGGGATAATTACAACGTTTTAAAAGTATTCAATCAGTAATCTTAAGTTCACATAAAAATTGCAAGCACCGCAATGCGAGAAATTACACATTCGGAAAGTGATCAAACAACAGGCTCAAGTTTCTTATGCCATCTTTGGAAAGAACGCTCGTTTTTTCTTAGTATCTGAAAAATTTGCAAAACAAATAGTCCAACGTAGTGCGTACTGGACAAAACGGTAAATCAAGGCTACAGATCGAAGGTAGCCGATTAAGAAAACTGGAAAGTAATACATGTTTGTTGCTGATTTAATATACTAAGATGATTTTTGTTCAGATTTATTTCGTAGTCTACTAGGTTATCATGAATTTGTTTCTTCTTCATCATATCATTTTTAAATGTTTTATATATTAAGTTAAACAGTTTCTGACTTTTATTGGTTCAGCCCAATCCATGACATTTGATCTCGCCTGCTCAACTGTAGAGGGATTTAATAATAAAATCGTCTTAAAACTCACTACCCAAAAGTAAAAACAGGTAGGTTTCATTACAGAATCCTCGACATATTTATTTTTAAATTTATATTTTGAAACAAGGTACAGCTTTTTTAGTAATGAATATGAGTGACCATAACTGAGATACGCGCATCGGGATTATGGTTTCCACCATCTTACGCACAAAGATAAATACTCAAAGATATTCCCTTGAAAATAGAAAACAGTAGCACAGTAAGCAGTTATTTTAAGTTTGTATCTCCGAATAATTTTCTTTTCATATCAAAAAGCGAACTTCTCAAGTACTGAAGACCCTGCAATGTCGTGTGTTACGATTTAGTTGCGCATATATTTAATTTCTATATCTGTAGTACTTATTTCATATTGTTACGCCTCATTTGCGCATCTGTTTAATTTCAATTCCGATGTCTATGGTACTTAGTTTATATTTCGCGCGCTTGTGCCCCACATACTTTTGGCTTGCAGCCCGGAAAGTAAAAGTTGCAATTGTTTCCTCGGCGTCTTTTTCGGCTTGTCTGTGTTAGCGGCATAAAGCCAGTTTAAGCGTCTACAAAGTGTTCAGTGAATGCACGGGCATGCCGTTTAATTTTTATGTAATGGTTGCCCGCGTCTTTTCGTTGGAGTTGATTTCCTGAACCATAAGTTAGGGACATTTCAATCCCACGCCATTGTCAGAGGATTCTGCGTTTGCTGACTTACTTCATTCCCACATGGCCCAGAAGATCACGCAGTCAGTGAGGAGTTGTAGGGCAAAGTTTGTAGAGATGTTAGCTTTCATAGCATCTGGATGCGGATGTCACTCGGGATATGAGTTTGACCTGTTCATATCTCCAGTCTCGGCCCGCTTAACACCTGTGCCGTGCATTTCTTAGAGCGCAGTAAGGGACTCGATTTCGGAACTTACCTACAGGGTAAAGTTTTCTCTTTGTCTAAACATTTACTGGAGAGCAGTGCTCTGTTGCTTTGAGCTCCGTTCAGGCACTTTGACGTTTGGAATACTGACGTAAACTTCTGAATATACAGTTCGCTCCGCGAGCTTTGTATCTGGAAACACACAAAACGTTTCCTCCCAATCCACGGAGTAGTCACCGCTGTATAATCGCGTTGCAAACTATTGCCTTATTTTAATGTGTGCGATAATATTGTATAGCTGTATTGTGAACTTCTAAATATTAAAAAGTATGAATTTTTTTGAAGTGCCTCGTAACTTGTCGGCTTATATTTATATTTGTAAATCTAAGGTAACCTGCAAAGAATCACCTGTATTTTATATTTAAATTTGTGATTATACTGTGATACCAGCTTTGTGGGCTTGATTTCGTTACGGCTAGCTATGTTATTTGAAGCCTCTCATTCAGGAAATTTTTTGAGTGTGCTAATTGAGTTTACGAATTCTCGTTTTGAACACCTGGGTACACTGCCGTGACTTAATACAAATTCGTTGGCGCTCATGGCATCTCTCTCATCTGTTTCTACCGTTAAATATTTAAAGAACAGTACACGCCGTCACCGTCTAAGCTAGCGGCCGGCAATTGTGCCCAGGTGAACAATAAGTATTTTTCTGAAAGTGTTGGCCAACAAATTAATTAGGATAACAAATGACCGATTTACCTCTTCCTTCTGGTATATATTTGAAGTCCTACTAAATCGTCAGAATAATGTTGCAAGAACTGATAATCTCTAAAACTTCTTTGAGGGGCTCTATTATTTATGATATTATTTTGGTTATTTACCAAACTAACAAATAAATAATATTACAAGGATTGCTCTGTTAGTTGTTAGATAGAAGTAAAACAAGAACTTTTTAAACTAGTTCACTAAAATTCAGCATTCGTCGCATTTCCGCCAAGAAATCTTTTGTCACGTATGTTTTTTACTTCCTTTTACTACTATAAAGGAAGTATTGGATTCACCCCAAAAATTCGAAATTGAGTTTTCAACAGATCTTCACGTTTTAGAGTCCCCTGATCCCAAAAAACATATTTTTTTTCATTGGTCTGTGTGTCTGTCTGTCTGTCTGTCTGTCTGTCTGTCTGTCTGTGTGTCTGTGAACAGAATATCTCAAAAACGAAAAGAGGTATGGCATTGAAACTTCATATATAAGTTTTGTGTACTATGTAGATGAGACAGCAAGCTTTTGAAGAAAATCGCATAACCGGAAGTAGGTGTTTACTCTTGTGATTTTTCAGTTTTTTTCGATTTTTTCAAAAACGGCTCTAACGATTTTTTTTAAATTTTACATTTTTCTTACATTTTTAATGTGTATTGATGTGAGATAGGTGATTTTCCAGTTGAATACTTCTAAAGTGGGTTTCTTTTGTTTTTTTTTTATATTTTTCTTATTAACTCCTATTTTAAATAAAACACCCGGTATATTATTACATTTTTGAATTCACCTTAAAATTCTAGAGAAAATTTGTCTCTTCAACTAACACTCGATTTTGTACCGTTTTTGTAGAATTTGTAATTTTTGAAAATTTTTAACAAATGGTTAAAAATTAAAAATAAAATTTTTGACTAATTATAAGATCACTGTAAAAGGAAGTTGTGTGAGTGTATCACACCAGATTTTTTAATTTATTTTGGAAAAAAGTTGCTGGTGCAAAATCTGGACCGTATGGAGAAGGAGTGACCAGCTAAACTACAGATGCGTATAAGAAATCGAAGGTTGTTGCAGAGTTGCATTATTATGGTGTAAGAAAATGCCAGGCAAACCTGATCTTCGAAGATCACACCATTTTTTAAAGATTTGAGAAAGGCAAACTATACTAATCAGAAAGATCGTACGTTTCAAAACGCTACAAAAAACCCTATATAGAAATTAAATTGATTAGGCATTCGAAATATACAGAAACTGTATTGATAAAAATATATAAGTTTCTGATTTTGAAACTTCAAATAATGTGATATTACTGCTAATACAATAAGTGATAACACATTTTTCGAATAAGTTTATTTCGTAGAAAGGTTTATTATTAACTGTGTTTTCGCAATAGAAACTGCTTGATGAGTAACAAATATGAGTCCTTTTAGAACAAAATAATTGAAGAGAGATTGTCGTAACGAGTGTGCCTGTACAAAACTATATAAGCTAATCTTTTGATTGTCGGCTAACAATTTGTTTGCATATCAACACACCATCTGAGTGTATTCACCCTAGGTACACTTTGCTCAGAAACAAATTGAGGAAATGGATGCACATACTATTTGTAAACGGTTACTGTTGTTATTAATTAGTTTCTTACAGTATGAATTGACCAATCAACAATTTCTTTTTCATTCCGGCTCAAGCTTTTTCCATCATATATTTTAAGAGGAAGCCGTTTAAGTGTGGAACAAAACAACAACCATTTCGAATGTTTCCTAAGATTCAGGGGTTAGCAACAACTTTTAACGATTTCTCTAGAAGCAAGAAAGCATACCTCGATCGATGAAGGTGGAATAACCGTATGTTTTTACAACCCAATTATTTGCTTTGTGTATGTAGAAAACACTCACTAATTACATGGGGTTGTTAACACTTGGTGGATTTCATTCGCGGGTGGCTGTTGGCTGTTGAAGGCTAGAGGTCAGACACCCGTATTTTCCAGTGCCTTGAAAATTCGTGACGTTTACTGCACATTGTTTGTCAAGATACTCACGTTTGAACGTATTCGCTAATGCTTTAATTCGGTGTAAACTAATTGCGCCAAATAAGCTACGAACTTTATGGTTTAATTTCAAGGTATCACAAACAATCCGTACGCAAATAATTTATTTCTAGATTAAATCCGCTTTTGTGTCGGCTAAGCGATTTGCTGGAATACTTGAAAACAACTTTTTTGATGTCTGATTCATGGCGTTTTTTTTATTTATAATGCGACAAAATAATTGTTCTAGATTGAAAACAAGTTAAATTAGGGACCTTTAAAAAACTTAAATTATCTTTATGGCAATATTTATGTTAAAAAATGGTAAACAGCATGTTTTCAAACATAATTTTGTTGTTGTAAAGGCTGTATTCATATTCTCTTCCTTAGAAGTCGTTCCCCAAATTATTATATATATAATATCTACTATTAAAAATCGTATCTATGATAAATCACAAAGTAGCAATATAAAAAAAATAATAAAAAAACAACGCATGGACACAAATGATTAGCAACATCTGCTCACCTGTTGCGGTAATTGAGGTATTTATTCTTATTTATGCACACCTATGATTACCATATAAAAGCCATTCAAATAAATCCGATTAATACAAAAGAATAAACATATATACCTGCGTATTGTCACGTATTGTCATTAACATAATGGTACAGTGACAAAAATAAAATTTCCAATTCTAAAAGTAAACTTTGGTTTAAAAAAATAAAGCAGGAGGTTACTGAGGCAAACCAAGAAAATGAAAATGTTTCTATCACATTCTGTCCGTGACACAAGTGTTAAAAATAAATTGCGATTGAAATTAAAAATATATGTCATACATGCACCTACAAAATTGAATCTTTAGCAAGAATAAGCTCCCCTAATTTTTGCCACTAAGATCTGTCTCTTGCGACATTCATCCATTACTGACCAATTACGTTTCAAGTTCATTTGATCATCTGCACCTTGGCCACCGTCATCTTATTTTGTGAAAGGTACGTAGATACCCATCTCGTTGTTAACCTAATCCATTCGAGCTACATGTCCAGTCCATCTCCACTTATGTTTTTCGCAACACTGGATCACGTCTGCAGGGTATTTAATTGTACTGATTCTAACACTGTCTGTTAATTTAAGTTGCAAAATGATTCTGAGCGTTTTATTTTGAGTCACTCTCAGTTTGTGTATGAAATACTTTGCCACTGCCCACAAATTCGGCATAACGGTTGGTTTAACAACTAATTTTAATAAGTGTTGACAGATTACGTTTAAATATATATTTAATGGAATGAAATTTTTTTCAGTCTTAATTTGTTCTAGTTTTAGCTCTTTTTGTTGTCCACGCTATACCCATGAATTCACTTGAATTCTCTAAATTATTACATTTTTACGTTTTACGGAGCGAAGTTGTTATTTGTTTTGGAAAAGATTATATGCAAATTTGCTTCTTCGCTTTTGTCATACAGTTAACATTTTTCAGTTATTTCTTTTTTGGTGCAAAAATAACTATGTTGTCAGCAAATCTTAGATTTAATAGGTATCTGCCATCAATAGTTATGCCATAGTTGTGCCACGTTAATTCTGCAAATACTTTGTTCTAATGTAGCATTAAACAATGCAAATGATAAAGGATCACCTGGTCTTACACCTCTGTTTACTAGTCTGGCTGTTCTTTTCCATTTTTAGTTATGGTGTCATATTTGCACAGACGTTTTAAGTTAGATTAATAAAAAAATAAAAAATAAAAATGTCTATTATTGTTTCTCTTTCACATTATTTTGTGTTAATGATGGAATTAATAAAAGTATGCTCCCCATCTTACCAGTAGTTAGTGCTGCTATTACTTTCTTCGTAGAACGTAGAAAAAACAAAAGAGCGGTAACTCAACGTGTAAACTACGCCAGAGGCGAAACTCTTCTAACTCATCTGATTAAGCCCCTTACGAAAGTGGGTGAAAGGTTGAGTTTGACCTTAATAATGACACGGCCCAACCCCGGAAGTCGTTTGTTATGTAATAACAATGGCCGTTAAAGCCTCCTTAAACTTTAGAATTGGTTAAGTTTCGTATTAATTTAGTAAGTTCTTCATGATATAAATTTTTGTTTCCTAAATTAATCCTTGCTGCTGTTTAGAGGGTCGGGGGCTCGAGCCTCCCAGCCGTCAACAGCCAATCTCTCATTAGAACAAAGTAACGATTCTATAATTGAAAATATATTTTATCACTTATCCCACTGTTATAATACAGCAAGTTTAACTAATCAAATCCGGAAATAACTATTCGATCACGCTTAAACTATGTAAAATAATATGCAATAGTATATCCGCAAAACATAAGTTATGTGTCAACACACTCGCTCTTATCATGTGCACTAAGCAGTTGCCGTAATTTTTCGAAACTGAGCTCCAAACTTGTACGGAAATTACGAAAACGTGACCGCTGCCAAATCGGCGATATAGCAGTTTCAATGTGACGCGAGTGCTCACAATTTTGGATACCACTGCAGACTCGCAGTTTATTTTAATATTTACAAATATTGCGCTCCAGAAAATGTAATGTGATCCGTCGGTCTAGCGGCCAGCTTGCGATAACATAACTTCTTGGAAATATTGTACAAGCTTTAATATTGAAAATGAATGAAAATGTAGTAAGGTCATTATTATATCTTTGCAAGCTGTGTTTGGATGATTTTAGAAAATATCGGTTGCAGTTTAAGCATGTGTATTATCTTGGTTGATTTCAGTTGTTTCGTTCAGTTTTATTTAAAAAGAAATGGCGGAGAATAGCATAATTAGTATTCACAACATTAATTTTAAAAGCACACGGTTAGCTGAAAAGTTAAAATAAAAACTTGGACGGCCTACACCTGTAAAATTTCAACCTGCAAGATAAAGTTGGAACATAAGTCTACCAGAAATTTTTCTGTGAACATTTACAATTTAGAAGTAAATGGATTTGTGGATGTGATGCATTATGATCTGTTTTGTTTTCCATTATTATACACATTATTATCGTGTTTCGTATTTTAACTCTTATGTACATTTCATGTTGTGTTTTAATACTTTTTGTTCTGAGCATATAATGTTTCCTTTTGGATTACTAAAATTAAAAATCATTGCTTTTTGCATTAAAACATCGACGGAATGTGGGGGAGTCAGTAATTATTATGTTTTGCTTAGGTATTATTAACAATTAAGAAGCGCAAAGTACAATTATCACTAGCAGCCACTGAATCTTAGGTAATTGCGTTTTGAGAAATATGTTTGATCATATCAATCTGTAGTCTGTGTCGAACTCTAGTCTATTTTATACTTATGTGTTTAAAGCTCCTTCTCTTTGTAGTTAGAATAAATTCGATCTCATATTTCACGTTTCTTTTGGGTTGTAACAATGTTCACTTCCGAATAACGTGTTTGTTTGTGAGGACATTTTTCCATTTTTACGATCCTAGTTCTAATTTGTGGTAAATTCTAGTTTCTGAATTTGAAATTGCTCTTGTATAGGAGAATTTTTAAACACCTGCCGGACACAAGCATTTCTCGGCGGCAGAACGCACGTGTCTTTCATCGATCCGTTTTTAGACGTGAATTTTGTGGCTAAGCTGGCCTTAAGCCAAGTATTATTTCGGAAAAAATAGAGTCAGTTGTGTGAGTAGGAATGAGAGGGAGCGAACGTTTTACCCCGCCTTCTGTCTGACATCGCGTGGCTTTGGGCTGTTGAAGGGGGTCTAACGCAGCCTTGGTGAAGTCACCAAGTGGTTTTCGAGCTGTCCTTCCACCCCGGCGTAGGCCTTTCGGCCTTCGCTGAGGGTGTTGTATTTATTTGTGTTTTAATTATAAGTTGTCGCGTAGTTTCGTAATTGAACTAGAAGTACAGTCGTGTTCAAACACGTATTGTACAGAAGCAGTTGTAAGTTTATTGATGGTTGCGTTATTATTCAACAAAGGCTCACACTGTATCATTAACTAAGTAGATCTAGATGTATACTTTCAAAATACTTTTTCACAAAGCTCACATGCTGTACAACACTTTAATGAACACGACTGTACATGTCGTTTACGCAGTGGCGCATTCGCGCATTCCCATGGTGTCTTTTTTCAAGTGTTAATAATTAAACTGCATGTGGGTGTTGACGGTTGGACTTGGGGTCGATTAGTGACGTGTGTTGGTGCCGTGATTAGCCAAGAGTTTCTCTTATCGCGAAGTTGGCAGCTTCTTTTAACGCTCGTTTGGCGGATTATTTATGTGGGGATCTCTGTGGAGGCCAAATTGGCATACCGAAGTTTCGTTTATCGTCTCGAACCCTTGCCATGTTGTTACGGACTTTTTGTTACCCTCGTTGGGAATTCTAACGTCGTTCAGACCCCTCCTATCGGCAGCATCCCTGAGGTTCTGCAAGTGTCTTCGGGCAGTTGCTTGGAAGCGACCACCTGTAGTTTCGTTGGACGTCGAGTGCTGCCACATGAACTCCATATTAAGGTAACGCATTTATGTAATAGTTTTAGAGTGCCATAGATTACAGTGCACGTAGTGTAATGTTTCTGTTTAACCTGATGTTGTGGCGATTAAAGTATGTACCGCATTTGAGTCACGTTTATTTGTTTATAGTTCAGTTCCGTGAATGTATAATGTTGTTACCGTTTGCGAGTCATTTCGATTTTGTGTTATCAATTTTACCGCCCTTAGCTAATTTAAACGTTACGTAATTTAATTTAACTCTTACTAACCGTTCGTTACATTTAAATTACTCAACAAATGTTTACTTATTTAATTATTTTTAATATAGTTTATTTTTATTTAGCCGTGTTTTTATTTCTGATGTTTATGAGTTTTGTATGCGATTTTTTGTGTTTTTCTTGTGTAGATAGAGTTTGGAAAGCTGCACAAGAGTTTTCCCGCAAGTTAAGTACAACGCTGTTGTTCGTGGTTTCGTCGACAAAGCACTGCCAAGGTTGGAGATAGAAGGTGTACCCATTTGCTTCCACTTTTCTCAGTGGGTTCACCTGTGTATTACCCTTGTTAAGAAAGTGGTGGCGCCTTGGCATCTAACATCTGCTTTTAATAGCTCGTTGCCCTGATAAGCCTCGTATTGGATTACCCCATCTCCACTGCAGTATCCTTAGTAAGTACTAAGTAAATGTTCTTATTGGCTCATTGCCATATATGTATTATATATCTACCGTCTTTGAATTTTACAGCGTCCAACATTAATTTTAAAATTTTAAAATATTTTTTGGTAATTACGTTGGCAGTACGAACCATTTCATATGTACCACGGATCGTATTGTGTATTTTTCGATTTACTTTCAAACGTCGGTCCTACGGTACCGGTTTTCAAATTGTATTCTCGACCGAAAAATAACGTTTACTACCCTTGGTACATAAATAATAATAACCCTCGTTTCCCATAGTAACAATTTGCAAGCGACTTTGGCTCTCCCTCAGAAAATTCAATTTTGCGTTGTTAAAAGTAAGTGTAGAATGTCACTTGATAGAATTAAAAAAAATAAATTTGTTGCGTTTGTAGCCGAAAACATCTTATACCGTATTGGTGCCGTAAGGCGAGTCACACATAAAAGAAACACGAAACATGAAATATGAAATATGAAACATGAAATATGAAACATGAAACATGTTTCATAAATTGCAACGCATTGTTTTAAATTTGAATCAGCACACCGGCGAAATGGTGCATATGCGAAACAAACTTTTCAGAAACATGTTTGGTGTTTTAGATCTTGTTGTATTTTGCGTTTCCGTTTCACAACGTTTCATGCAGTTTGTTTTTAAATTTCTAACTTGGTACATCAACGGTGGAGCTTAAAATGAGAGACGATCAACTGTTTAATGTCTCTTTTGTGCTAGTAATTGAAAAATACGAACTGTTATATAATTATAACATGGAAAAATATTCCAACAACCTACAACTCTGGTCACCACATACGAACTATGTTTAATATTTATTGTATTATTCGGGTGCCATCCAATAACGTCGTTTTTGTTCATTTTTGTTTTTTTTTATTTTGCTATTTATTGTATTACTAGTGAGTCACCCGAACTACGCTTCGGTTCGCTAAATTAAGAGAGATTCATTAATATAAATTTTAAAAAAAGAATGCATCGTCCGGGACTCGAAACCGGGCCGCCCGCGTGGTAGGCGGGCATTCTACCATTAGACCAAAAATGCTTGGTTGAATGAGCAGCTGCTGTAATAGCATATGAACATTGTGAATCACCCGAGGTAACAGCTGTCCCAGCGCAACCCACGCCCGCAGGCGCTTCTCTCCGCTACGTACATGATTTAATTCAATTAAACCTTTTTCGTACTTTTTTTGAAAATAGAAAGCGGCCTACGATCTAAGTCGAAAAATTTGCAAAATTTTAAGCCATCATACAACTTAATCGGGCCAGTATCTTCGAAGGAGATAGCGAACAAACATACACGCAAACATACAAAGAGAGCACCGATTTTATGTTACTTTGAGATTCGGGTGCCACCCAGTAACGTCGTTTTTGTTTATTTTTTTTTCATTTGGCAAGTAAAAGTGTTGTTATAAAAGCAATTGCCAAGTCGTCGTCTGAGTCCGACATTTTTATTTTGTTTCCTCAGTTTGTGTACAACATGAAACACTGCTTCATATTTCATATTTCATGTTTCAAGTTTCTTTGGTGTGTGGCTTGCCTTAAGGTTGGCAACACTGTTTATACTGTTCTACATTTGTGATTTACATAACACCTGGTACTTATTTTCACGCTTAGCGCGAAGAGCAGGTTTCAAAAATTTATTGTATATACATTTTGAAATTAATGGCATTGTTTCAATTGTCATTTATATGCATTTACTATCATTATTGGATCTGCGAGCGCTAAAGTGAAGAGCCATCTACTGGTTACTTATGGTAACGCGTATTCACAAATATATAAAATGGCTTCCTAAACAAATTAGTAAACACGTATTTAGTGATTTTCCGTAAATCAACCCCTTAGGGAGTGAAATGGGGCAAATAAGCTTAAAAATCGATATGGGTGCCGTTATTGTGGTTTTTTTTGGGACGTTGATTGCGAAAATTGCATTTAGTTTTAAGTCCAAGACGGTGGACATGACATAAAATTAAAACCCTATAGTAGTGAAACGGGATTTCAAAGAAAAATTTTATTTTTGGGCAGAACAATGTTTGCCGGGTCAGCTAGTACAATATATAAGCCAAACTAGTACTATGTAAATACATAACAACATCCTTAGTAACTACTAAGTAAATATTCTTATTGGCTCATTGCCATATATGTACTATATATCTACCGTCTTTGAATTTTACAGCGTACAACATTGATTTTAAAATTTTAAAATATCTTTTGCTAATTACGTTGGCAGTGCGAACCATTTCATATGTACCGCGGATCGTATTGTGTATTTTTCGATTTACTTTCAAACGTCTGTCCTGCGGTCCGGTTTTCAAATTGTACAGATTTTCAAATTATATTCTCGACCGAAAAATAACCCTTACTACCCTTGGTACATAAATAATAATAGCCGTCGTTTCCCATAGTAACAATTTGCAAGCGACTTTGGCTCTCCCTCAGAAAATTCAATTTTGCGTTGTTAAAAGTAAGTGTAGAATGTCACTTGATAGATTTAAAAAATATATATTTGTTGCGTTTGTAGCCGAAAACATCTTATACGGTATTGGTGCCGTAAGGCGAGCCACACATAAAAAAAAACACGAAACATGAAACATGAAACATAAAATTGCAATGCATTGTTTTAAATTTGAATCAGCACACCGGCGAAATGGCGCATATGCGAAGCAAACTTTTCAGAAACATGTTTCGTGTTTTGGATCTTGTTGTATTTTGCGTTCCTGTTTCACAACGTTTCATGCAGTTTGTTTTTAAATTTCTAACTTGGTACATCAACGGTGGAGCTTAAAATGAGTTTAAATTCCCTTTTGTGCTAGTAATTGAAAAATACGAACTGTTATATAATTATAACAAGGAAAAATATTCCAACGACCAACACTGGTTTATACTGTTCTACATTTGTGATTTACATAACACCTGGTACTTATTTTCACGCTTAGCGCGAAGACCAGGTTTCAAAAATTTATCGTAAATAACATTTTGAAATTAATGACATTGTTTCAATTGTCATTTATATGCATTTACTTTCATTATCAGATCTGCGAGCGATAAAATGAAGAGCCATCTACTGGTTACTTATGGTAACGCGTATTCACAAATATATAAAATGGCTTTCTAAACAAATAAGTAAACATGTATTTAGTGATTTTCCAAAAATCCACCCCTTATGGGGTGATATAGGGTAAATAAGCCTAAAAATAGATATTGGTGTCGTTATTAAGGTTTTTTAGGACGTTGATTGCGAAAATGGAATTTATTTTTAAGTCCAAGACGGTGGACATGACAAAATTAAAACCCCATAGTGGTGAAACGGGGTTTCAGAGACAAATTATTTTTGGGCAGAACGTTTGCCGGGCCAGCTAGTATAAATATAAAATTTAAGACTCTAGCAGCCAGTCTTATAAAGGCTACTAATCTGACGTTAACTTTAATTCGCTGTTAAAATAAACAAAAGCGCATCAAAATTTGTTTACTAATGAATGAAATATCATAAGCACTAACGTTTTGATGTGCTTTTGTTTGTTTTAACAGCGAATTAAAGTTAACGTCAGATTAGTGGCCTTTATAAGACTGGCTGTAGGTCAATTTTGTCAAAATTGACTTATTTATCCCCGTTTAACAATCAAATTTATAAAAAGTCAATAAATTAAACTTATATTTTAAGACTCTAGGTCTAGCTTCTCGAGTTGGAGTTAGAGAACTAATTTTCAAGGTGGTAATCGAGAACAGGTAAAATCTCGTCCAATCTCTTCTCGTGGCGATATTAGTTGTATTACCGCGGTTTCATTCACACCGTACCGTACACCGTAAGTTTTTTATACTCTTAACATTCATTCGATCGTCATTTTGTAGTAGGTATCTTGTCCACGCCATGTCATATATTATATATTGCTCTTTGTGGCTCCCTTTATCTTTGGATAATTATTTCTGTTATATCCGACACCGCAAGGTAAATGAGGTTACAAATAATACATACATACATATCCATTTACGCCAGTTGCTGGGGATTAAAAAGTAACACAATTCGGAAATAATTCATGATAAAAGTTTTATCGCGTTAATCACTTAAGTTATTTCCCATTATTACTGTGTAAATTCTGTGTAAAATGAGTACCAATATGATATATTTGGTTTCAGCTATAACTGTACGGGCTTTTGTCAATGTAGCACGATTTTGTTAACTTACCAAAAAAAGTTAGTTTTTTTTTAATGAAGCAGAAATGGAGTAAGAATGATTTCTGACACAAGAAATATTGCTACAATGAGAATCAAATACGTTGATTAGTAAAAACAATAAATTCAAAAATGTTCTCATAATTTTTCGAATTCGCTAAAATGTATAAGTCCTTTGTGGTCAAAGGGAGCTTCTCCTCCTCTCTAACATTCCATTTTCTTAAATGGATTATATGTGACATGAAACGCTGTTGAAGGAAAGCAACTATTAATAAAGCTTGATTTTATTGGTTTAAATTAAAAGAAAAAATTCTACTACAAGTAGTGGAGGGCATAGTCATGGTCGCTCTGACAGTACTCTATGTAAATGGATTCTCACCATTGCCCATCGTTAGTAAAATTTCACAACAAGTGGAAGATCATCCACCACCACCTCTGAACAACATGTCAATGCCAGGGATTCTAGAGTGCTGCGTGACAATACAGATGTACTAAAGTTTGTGAACTGGTTTTAATCCCATAATGCATTTCCTACTTCAGAATTTGTGATGCCCATCAGCACAGGCATTCTGGGGGATGAGACAATAAACTGCCACAGAGTTTTTGAAATTGGAAATTCTTCTATCCACACCATGGTCGGGAAACTGGTATGAGAAATTCTCCTAAATCAGTGTTTTATGGTTTGTTCGCTCCAATAACTGACAGTATCAACCTTCTTGGTGCAGCCTATATTATTGATGGAGGATTCCTCCTGCATTGTGTGATTTGGAAAAATAGTGACTGTGCAACCAGTGGATGACTGCGACAATGATTCAGGAGCAGTTCCTCTCCAACTATCGGAACAAAGAAAGGCTTATAGACATGCTAACCGAGAAGGTTGAAAGCGAGGGCTTTTTGGTATAGCAAGCCAAGGAGGATGCAGACCACTCGATCATCACGACTGCTAAAGAAGCTACACAAGAGGATGAATGCACTATTCTTGTAGGAGAAGACACAGATCTCCTTATCCTGTTAACAGCATTAGCTTAACACCACAAACCAAGAATTTCTTCATGAAACCCGGAAAAGGGTTATAAAGAATATGCCAATTATCATATTCTCAGTTAACAGTTTCCGAAATTTAAAAAAAGTTAAAAACGCTCTGCTATTCCTTCACGCCTTTAGTGGTTGTGATACCACTTAATCACTTTACAGGCAAGGAAAGAAGAAGTGTGTCAGGTTGGCTGTGTAAAATGAACATTTCTCGAAAATGTGTGATGTCTTTATGAGCAAAGACGCTAACCCGGAAACTATTATTGATGCCAGGCAAAAGTTTTTAGTAGGTAAGATTGGTGATACCTTGAATGAATTACGTTTTCACCTATTTGCAAAATCTTTAGTGAAAACGAACTTCAATCTGGCTTCCCTACCTCCAACGCTGGAAGCAGCCCGCCAACACTGCTTCAGGGTGTACCTGCAGTACAGATGTGGTTAGGTAACGCCATGAATCCCATGAACTGGGGTTGGAAAACAACCAAGTATGGCCTGACTGCTGTTCTCACTACCTTGAAACCCGCTCCACAGTCACCTTTGTTAAAGATATCCTGCAGATGCACCAAAGGGTGCAAAGCTGCTTGTAGTTGCAGAAAAGCAGGAATAAAATGTTCAGCAATTTGTGCAAATTGTAGAGGGCATTCATGCATTAATGCTCCTACTACCGAAGTAGATGTGGATGACACTGTTGGAGACGACGATGAGCTCAATGAGCAGCAGCTCCTGTTAAGTGAGGAAGAAGACGACAACCCATTCGAATATGGTGAACAAGAAAGCGAACCGACATTTCTTTCAAAACGTGCGCCTTTGAACCAATGAATCATACAAGGTGTAACACGATAATTAAGTGTTACAAAGTTCAGTTTTTTTGTTATTATTTTATTTTAGCAAAGTGTCTTGTGTCAGAAATCATTCTTACTCCACTTCTGCATTATTTTTTTTAAAGAAAAACGAACTTTTTTTTGTTGATTAATGTTATGCTTTTTCAACCACTAAAAAAAACTTTTTTTTACTTGAAAAACCATAACATTAATCAACAAAGATATCCTTTGCATAATTTTCAACTATGGAATCAGTAAACAGATCCGTTGTTACTCAAAAGAACATTTTTTGGTAAGTGACAAAATGGCGCAACCTTGACAAAAGACCGTATAGGCATAGCTGAATCAAAATATATCATACTGGTACTTATTTTACGCAGAATTTAACGCTCTACAACTTTTACATGAACCAATTTCTTGATTTATTGAGTTTTCTCAGAGTTATCTTCGAAAAACCGAAAAACGCCCAAATTGAGATCACGTGTTCGCTCCTAGGAGCCGACGCTGATCTCCGCGGAGGGGGACATCTAGGATAGTAATATTGGACCATACCTCAAGAGATTAAAACGATAAAACCTTTACCATGAATTATTTCAAATTGGATTACCCAGCAACTGGCCTAATTGTATATATTGGAATGGTAACACCACTCTACATTTAAATCCTATATTTATTTACTTTAATATTATATAATGTAATTTGAGACTCTTAATAGGGTGTGGGTCGTTAATCTAGTTATCTGTTCTTTGATATTCTAATTTTATATGAATTTTCAATTATTGACTGCTACTAAATGTCAGATTGACTTTAAACAACTATCAAACAATAATCAACTCAAAATGACAAATATTCTTTCTACTCACAAATCAAGGACTCAATTCACTAAAGTAAGTACTGTGTTATATTTATTTCACGTGTTTAATTTTCATTTATTCAATATGCTTCTATAGGACTAATTAAAAATCAACCTGATTTCCTTTTATTTCACTGTTATTCACATTTAACACCACTGCTCCTGACGTTCACAGCTAAGCTCATTAACAGCCGAACCTCGATACTCCTCCAACCAACTCGAACACGTCCAAACCCCAGGCTCCTGCACGTTACTATCAATCGAACAGCCTCCTGGTAAGTTTCCACTAACAGATGGTCTCCAAACTAATTTCCCATTGTTCTCAGCTCCTACCTTGTAGTAACCAACCCAAATCAATCAGCTACACTGGCAAATCTAGTAATTAGTATAACTTATTCCTTGTATGTAGTAAATCATCCAATTCTAATTAAATATTATTTTCTTCTTACTTGCATCTAATTAAACCATATTCCATTATCTTTTCAATGACTGCACACTTGTATCATTTCATAATTATACTTTCACTTAATTTCACCTCGCAGATTTGTTAAAAACCTTATTATTTGTATTAAACCAAATTATTTATACAAATAAAGGCTAAATTTCCAGTTTTTATTAATATAAAATTATTTTTTCCAAAAATATGTCTACAGTTTATGAGTTTGTTATTATCACTATCACTATCTATGCTAGTTACACTTATTAATGCACTCTTTTTTAAAATTAAATGTTCTGAGTTTTACCTACTACATGCTATATTCTAGTAGTAAGCATATTTCTCACATGGTAACATTATCTTATTTTTCATATTAACTTTCACCACCTGATTGAATACTCAATTGCTATAACTTAACAAAATTAATTAAAAATTGTCTCAAATTTAATTTCTATTGTTCAATGCAACTTAACCAACAATCTTATTGAAAATTTTCTAAATTTGATTGTATAAATCTTCCAAACGTATTTCTTTTAATTTTTATTTAATAAGTGACCTATGTGTATCATAATAATATATATATATACTCAGTCTTATATTCTGTCAGGTTATTTTTAATTTTCTACGATTCTAAAAATATATTCATCTTTTAATATGCGGATTCTAATATCCCCAAGTTCCTGTTGTACTTCTTTACATATATTATTTGCACATAATTCTGTTGTTTTAAACATTTCTAACTATTATTCTGTTTTTAGTTTTATTATTTTTCCTTTATTGAATTTTTAAGTTTTCATCTCTTTTCTATCAAGTGATTTTTTTTGTTATTTATTGCTTTTTTTACATTTCGGCGTTATTTAGTGTTAATTTTGATGATTTACTGCCACTGTAGTTTTCGGTTGTTCCATTGTGTTTTAATATCTTGTGACTTTTCTTTACGAATTCATTTTATTTTGATCTCGTTTTACAATTTGTATCTGAATTAGAGTTTCTTTAAGTTTATGCGTTGTTAGATTTTTACACAATAACCAACATCTGAAAAAATTAGGACACATTAATTTTAACTTATTTGGCAAGTAGTATTTTTTGTAGCTCTTGCGAAAAAGTAAAGCGCCTATCGATTTTAATTAACAAAGGCGATTGCTGTTAGTGAGTTTTTAATTAAACGGAGTTTGAAAAAAACGCGTAATACGGTCCTACGAGAATTTTTCTTTGACGATTTCGATTAAGGTGGAATTTGTAGTAGGTATATATTTTAAACGTCTACACGTTTTATATTTAACTATTAACACAAACTGAAAAATGTTTAACTTGTTTCAAAGATTCTAACAAAACCCTAACCTATCAATCAGGCTTGCTTTAGATGGGATTCTAGAATAACCGATAACTCACATTCAGTTACAGTTTGATCGAAAAAACAACAAAATATACATCCTTATTATATTTGGGATTGGTAAATAAAATTGCTAGTGGACAATATGGATATGAAGATATAACAGAGTTGACTACAGATCCGCGAAAATTACAAAAAAATGTCTATAAAAATGCTAAAGCAACTATTAAATTCTGCAACAACAAAAACCCGATATCTATAAATAGAAACGTTAGACAAGGATGTTTTGAAGCGATGACCGTGGGAAAGGAGGGAATAAATATTACTGTAAAAAGTTATTTTGAAGGACACTATAAGATGATCCTATTAGTGCAAGTTAAGCACATTTTATTCGCTCAGTTCGAAAATACTTAAAAATACGTTAGCTAAATTTTGAAATTTTAAATGAAAATATGAATTCGGCCTTGATCAGAGACTGCTGAAATTTAACACGTTACTGATAAACCTAATTGGATACGGCCGATTAAAAAAAGAGCACGTACATCGGACACAAAAACCAAACAAATTTACTCAAGTACAGGGACCGGCAGAAACATATTAAACATTTTATTTACAATTTTTTTCTTTATACAGTGTAATATAAAAAAACGAAAACATGAGTATGTTCACAAAACTTGGGAGTTTATTTATTTAAATATCGAGTGCCGGAGATGTCCGCTTTCTTCTTCAGAACATTCATTAATACGTCGAACAAAATCTTGCATAACTTTTTGTGATATATCTTGCCTAATACCGTTAATTTCGTGGAGCTCCCAGTGGCTTTTTATTACAAAGTGAACCGAATTCTCTAAACTTCTGAACCCACCGTCTTATTGTCAAGTACGATGGAACATCCTGCCGCCTATTGAATTGTCTTCTGAACGCACATTGCACAGTTATTATTGATTCGGTCCTAATAAATAACTCGACACAATAAGCTCGCTCTTGCACATTAAAAAACGCATTTTGACTTATTACTTAAACATTAAAACAAAACTCCTGATCCTACTTAATATAATGATATTCATCACATTTGTATGGATAAAAACCTTAGTGGGATATTGCACGTTAAAATGTTTAATATGTTTCTGCCGGTCCCTGTAGATACCTAACATTGACGTGGGTGTTTCATTCAAGGTGCATTTAGATAAGAGAAGTGCTTTAATACCTATTTTATAGCATTACTGTCGAAACTTGACAATAAATAGCTCAGGTCGTTTTGATGTTTTTATTTCAAATTTCAAAATCTCATCAATATTTTTAAGAATTCCCATTAATTTGAAGTTTAAGGCAATAAAAGCTGCTTAAATTACGCAGATTGGTTCATCATGTGGTGTCGTTTAAAAAACCTAAATGGATTTTTTCTGTAAAATCATTAGGGCAGTCAATACTTGAACACTTTGAAATTACGAATAGCATGGAATTTGTCATGTTGTTCCCACTTATGCCATACCCTCAACCCTGTATACATTTCTAGCAACAGAGGGCATCTAGCAATTCTCGTTGGTATTGTTTTTAATGGTGTTTTCTCGTATTTTGTTAGTAAAACACATGTCGAATAAATATTCCGGAGTAGGGGTCGCTTATTTATTGCAAATTTCCCCGTCATATTCAACTTTTGAAAATTAAATTAACGCGTTATTAACAGTTTTATAATAAAACTTTGTATGCAAATTTAATCATTCCAAAATTAATATTGTAATATTGTGTTTCGCAAAGAAAGGTGCAATCTGTATATATTAATCTCACTTATATTTGCTCCTTATAAAATTGTATGTTATTTAATATACATTTATTTAAGTTATGTGTAACTTCTTATACTTTTCCAACTAATACATTACAAGAGATCGGCAAATAGATGAAGCATACAAAATAGCGTAGACAAAGATTAACAATTGCTTGAAAATTAATAACAAAATAACGGTTACTTTAGTGTACTTAAAATGGGCATCTGATGTGTAACTTAGACTTTGAGTAGCAAGAAACAGGATAGAAGCTTCGTATTATCCTAGCAACCCAATCTAGCTACTGAGATTTTAAAATGTGATTGACTCATTTTCTTTTGAAATTGTTAAAGTTCTTGCTATAGAAAAAAATTGTATTATACACGACGATAAAGTTATTACTTATTACTATCCATTACTATAATAATAACTGTTCTTATACGAGACGATAAAGTAAACATTATACACGAGTGACTCGTTTAGCGTCGAGGCGAAGTCGAGACATTAATGATTCAAGAGATGATAGTAATAACTTTAATTAGTTTACTCGCTCGTTCGTCGCTCGAAACAAATAACAATAACTTGTCCGTAACAGGTAGAATCAATACATTAAAAAATACTGTATTAATTTACTAGAACTCGATTATTTTTTATCAATTTGGTAATGATTTTTGAATGTAAATAACAACTAGTTAGGGAACGTTTCACTGTATTAATAGTATGTTAAATCAGAATAATATTTTTAATCTAAAAGTAGCAATTAATACTTTTTCTTCCGACTTCTTACTAGTATTTCTGCGATCTGTAGACTTCATGCAACTGAGAACAATTGAAAATAAAGATGAGACACACCAACATCCATACTGACTATGGGGTATCACTTATGAGTAAAACCGTTAAAGCAATTTTTTAGGAAAAAACTTGATAGCTTTTTGACATTTTTTGGGATATTTGGACCTCGTGATAACGAACGCTACAACGCAGTGAAATCAGAGTGTGGTACCATCATTCTAAAGCTTCATACAATATCTCTGATAAATCCTTGGATCGGACCTCTCCAATGTAAGGGATATTTCAGACAAACTAAAATAATAGCATATCCAATAACTAGTAACAATATTTATTTCTGCACTGGTTCTATAGTGCTCACATCAAACTCATCCAAGACACATACCAACACTAAACATATACATATAAAGGAAATCAAGAATCAATATAAATATATCACAGCAAATACAAAATATTACAAATAAATATCACAAGTTGACCTATAAAACAACGAATAGTGCTACGTAATTCAAGACTAGCCAGAAGGGCGTTAGAAGCTTAATAACCACCTAGTTAAGCGTCCCAAATCTTAAATCAAATACACAAACGCAGAAGCGTGTCTAATCATAAATACAGCGGCGGTCACCGTGAAGCGGAGATCGACACAACACGTGGCCAGACTAAATTAATCTATGATCAAAACCAAAAGATCTAAATATTCAAATATACTCCGTTAAGCGGAGTGCAGTCCAAAGGGGTGCGAATATCACAAGTATAGAGTAAGACCAACGTTCAACCCCGAGAGTTGGCGTAGTTAAATTGACTTTACTACAGACAAAATTTAGACGGGGCGGCACCTCCAGTTTCTGAGATCTGACAAGGGGTGCTAGGACCTATATGAAATTCATATGGCGTTCTGAGGAGCTCCAAGTCATTACTTGCGGTTATTCTAAACCCTAAGCTTGACAATGAATTTAGAAGCGGGCAGCTAGTTAAACACAACAATAATCCCGTCGGCGGTAGCTTAGCCAAAGCGCACAAGTTTTGCCAAAGGAAACTAGGTTAAGATACTACACGATGTTACGTACATTTAAAGTGATTACTTAAGACAGCGGCACAACATTTCAAAGCAATCTAAAAGGGGCTGCAAAACAACCGGGTAAGTAAACCAAATAATCAAATATCTAATTACGCAAGTAAAGCACACAGATCGTAATACAAAAAATACTATTACCTATAGCAATTCTAAAAAAGTCATACTTATAAACTCAAATTAATAAAAGAATACACAACTATAGCACTACAAAAAACCTCTCAGGTACACACGGCACGTGGTGCAGAGCTGGTGAACGTGGCGACCAGGCAGTTCGTGGACCATGGAGACGGCTTCGTAACGGGCTGCTGATGGACTTTGTTAGAATGGAGCATGCGCAGGGGAATGGCAGCAAACCTCAGCCACAGGAATGGAGAGCACGCAGGCTTGCAAATGTACCGCATGTCCCAGGCAGAACAAATCATACCAACACGGAAAGACCATTCCAGGTAAAAATAAGTTTCCAGGGTAGTAAAAGAAGGCTAAAAATACAAATTTTCAGGTAGATTACGGCGCCAAAGGAAGGAAGCCGTAGGCAACAAACCTTAAGATGTAAAGTAGCTAAATCGTGCAGTCCAGCGTGCAGAGCAGGACTCTCCATTCAAATCCGTCAACGCCGTAGCGAATACCGGTAATATAACCCAAATTACCGGAACATTTAAGGAGGTTACGATGCCTCTCAGCTCCTTCGAAAATGAAGTTGGTTTCCAAAGCCGACGAACAAGGCCCCCATAAGGAGCGATCCAACTTACACGAAACAGGACTGGCAAGGAAATGGCCGAAAAATTTGCCAAAAACGGTCTCATTCAACTTATCAAGAGTTCCAAAATTTGAATGTGGACCATCAGAAAAACTGAGAAATGCAAAGTGTGGTTTAAGCTGATAAGCATAGAACTGTACTTTATTCCAAAGATTGAGAATGATATTAATAGGGTTGCCTAACCATTTAGGGAAAATATACTGTATATTTAGGAAATAAATGTGAATTGCGAAATCTAATTAATTATTTCAAATATTGCATGCAAAACAACAAAATGAGCGTAACAGTAACTTTTGCCGCTATGTGTGGAAATATGCATACAGTGAATTTATTATAATGGTTAACATAGCAGTTTCGTTTCTATGCCAGCATTTAATCATACAGGTCACTTCCATAGTTACCAATGAAATAAAAAAATTAAAAAGTATATACATAGGAATAACTTGTGTGTTGCACCTTCTCTTCAGTTGTATACATTAGGATAACTTTTAATTGTCTTTTTGACAAGTAATAATTCCTATGTTAACTCGTAAAATACACGCTCTAATCTATTGGTCTCATTGTTAACTATGGAAATAACCTGTATGATTAAATGGTGGCATAGAAACGAAACGCTGATGTTAACTATTAAAATAAATTCTCTGTATATGCCGTTCACGATCTTTTTGGGTCAGGTGAGGCTATGACCATCTAGTAATTTTGTTGGCAGTACTTCTGTGGCAACTAAACTCCCTAATGGAAATTGACACTTTTTGTGTTAGGTTAGGTTGTTTTCAGTTTAAGGTTATATTTTCTGAATAGGAACATTGTTGCCGAATCTCTGTTTAAATTAAGGATAAAAAATTGAACTGATTTGGCAATTGACGATAGAAACGAAAATGATAACTAATGCATAAGAAAAGCATTCAATATGAATGTTGATTGCAATTTGGATAAGAATTGTGTACATGATATGAGTATGTCACTTTATTTTACATGCCTGCTTGCTGGTGTGGAGGATAAAGACGTCACAAACTGATGCCAAATAAATTTAGTAGAGCAATTGAGCAATATTGGTCTTACAGAAATTAACATGTGAAAAATGTAAATATCTTGTCAAATGGATGGCTTGCTGATTTTACTTCACGTTGATTTTCACATCTGTCACATAACATTTCGACACTAAAATACGTATAATAAGTAGGTAGTAAATTATTATACATTACGCTGGATTGTTTTTCCTTCCCAAAATTACATTTTTTAATGTACAGCAAATATATTCTCTAGTCTCCACATCAACTCGTGTTCTTTTAAATTTGGTCTGTCCTTTTTAAATTGGAAGTAGCATCGTTTAATGGAAATTTTTTGTTGTAACAAAATTATTTTCGGAACTTGGACTTTACTTTCGACGGAAATTAAAATTATTTTTACACACTTGCTAAATCATTTATTTTCTTACGAATATTAAAATAATAAATCTGGCAATGTGGTAGCAAGAAAAGGTCGAACAGACACTGACAGAAAAAGGTTGCATCCGCTAAGTCACCGAATCAGTTAGTTCAACATGAATAGAATAAATCATAGCAAATTCTGTCTCAAAAAGGTTGTGAACGGATTATACCTACATATACAGTGTGGTCCATTAAGTGTGCAACAAATGGGAAATTTTTTTATTAGTTGTACAATCGAAATTTAAATATTGCCAAAAGTTAGTGCATGCTCGATAACCATATCAGATGCCCTTAGAATGGCTTGAAGTCAAACAATATACAGGGCAGGACAAAAAATATGAAATTCGTTCAAGAACAAAGTTACCTTATTTAAAAAAATATAGCAAAATTTTATTAAGAAAAGTTGTTTAGAATTAAAAGTTATGCTAAAATACAAAGTCACGGCCTCCTATTCGAATTTTGATTCTTTTTTGGAAAATTTTGTATTACCCCCGTATGATACATATTTTTATTATTTTTATTTTATATGTATTTAAAGTAGCCACAACCACATCCCTTTTAAATAACTTTTAGCAACTTGAAGCGTATTTGTAAAATTTACTTGGATTTATATTTTTTTAGGTAAGCGTCCACTTCATGTTTGTTGCAACGATATTTAACAGAACTTTAGAATTTCGCAAATATTCTTTTTAACAAGGCAAATGCTTTACTAATAATAAGTTACATATGAAAAACTCTTAATAAAATCAGACTAATAAAAATATGTATCATACGGGGATAATACAAAATTTTACAAGAAAAAGAATCAAAATTAGAATAGAAGGCCGTGACTTTGTATTTGCGGATAACTTTTGATTCTAAACAACTTTTCTCAATAAAATTTTGCTATATTTTTTGAAATAAGATAACTTTATTCTTGAACGAATTACATATTTTTTGTCCTGCCCTGTATATTGTTTGACTTGAAGCAATTCTAAGGGCATCTGATATGGTTATCGAACATGCACTAACTTTTGGCGGTATTTAAATTTCGGTTTTACAACTAATAAAAAAATGTCCCATTTGTTGCACACTTAATGGACCACACTGTATACATAGGTACATAGATCGAAATGACTTTTCGTGCAAACGTTTCGTAAGCCCTCGCTTCGCTCGGTCAATTAAGTTTCTTGCCTAATGGCACGTTCAGGTTGTTACTCCACGCCTTCTGTGACCAACCTTGATTTCTGTGGCCTCTTGGTGATCTGTCTCTAGCTGGCTTCACTATTGGTTCTTATGCCATCCTATTGATGTGAGGCATTTTTTTCCTGTTTAGCACCAATCTGTTAACATTCTCTACGTTGCAGGTTTGCCTAATACACTTGCTTTTCTCTATCAAACAGAGTTTTATAGGCAATTCTACGAACAATTTTCAATTCTGCGGATTCCAGCAGTTGCTTCGTTTTTGGGGTGTCAGCCCCTGCTATTCTGTTCACTTTAGTTGTTTGCCGTCTTATTCCTGCCGCTACATCTCCGCTATATTTCCGCTACTACATATTTCAATTCCCAGATATGGGAACTTTATTTTTTACTGCAAGTTTGCACAGATTATTTTTTGGGGCGAAATAATAATGGCTTAGCCAGCAAATACTCGACTCTCAGGCGGCCGGCCGCCCCGGGTTCGATTCCCAGCGAGTCTAGCAGGATTTTAGAAAATCGTAGGCTTCCCGGCTACCACGCTAACGCCTGTGGTAGTCAGTCGTTAATCTCTAACAAGAGAGCAAAGACAAGGCTAGCCACCTACCCGACTTACAAGTTAAGAGGGCTCATAGAACCACAACTTTGTGGAATCAACAGGCAACTGGCCTAATGTAAGAGGAAGAAGAAGAAGAAGACATTTGATTGATGTAGTGCGAATAATCTCCCCAGTAAATAGTTTGGCACTGACACCCGACTACTTAATTATATTTCATAGGCAACCAAGAAATAATAAAGGTAAATATAACAATAAAAAAACCAAAGAGGAACAGAAAAGGCTGTGTGTGACGTAGTGGCGGCACGTGATAATTGTATTTGGGGGGCTCGTACTTTTTTAACATAAACTATGCTAGTTTAATAACCCAAAAAAAACGTCATATGCACAGAACAAAACATATTCAAGCACAACATAAAATGTACTTAAGTGTTAATAATGTATTAATAATAATGGAAAACATAGCAGATTATTTGATGCATCATATCCACCAATCCATTTGTTTTTCTTGTAAATATCCACAGAAGAATGCCTTGTAAAATTTCGAGTTTGCAGGTTGAAATTTAGTATCAGTGTAGGCCGTCCAGGTTTTTTTTTATTTTAAAATTTTCAGCCAGCGATAGGCTTTTAAAAATAATATTGACTATTCAATTCACCTGTCATCTGTCAAAAAGTGACCAATGAAAATCCAGAATTCTGACGTTTCTTGACCAATCAAAAAAATATCAGTGGATATATCTTCCTAGAAGGTATTCAAGTGACTATTTTTAACAAATGCGATTTTTATTAGAAAAAGTCAATATTAGTGTTCTGTTACTATAGAAATTGCGTAGTTTGTTGCTCTATTTACTGAAAACTAATTTGAAAAAGTAGTTTGGTTCATTAAATAGTCCCTCGAATACCATTCTTAGTCAAAATTAAGTAGATTATTTTTGCGATGGTATCACTACTCATGTCCATTGCGCTTGGGATTAGGACTCGTGCTAGCGCACTCGTCCTAATCGTACCAAAGCGCAATGGACATTCGTGACACCACCGCAAAAATAGTCGACATAACTTTGACTACTCATGGTATTATAAGTGATTATACAACTCATCATAAATTTGGCCAATAGTAATTGAGAATTTTAGTTAGTTACAAGGTATAGATAAACGGATATACCCTTGACGACGTGGTATAATCACTTCGGTTTTTCGGTGGGTTCAACAAAGCAACACTAATGGATAATAATCTCAAAAATATAGCAAAACTCGGCCCTTCGGTCCTCGTTTTTCTAAATTTGTCTCGGCCTCTTCTAAAGCACTTACCGAACTTGTAACGTAATCTGCTATAACAATCGTCTTGCTACCCTACCAAATTACGTGGTTAATTTATATGTTTTATATTGAAATCACATCTCTTAAAATTGTTCACTTTTAGTAGATATTACGAAAACTATTAAACAACATACTGTCGATATTACATATAACTGAGGCGGATAATTTATTGGCCTCGCCCAAAAAAATTGTCCTCGTCCATTATGTGTTCATAATCGGCTCAACGTAATACTGATAAGTTTGTCACAAATTTTATCAAGTTACTCCGTTTTACGGTAGGTAGTTATACCGATGGGGCCAAAATTATACAGTGAATTTATTTTAATACGCAATGTGGTATTCCCGTTTCCATGAGGACTTGATTGTTGCTATTGTTTTCTAGGGGTACCTACGCCACGCCATGTGTAAATGCGTTTATTTGAAAATGCAATAGATAAACTGTAATTTTATTGAAAAAGAAGCATCAGAAATAACAACAGGGCATGTAATAACCCACATACTTGCTGTAAACTGAAATCTGTATACCATTTGATCAACAGAATTCCTTCCTCCGTAGAATATATTATGTTTTTACATACTCAGTAACGTTTCCATATTGCGCGTTATAATAAACTCCCTGTATATAACAGGAAGGAGATAACATGAACAAGAAAATAACTCGTATTGCTTAAGTAAGAAAGAGATAAACATAGTAGCAAATATTCGAGTAGGCTTTACGCTCATTTTAATTATGACATATGTCATCTGAATATGCCTACTAATAGTTATTTAACAAACAAGTATGATAATAAGATCGATTAATAATCAAGACATTTTAACCCTCGAGCGCTAGCGAGCGCGTTAATTGTAGAGATTATTAATCGCCGATTAACATACGAGTTAGTCACAATATTTTTCCATTGATCGTATATTATTAATTTGAAGAAAATCGAGTTTTATTTCATGAAAAGAATTTGACGCTTAAAGTTTTGACATCAATGGTACCGGGTGACCATAAATCGTTGGCACTGTTTATGTTGGTGGTTTTGCGTCAGTTTTGACCAAAACTGACGCAAAACCTAACCTGCTAACCTCGAATTTGACATAGACTTACAGTGCCACCAACATAAACAGATTTTTTAAAATCGTTCATTAATAAAAAAAATCATTCATTAATAAGGGTCATTCTCTATACATTAATGAAACCCATAAATAAACGATCAACGGAATAGTTATATTCATTACAAGCGTCGAAAGTAGCAAATATCGTGCGAGTGTTGATTAGACAAACGAGAGCGTAGCGTAGCGAAGCCCGAGTGGATCTAAAACACGAGCACAGATATTTGCACTTTCGAGCGAGTTATGAACACTATTTTTTAGACGACCACACAAAGTAAATTCTATTTTTAAGAATTGTTTTTATTTATTTCGTTTACAAAATTTATTGTTATGTTGTTATTAGTACAATTATAAAATTAGGGGTTGTTGGGAAGCTTGAAGAGTTTGTTCCATTTTATTTTTTGACGCTGTTCTCTCTGACGCTAATGCTGATGGTGTGGCATCTGTATTTAATTGAAGTTCTGGTGTTACAAAATGTTCCACCATGCTCACCGACGTCGATGATGAAGACGTAGAATCCTCTATTTATTTCAGGATGGTATCAGCTATCTTTATTTTCTTCTGCACCGACTCTTCAATGTAGCCCTCGGCTACAGAAGTAGACTTTCACCCCCCATGACGTTTAAGGGTGCTGATATCACCTCCAGCATCTACCAGAATCGTAGCACATGAGCGTCTATAACAATGACCGGTATATAGCTCTAGTTCTTGCAAGCCGAGGTAGGTAGCGATGTATCTAGGAGTATTGGCAATTTTGTTAATTCCAACGGCTTGTTTGGTGCATTTTTTATTTTGATAGTTAAAAAAATGCTTTTCAGTTAGGTTTAATGGTCTAAGACCCGCATATTTCTTGTACAATTTGTAAAATTCCCCAGTAATAGTGAAAGATCGCTCTCTTTTCGTTTTGGTGTCAGGTATTTTGATGAACACAGCATAGCCTAGATCTTCTATATTATCGACCATTAGTTGTACCAATTCATGTTTTCGACATGCGCCACAAATTCCAACTACTAACAGCACTTGGAACAAGAATAATAAAATGTAATATAAAAATTGCCAATATTAAAAATGAATTTAAACACACAGTCGTTGCTGAACAAGAGATAGAGTGGATATAATTAGCAACTTACCTTTTGTAACAGATGTGTGTTATTTGGTGCTTCATGAATGTATCTATTTATTTCTTCAGTTGTCAAAGTTTTGGATTTTTTGGGTTTGTATCCATCTGATTTACATTCTGGTGAATACTAATAGTGCTTTTCAGCATTGAATACTGGGTCCATAATGTGTTCGGTGCAATTTTTGCAGATAACTCGCCAAAATATGCCATGAAAACATTTTCAGAAAATGACGAATTAATTCCCTTTTGCTTGCGCCAGTTCATAAACTTACTGTACGCAAATTCATAACGTTCCTTTGATTTCGGTGGTAAAAGTTCTAAGGTGTTTTCTTCTGCAGCTTTTAACATTTCTGGCGACGTGCATCCAAGTTTGAATAATCTTTATCATTACTTTCCATCACATTCACTATTTCCACTTCAATGAATTGTTTAAATTGATACACAAGGAAATAAATTCACAATTAATAGTATTTAACATTACTAGCTTGGTAAGAGGGTTTTTACTGGCGAATAGAAGGATATGACTGGCGAGCCGCAGGCGAGCCAGTCACCTTCTTGAGCCAGTAAAACTTGTTACCTTGCGTGTATTGTTGAATATTTTATTTGTACCTCACTTGTAAATAACTAGAAATTTACCATTTCTTCAAAATGTAAAACTGAGAAGCAACTAAATTCATCAATATGACACATACTAAGGAAGACAACTCTGGCTTTGCACGCTATCATTTATTTATGAGGACGCTTGAAAAATTTTACTGGCTAGCCAGTAACAAATTTACTGGCTAGCCAGTTAAGAAACATTTTCAAGGTGAATACAGTGACTTGATAAATTGATGTTTACAAGTGAGGAACAAATAAAACTATTTAAATGTTGAAAGCAAACAACAACTGTTTGTTTGTAAAAATGTAATTCAACGTAACCATAGCGACGAATAAAGCAAAAGCGTCAAGATTATTTGAATCACGGTCTGCTGAATTGTGTGACAAACATCACTTTGACGTTTGTCACACAATTAAGCAGGCCGTGATTTGAATACCTTTGTGCTGTTACGATATGACTAGTATGATATAATATCGTGCTAGTGTATGAGAGGGGGGGGGGGGGTAGTAGGGAATACAATTAATAAAAAGATCAAGGTGAAATAGTCTCTTAATTTATAAATATATAATTCCAAAAATTATTTTATATTTTTTAAGTAACAGTTAAACACAACCTCATCACTCCGACCTAAAAACATTTACCTGGAACTGGCTGCTGCATAACCTTGGAAACAGCACGCTTCGATTGCATCACTCGCTCCTGGCAGACATGATGCTGGGTACCCCCAATTGCGTGCGGGCCTCGAAAGGGCAGTTGTTTTGTCGCCTCTCGAAGTTGACTCTTCAAATGAGCCTTTAAATATAGCACAATGGGTGTACTTACATGTACACTCGAAATAGATATTTATGTATTTAGTGTGTAAAGAGAGCCATTTTGGTATGAGGATGGGAGTTTCGTGCCGAGCGGTAGCGAGGCGCGAAAAAGCAACCGAATACCAAAATGGCTCTTTACACTCGAAATACATACAAAAACTTTTCTACGGTCCCAAATAAATGACAAAATTGTTGAATAATTGAAATTTCGATTTACACCATTAGATGAAGTCGTTGTACCGCCGTTCATAAAGGCCGCGCGATTTGGCCGGCAACAACTCATTGGTTGCTGTCTGGGCCGCTTCAAATGCTTCAGGCGGGGTGCAATTATCTTCAGATTCCATCTTCAACTTCATAAAAACTCACAAACTCAATAAAACTTAACACAATACGACACTGGCCTCACACTCGAGGGCGTGTCGAAGGTTAAAAATGGCTTTTTACGACCATTTACCAAGCTAACTCATGGTAGGGATGTCCACGAAAGACGGCTATTGGCGCTCCTGGAGAAGATCATGATTGGTCTTTAAGTGTGCGTTTATTTACAATTACTATGTACAATGTTATATAATTACTCCCAAAACTATATATATAAAAACAATAAAATAAAATAAGCTATGCCGTGTGCGTGCCCGGTGGAGGGCATCTCCGAGGGCGAGAAGTGGATGGTGGCGGTCGACCTGGCAGCAGGAACACTTCGGCCAGGACTTCTTAGACCTGGGGCTCGCGTCCTAGCGAGGCCCTTTGGGGGCGGGGCGGTGTCCACGTTCCGGACGACCTGGAGGCAGGATGACGCACCTCGGCGGCAGGCCAAGGGGGCGGCGGCGGAGGCTTGAGGCGTCATTGCCGTGGCAGGTGCATCCTCGGCGGAGCTGTGCGAAGCCGGGGCGACGGTGCTTGGAAGCGCGAGATCAGGCAAAGTCCTCTTCGTGGCGCGGAGTTTCTGGTGTTTCAGGAGCGACCTGGGGATGGCGTCGAGCCGGATGATGCGCGACGGGCCGGAGCGCTCTCTGGTTCGCAAGCAGCTAGCGTCTCTCTGAAGCTTGGGGCGCCTTGGGGCCGAGCAGAACGCGTCTGACGACAGCACACTCCAGGTGCGGGCTGCTGCAGCGAACCTCGAGCTTGGCGACGGCGGGCAGCGAATTCGGGCGGCGGCTGTCCATCCTCCTCTTCCTCGATGATCGATGGCTAGGCCCCGCTGGAAGGCGTGGGCTCTAGGTTGGCATTGTGGATGCTGCGGCGGCGGCGATGATTGGTTTCCTCTATGGAAGCGGTGTCGGGCGGCCTTCTGCTATGGATGCAGCTGCGGCGGCGGCGAATGGCTTCCTCCATGGAGGTGGTGTGGGGCTGCTTTCTGCTATGGGTGCAGCTGCGGCGGGGCTGAACGGCGTCAGCTGGTGGCGCAAGCGAGCGGCGTCGCTTGGCGGCGATTGCCCTCTGTGGAGGTTGGGGTTTACGCGTAGACGGCGGTGGCGTCTTTGGCGTGATGCGAGCTCTCTGACATAGGAGCGGCAGCGTACGTGGAGGCGGCCTGTGTGGCGGCATCTTCCTCGCAGTGAGCTGGACGTAGGTGTAGGCGGCGGCGGCGCCTGTGGAAGGGTGCGTGCTTCTGGACATGGGAGCGGCAGCGTACGTGGAGGCGGCCTGTGTGGCGTCTTCCTCCTCGCAGTGGGCTGGACGTAGGGGCAGACGGCGGCGGCGTCTGTCTTCACTCGCATGTGTTGGTTTCTGCGAACTAGATTCGAGTAGCTGTGTTTGTTTCTGAGAACTTACGTGGGCGGCGTCCTGGCGTGTCGCGTGTCGCGGTGCTGCGGAGCGATGCAGCGGAGGCGGCGAGGTTCTCCATGGGGCCTGGGCTATGCATAGCGGGCGGCAGCGACGTTGGCAGGGGCCTTGAGCACGACGGCGCTTACGGCTTGGCTTCGAGGAAGGCGGCAACGTTGGCAGGGGCCATGGGGCACGACGGCTGTGGTTTAGGCCGCGAGGAGCTGCGTTCCTGGCGGAGGAGTGTTGCTTCTGCGACCAGGGGTCAAGCATTGTTTGAGATTAAAAATCAATCGAATCCGGAGTAGGCGGCAGCATCCTTAGCTGCAGGTGGACTCCTCCAGGGCTACTGGAGGTTCTAGCCCTGGAGAGTAGGAGAAGTTGACCCGAGAAGAAACTTCGATCGGATGAATATTCTGGCGGCTGCGGCTCTTTTTAAAGGGAGTTTTCCTCCCACCGCTTTCTCTCGGATGTCCGTTTGTTTGGGGTGGGATGAACTGCTTCGCTTCCGGGGCTGTTTGTTACAATTTTCTTTATTTAGCGTTTTGCGCTTTTATTGTTGTCCGGATTTTTCTTTCATGTAGCTCACTGGATTCCTGATGCCAAGGCGATTTTTTTGATACCCAACTCGACTACCTTACTTTTATTTCGCCGGTGCTTTTAATCCGGTCGCGATATATGCGTTTAATTAATTTTCGTGTTTTGTTGATGCGCTTTATCCGGGCTGCAGATGAGCTCTGGGCTCGCGTTTGAGATGCATTTTAATCCGATTACCTGGCTTTAACGACCACTCGGGTGAACTCCTTTGTTACGCTGCCTTTGTAGGAAGTTTCCGACACGCGGCCGGCTTCGCGGAAGGTCTTCGCCTAATTTGTTTAATAATTTGTCGTTTCTATCGGACTCCTTCTAAATAATCTTGGTCGACGAGGGCCTGGTTTCCTGATTTTGATTTCTTTACATACCACGCATGCCTATAGTCTTATTAAAATTACTTGTAATTTAATTTGTTCTCGCTATTTGCTATTTCTTTTTAATTGTTGCGTGGCATGTCTGCATTGACCTCCTTATGGATAATTCTTTCCGGCGCTGGCCCAGTTCTCTGAGTTGACACCTTCGTTCTTATTTACCTTACTTAACCCCGTGAAAGGGAAAGTTTTAAGCCGTCTTTGTTAGACGGGGCGGTCGCTGACATGCTAATATCTCGGGTTGTTGGCCTGCTTTTATTTTAGGGCCGTTTGCCCTAATAATGCTATTTTTTAAACTTAGGCGTTTGGCTTTTGTTTAGCCAAAAGAATAACATGGCTGTAATTACGTGTTTTTCTGCTGCTTGAGAAATTGCATGCGAGGTTTGAGGGCGTTAACTCACATGTGATTTTTAATTGAGCCGCTATTTTGACGAATAGGCGACAAGCGGCGATTATGCACGTGTGAGTCATATCAAACTGTTGCGTGATGATGGACGCGCCGTGATGCAATTGTCAATAATTTTAGCCAATTCCAGAAAAATGACGAATTACAATAATAATCAGGTTAGCCATGGCGATGCGTAACGTAAATGAAGTAACGCGATTATTTCATTAAGACATTGTTTACGTGGTTGCGATGTTAAAATGGTTACTAGGGAAAAATGTGTGAATCGCTAACTTTTCACATTGACAGTGAGCTTTAATAGTCAGTTTTAGAGGTGACCGTAGAAAAAATACGTTTTCGAAATTTATAAACGCTGGTTCGCTGCATTTTAACTATGTTTGCAGTCAACGCTGGCTGCCAGGCTCTTTCAGGCCGCTTAAAATTAACGTATATCGTCCTGAGCGTATTCACGTACTATACTTTCGAGTCGAACAAATCCATGCAGCTCTCAGAAGATGCTGCGTGCGAATTTCGTCTTCCTTGTTAAATTTTGCATGCGTTGAAAATCCCCACATTCCGCGTACAGGGTGTTTCTTGCTGCACTCGCGAAAACTGAAATTCACAATATACATCCAACGCAGGACCGACTTTGCCAACATTTTCTTACATAAAATACAATATTCTTATAAATTTATTTATTTACAAAAGTGCATACAGGAAAACTCCCAAATAGCACAAAATATGCAACATCCGCATAAAATCTGTAGTAAATACAATAAAATAAAAGATACAATTATCCAGTATTTAGGACATTTTTGAAATATTAGATGTAATAATAGAACATAGGAAATACAACTTGGCTTCTACATTCAAGCATGAAAATAAACATCGGTGAGGGATGTAGCTGGTCCAGAGCATAATTTTCGGCCTTTGTAAAACATAGGAATAAAGAACAAAACTATTCTTTACATTCCATTCAATAAAATTTTAAAAATCTGTCTTAGAAGTTAAGTAAACTATTAAGAAACTAAACATTTTTCTAAAAAAAAAAGTTTTCTAAAATTGTACCTATTTTTTGGTTCTTTGGCCACTTTCTACCAGTGCTCTGGAGCTTTTAAATAGGAGTAAAAACATTGCAATCCATGTATGTATGAACCTTTAGTTAACCCGAAGAATTTTATTGAAAACCCGAAGCCCGAAGAATGGTTGCCAAACCGGAAGGCTTCGGGTCAAAATGACAGTGTCGGCAACCCTAGTTGTAAAATGCCCGAAAATTCAGAATCACCTGGAAGTTAATAAGAGTCATCAAAACTTAGTGTCATTGTGATAAGAGACTGCAAATGGTATGATAAAACATCTGGGTCGAACACAGCACATGTGGCGGTTCAAGGGCTACGTTCAAGGTGTATGTACAAGAATGTCGATACACATGTGTGTTACAGAAATCGTAGGATTCCGAAGTACCTGCCTATATTACGACCATAACTTAAGTTTACAGTAATTCAGTGGAAAAACTATAAAATATTCCAGTGGGAATAGTGTTTATTATGTGCAAACTTAATCGTCCTGTGGGAACTAAACTAAATTATTCACAGGTCGTTAGCATGCCAAAAATGTTCCTTATTGCCGATCTGAAAGATAACAAAAGTTAATACTTATATGAACTGTCCAGGAGATTCTGTAGTAATTCTTTCAATTTTCGTTTCTTTGAACGGCGTGGATATGTGGTGTAAATAATAAATCACAATACCACGAAATGCGCCACACTCACTCCACACGAATAGTAGTTTATTTATCTAGAACGAAAAGTGGCATTTTAAAGACGAGAAAGTTGTTTACGTCCGAGGCGTTAGCCGAGGACGGAATTACTTGCGAGGACCTTTAAAAACACTTTTTGTTCGTGGTGAATACAACGGTTTATTTCATACTGTAAGTTTAATGAATTTTAAATAAAAAGTTGTAAATCATTCCAAATTTCATGTCAACAAGTGACGTATAATTTTAAAGTACTTGAACTTTAAAATTTTACTTTAAAGTACTAGGACTTTAATGTTCCATTTTTTGTACCATAAATAATCCGAAAATGTCATTTTTGACATCAGTATGAAATAAAAATTCTTTTGGATTGGGACGAAGAGCGAAGGAGCGAAGCAGCGTACGAGGTGGGAACGAGACAGACGCAGTGTTGCCAGGTAAAATTTCATATGGTCCGTAGAGTTTGTGTGAAAAAATCCATAGATATCCCTAGACCCTCAACTTTTTTAATGATAGTGCAAACATTTCATTTTAAACTATTAGGTAACAAAATAAGGTGTTATATAAAATTAGGAACCATTATACCTAAAAGTACTAACTTTAACAAGTTGTCAAGAAATGAGACATTTTTTTACAACAGTTTGCAAAAAACAGACGAATAATAATTTGCTATTTTATATAATTATTTTGAGTATACATTTGTAGTTAAATAATCCCGCCGTAAAAAGGTCATCTATGTATAGATCCACCAACTTCGCAATTTCTTTTAAACGTATAAGTGGCAACATGGCCACGATTTTGAGGTTATGTTTGACAGTTGACAATTTATGGTTAGATTATTCTAAAAGAGACGCGATATCACAGCTTTGTATGTAGATATCTTACCAGAGGATTTTTCATATTTGCTGGCAAATTAAAAGACAAAATGTCATAAATTTAACCTGAAATTGTCAGCTTTTCCAAAGTCGTTCAAAAAAAAATTAATGCCGAAGCTCCAGAAAAGGTTTTTCATACGTGGTACTACATGAGAAGAATACTTTTCCAACCTACAACCCCAATACTAATAAAGTTGCATTTTATCCATCAACATCTCGTTGCTAATGTTGCTAATGCCTAATCTTAACGATGGATAAAGTTCTTATTTTATTCACTGATCACTGAAGTGATTACTTTATTCATTACTTTTTACTTTATTCACTAAAGACGTATTACACGCTTTCGTGTGCTAAACATTCTGCTAGTGGACATAATGTCTCTTTAATCACTTTAGTATAAATAACTATTCGTTAAAACCTATCATTGCATGTGACGTGGAATTTTCCCTAGATTGGCAGAAAAATAAGAAAAAAATCCTTATCCAAGGTAGACCTTGCCAATCCATTTATTAGAAAAACGGCGTCACTTTCAGAATTTTAGTATTCTTGATTTTTGTCTTATTTTTAATTGTAGAGCACATACGAGGGCTGGGGAGTGAATAGTAAACATTATTAAAGTACATTTTTTTTCTATAATAATTTTCAAGGTCAACTTTCTAGGGGATAAGGTACATTCCTGCAGGGTCCCTAGTTTTAATAATGTTGGTACATAGATTTTTAGTTCTTTTCTTCCACTAAAAAAATTATTGTCATTTTGGCAGATATGTCATAATTTAATATCGCTTGCTTAATTTTTTGCATTTAAAATATTTCTTGGTTTTCTTTTTTTATCCGATTTTATTGATGATGATATGATTTCATGTTAAAAAAAGAAATTTGTCAAGAGTTCAAATTAAGAAACTTTGACATTCAAAATTGACACATAACCATAATTTTGAAAAAGTTCTACCAACACGAGGTATAAAAATTTCCTAGCGTTTTAATCACATATCTACCAACATTGTAACACTTTGACAGTTATTATAGAAAAAAACGTACTTTATATTTAAACCTCACTTTATACTCTTAATGGCAGATATATATTTGACAGAAGTGTTTGTTTGTTTCATTGATTTAATTTTAGTTTATAAATTTACCTAGCCATGATTAAATTCTATCTTTGTCCGGCTACTCATTTTGTTTATGTCTTCCTTGTCGCACTCATTAATTTTCTATGTTCAAAACGGATTTCGGATAATCTGTATGTTTGATGCCATACACTACAGCGAAAAAGGTACATTAAAAAATGTTAATGGGACGTACTGCTTTATAGTTCTGTGCAGTCAATTGTTTTTTACGACAAACTGTTTTGTCAGTGCCGCCATCATTTTTTAAATGACATGGCTAAGTTTTTTGCATTTTATTGAGAAAATTTACCATCCGCCATTATGGTTTTTTTTGTAAATCCCAATGAAAATTAAAAAAGAAAGCAGAGTTGATAAGAAAAAAGTCGGCACGTACAAAACAGTTTACCGTGAAAAAACAATTGAACATAACTGTAGAGTAGTACGTTTTTTGCAATACTGTATGGTATCAAAACTATATGCAAATATCGCTAGTGTTGTCTCACCCATGAACATGGTCTGACCATTTGCGCCCCCATTTTTTCTGAATCCGCCCTTGTCTTATATCTGGGTGTTAAAATCTACAGGAACAACCTATACATGTGTTTAATTGATTTTGTAAAAAGGGATTAATTCTTCCAGTATAAGGGTTAAAGGAGTCGTAGAAAACACGGAAACGACATTTTCTATATTATACGTATTTCAGGGTTGCACCAAAGCGCGCCGCCGCCTATGTCGTTGGCCCCCAAGACAGCATGGCATGGCGAAGGTCTGTTTATAAGTGCAGCTCGGGCCTGCGCCCCGCAGTTCGTCGCGAGACGGTGTTGGAAAACGTCGTGCGCCCACGCGCCAATCGACTGACAACAGTGAAACAGCCACAGGGAAAGTGTAGTTTTGCGAGCGAAATTTATACTTTTCAGTGTGATTTTCCCGACGTCCCCGCCCTGGACGTCGATGCGCCGCTGTTCGTCGTGAAGCGCGTTACATTGACTTGGTGATAAGCTACCACGAATAGGCTTTTTATGGAATCCGCACCTATCATCGAAATTATGGACTTTCTTTCCGAGTCGCCTGTGTGCCTTGCCAGCTTCTCTTTCAAAATTCAGCTTAGATGATCAATTGATCACCTTTCGAGCTCGTGCCTTCCGTAGTTATCGGGGATTCGCGGAGAGTTACCCACCTCAGTCTCGTTACGGTAGGTATTTAGTTCTATAGCTAGAATTTTAACGATTCCAGTACACAAGAAATGAACTGCGCGGCGAATCGTCTAAAACACGTTTTGTTGTTTTGTCGTAGCTTGCTGCGATAACAGTAAATAAACAAACAGGTATCGCGGAAACGCTTTAAATAAAAGGCAGCTGGGGCCCCAGTAGGCCAAAAGTGGGTCGCGGCCAGGGACGGATTGGGTTTCCAAAATTGCGAATAAATGACTGTTGGGGGTAAAAGGCCACTTTGTAGTTTTTTGGAGGTTTAAAAAAATGACGTGAGCTCCCATGTATCATCATGCACATTGGAAATGCGCTCATTGTTGACAAATTGGGACAAAGGTTAGTTGTTTTTGCATGCTTGGAGCAGATGAATAATGTTTACAATTGAGATGAAATTGCTCGTTTTTGACGCAAAGCTGATGTGCTATTGTTTTCGGGCGCTAAATGAGTCGATATTGTAATGGTAATTTTTACAAATGAAAATTATCAGATTGCACCGTTGGTTAATTTAGACGAAAATGTAAAGAATATCCTCAAATAGCAATTTAATTGCGAATTTATTCGTGGTGTACCTATGCATATACGGTGTGGCCTAGAAAGGTTGTAACAAACAGGCATTGTTTATTGACTAACAGAATAGCAATCGGCTTAAGAGTCTCCTCTTCCATAAGATAATGCAAAAGTCACAAAAGTGTATATGGCATGTTCGTTTTTTGTGTTATTCTAGTAGCCTTTAGATTTTGTATATTTTTTATTGTGTACGTGTTTGTTTAACAAATATTAAGCAAATGTCATCTATAAATGTCAACATTATTATTCGTGTAATGGTGTAATGCTAAAAGTGGAGTGATCTACTCTGGCGCATATTTTTTGACAAATTCTTACACCGTTATAAAAATGTTGAAAATTAGGCCCGCCTTTTTGGACTCGCATACAAAATGAACTGAATGTACTATATACAGTATATTCCACTTAAAATTGACTCTCGTTTGTAGTAGACCGATTACCAAATTCCTGACTAAAGAGCAATTTAAACGTATGTAAATATAATCCGATAATATGGACTTGCTTATAATGGACATTCGCTTGCAGTGAACTAAAATGTGGTAAAAGTACATTATATTCCAACCGAATTCCGTTAGGAGAGCAAGTGACTTTTTAAGATGCCTTAAAATCTTCACAAACTAAAAACAATACTTTCAGCACGATGCAGGGGAAATTCTTCATCATTTAAATGACCAATTTTTTAGGAAAAAATCCATTCAAAGAAAATTACGGATTTTTTGTAAAGTAATTTTATATTTTTGTGTTCAAGTTTGTAATAAATGCATTAAATTTATTTTTTTTCGACTTGAAAATTCAAATTCGAATAAGATAGACACCCGGTTATAATGGACTAATATTGATTGCCCCCTAAAGTCTATTATAAGCGAGGCCGGCCTACTGTTTATAATGGAAAGTTGTTTAGCCATATGCAGGGTCCAGCAACGATGGGGTTTGGCAATTGTGGGGGGCGGGGATCTAAAAAACTACGAGTTGCGTAAATATCGTGTAGATAAAAGTTGTAGGTACGAAGGTGGTGCACACTATGAAATAGTTTTGATTATACAGGCCGGCCCAAAAAAGTGTGGCGAATCAAATTAACTTTTTTTAATGTAATGCCATGTATTTAAATAGTTTTAAAGATTTGCACTGAAATACGAATTATTTTTATATGAAGTTGTATGGGATTAACATCAACTGTTTTAGAGATATTAATGATTGATATTAGGGATGTCGGCGGGTACCCGGGTACCCGGGTCGACCCGGGTGTAGTTTCAGGACCCGGGTACCCGACTAGTAAATTATGAAATTTCCAAGAAGTCAGCCTTTTTCGGAGATGATAAAAATAATAGCAATAAGCGCTAGAAAAACATAACCATGCAGTAATAACAAAAATGGGATGGGGTGATCCCATACCACATAATGTTTTTTGTTTCATATAAGGAAGGCAATAAATCCGCTTCACGGAAATATTCAACCCGTCAATAGTACCATTAAATTGCGTCAGTATGGGATGAAGTAACATACATCCTGTGTGTGATGTTGATTGATGCTGCTACCAATTTCGGACAAAAAGTCACGTACTTGAATTTTATAACACGGGGAAGTGCGAAAATACTTACGAATAACAGACTACTTGCAGTTTGAATTGGCGAGTAGGTACTATTTCAATAGTTCAATTTAAAACTCGCGGCGTAAAAGAAAGCAATTTGTAGTTACTTCAGATGGTCAGATGTACACTAAAATTTTTGTTATATATTTCGGGTACCCGGGGGTACCCGGGTACTGCTTTCGGGTACCCGGGTTTGATTTTAGACCGGGTACGACATCCCTAATTGATATTATAAAAAAATGTTTCAGACGACTGCTGTAAGAAAAAACAATTGAATAAAGGAACACGAAACCAAATTATCTTTCGAGTGTAGAGTAGCATAGAATATGAACTGTAGGTATTAATGCTATGCAGGGTGCTCAACATTTGCAAATTTCATAATTCCGGATTTTTTTCAAATAGTATGGCCTGTGTATATTTTTGTATATTTAAAAAGCTCTTTAATGCGCTTTCTTTTGATATGTTATCTCATATATTATCCTTCTAATTTAACTGTTTTTCAGATATGCGTGTTTGTCCATAAAAAACAATTTCACCCCTTAAGATCTTAATTTCAAGAGTTAACAAACAAACGCCGTAAAAATGTAAATTTAAATCCTTGGGTTCTCCAAACAAAAAGTAAAACCAGGTTTAGAAGATATAAATCCAGTCATAGTTGATCTAAGAAATAATAAACCCCAAAAAACGAGAAATTCAGGAATGAATTAATTCCAGGATCAAATAAAATCAGATTTAAAAAAAACAAAAGCGAATATGTACAGTAACATCCTGTACGTAATTACGTCAAATATTTCCCCTTTCGTGCTTTGGGCATTAATGCAATATAGAGAGCTCATAATATGCAAATAATATAATGCTTTCGATTTGTTTAAATGAAACACCTTGTTTATATCTGTATTTTTTAATAGTATGTACTTCTAATGAGCTTTCTTCTGATATTTCATTTCCTAGCCCTAAATTCACTCGGTTTTCAGATTCAATTATCGCATCATAATGGCTTTTGTTCTTTTTTGAAATACAGCATCTTAAGGGGATTAAATTGTTTTTATGTTAAAACACGCATATGTTAAAACTAGTTGAGTTTAGGGTTATTTAAGTACTATATAAATAAACTCATTAAAAGGGCCTTTTAAAAATACAGAAATATACAGGGCGATCCATTTGGAAAAAATCGGAAATTATTAAATTTAAAAATGTTGACTACCAGGTATAGCATTAACACCAGATCCACCACTTTACACTCGAAATGTAATTTACAAAAAACTATTTTTTGGTAACTTTTTTTCATTCAATTGTTTTCTGTTACTTATAGCACCCGTCTGAAGTTCAGCATTTTTTTCCATAAAATCATTAATATCTCCAAAACAGTTGATGTTAAACCCAAACAACTTATATCAAAATGAGTAGTACTCAACACAAAACTTTTAAGGTATAGGGAATTCCATATATAAAATAGTAAGTTTTATTCACCACACTTTTTTGAGCCACCCTGCATAATCAAAACTATTTTAGTAATGCGCACCACTTTCGTACCTACTTTCATCTACACGATACTTATGTAACTCTCATAGTTTTAGAAATATCGTCCACTCCTCTAACGTTGCCAGACTCGGTATCTTCAAATACAAATTCACAAAAATATTTGTGATGGTTTGAATATAATATAGAGCTACATTGCTGTTTTAGTTTCTAATTTCGTCTTTGCCATCATATATTGATGCAGTTCATAATTTAAAAAAAGCAGGTGTTGCAAGCTTTCTGGACCACGCTATACAGGGTGACAATAATCTAATACCTGTATTCTATGAGTAACTTTGTTATTTAAGAGTCACATAATCTGTTAAATTGTCAAAGTTGGGCACAATTTCTAGGGGAACCTCATGTCAATCTTGAATTTGACGCAAATCTTAAACTTTTTAAATTATTTTAAAGAAATTAATTAACTGCATGGCCTTCTAGATTTCCGTGTATAACTACGCCCGACTTTTTTTAATAGGGAACAATTAAAGACCAAGTCGATAAAAAAAAATCACAGAATGAAGACTTAAAAATTAAAATAAGAGCAGCAATTGTTGAAATATCACATTTATAAGTACAGACTGAAATTTCAAGGTTGGCGTTTGGCTTATGCTGTAAAAATAGGGTTTATTTTGTTTCGTACTGTTATTTTTCTCCTTTTAGAAAAAATGTGTTCGTTATGTCACAATTTTTGTAACCTAGAATTTGATTTCTACTTCCGGTTGCGCATTTTACTCTTCCTGCCAACTTGCTTTTGATCGCACCTGCATTCTTATCTAGACACACCTGCTGTTGAAATGGCGAAAGAGGTAGCAGACCCCTTAGTTAAATCGCACAGCTGGAGTAGAAATGTTTACTTTGGTAAACTGTAGTTTGTCCATACATTTCTAGGTGACAGCACAATGCGGCACAGTAAAAAGAGAGGCACAATTGTTGCATATTCTTTGTCTTAAATGCGCCCCTTAAGACGGTATTAGCTATATGTCCAAGAACACTGTGGATATTTTGACACTGTGTTCTAGTTATTTTTACTTCTCTCATATAAATGACGAAGGAAGTATTGTAATCGTGAAAAAATCATCTTTCGCGATTTCTTCAGATCTACACGTTTCAGGGTCTCTGGAAAAACGTTTTCTCTCAATTCCTTCTGTCCACCTGTCTGTCAATCTGTTGGCGGTATAGCTCAAACATTCTTTCTTGAAGTAAGTTGGCAGAACGGGACTCAGAGGCGGGTTGTGCCTGGGTTGTTTCTAAGCATTAAAATCACTCTTGCAAGCACTGAAATCTCGCTGAGTTCGGATCCTACTTCCTGCAGTGTGTTTTTTGTTTGAAAATTGATGTAATTAGCAATACAAATGGTTTCCTTTTATTGTTTCAGTATTATTGGGAACGTTAAAATATTTTTATTCTTAGCTTCCTTTGATTTTTAAAAATTGTTAGTGTTACAACTTCCACTTACGAGGGAAGTTCTGAGTAAAGGCCTTTATAAATTTTTTAAAATTAAAGTAATTTAAATTTATCTTGTTATCCATAAATTTATTGTTCATTATTTATTGGCTATTAAAAAAATGAAAATATTGTTGGGTTTATTAATAAAGAAATAAATACATAAATAAATAAATAAAATAAATGATTGCCATTAATAACTTTTATTCTAGGTTGGTAAACAAAACAGAACAATAGAAATCGTTTTTGAAATGTTTAAAATTGAAGCTGTGGGCCAAATTCAATATTAGTACTAAGTTCTCTTAGAAATTCTGCCCAACTTTTCTAATGTAACCAATTATGAAATAGTTACCCGTAGAACACAGGTAGATTATTGTTATTTTGTATATACCAGTATAAGCCGTCCTGAAATTTTAACAAGATGGTAATTTATATAATTATGTGAGTTAATTCGTTTATTATAGTAAGAAATACAGCCACTAATTAAAATATTTTTTAAACTCTTGTTTACGATGTACCGAACGCTGGATTATGTGATTTATCTAAAGGTAAATAATGGATAAAAATAAGAGAGTAACATGTTTGTGAACAGGATTATTTTTTAAAAACATTTTAAAGAAAATACGTTTTGTGTTTTGTTTTCCATAATATGTAGCCCAACTTTCTAGATACCAGTTGTACGAACGCTATTGAATACTACCAAATGCGACAGAGGTATTTTTAATATGTCATATTTTTAAAACCTATGAAAATGTTGTGTAGCACTCCAATGCCTCAAAAGTATCTTTAATAGCATTAATTTCGAGATTAATTTGTATCAAAAGTGTAGTTTTCAACGATATAGTAATTTGTAACTTAAGAAATCCAAGTATATTAAAGATGGGCTGCGATAATTTAATAAATCAGCATTCGTCATGTCTATATCCTTAAGTTTTGTAAATACAACCTTTTCTGTACTTTCTTAATTTATGCGAAAAACCTTCCACTTAATAGATTTCGATAGATTTATGCCTATTGCACGTAGTATGCATCTGTCAATTTATGATTAATTTTCTGTGTTACGTGTTATCATTTTGATCAAACTAAACAAGATTTTGCTTAAAAGGTCATATGACCATTTTCCCCGAGACGCTCTACGTGGTCTAATTATTGTCTAGGGTAGATTGAAATAGTTCTATGAAATGATTCCTAAATACCATTAGATTCAAGTATGTAATATAGAAGCTTTGGTTTGAACGTTTCTTGTATAAGTCTCTATAATTTACTCGTACTATAAAACATAACAAAAGTTGCAATCCCACTCAAGCATATTTTTAAAAATAATTGTAAAGAAATCTCCGTATCAAATACAGTGTGTTCATTAGTTTTGTTTCTGTTTTCCTGTAGACTAATTTGTTTAATGGTATATATAATTTGGTTATTATTAACGATAAGCTGTTTTGATATTAATACACCACTTTTGTACATCGTATAAAATGTCATTTTTAGTGAAACAAGCTAGTGCTAAAAGGCCTACTTTTACTAGTGGTCCAAAAAAACATTGTTACCTTATGAATATTTATTAAAAACTTGTCTCCACTGAACGATGTTTTATAGTATTTCAGTAGTATGTTAGCATCCAAACGATTCGTCGGCTAATTCTTTCAAAACAAAATAAACTTTGTGACTAATTGGATACAGTAGCCGGCCGGCTAGTCAGGAAGACGGCGTGCAGCTCTTTAAGTACTAACAAATGATTAAAAATCAAAAGGGCGCTCACGAATCTTTACCAATTAACGACAAGTGTATCCAGGCATGCAACTGAGAATTCGTAAACTTAAGTAGCACATAAAATAAGTTAATCAGTAGTACAAATTTCAAATAAAAGACTTACACAACGGTCCTAACAAAGGTACAAACATGATCCACAACAGCTTAAAATTAAATGCGGTCGCAATTCACTTAGACGCGGTTGGGAAGTCAATTATTCAGGTACACAGTTCGTGAAACGAACTGTATAATAGTAGCCAACGTCCGAATTGGTAGCAATCGGGTGAACCTCTAACACTGGTTCACTGATCGTATTTTGTATAATTTCACTGAAAAGAAAGGAAGACAAAAACTGATCTTAGCTTCCTTTGAGCTTCTACTACACGTTATGTAATGATCCAGGTAAGCAGAGGTTCACAGATCCGAAGGTTGGAATACAGGCGATAACAGCGCAAACCAGGCAAATGGCGACAGTTCGGTAGCGGGGATGGCGTTTCACTGCCAATGCGGAACCTATGAGTTTCAGGAACCCTGGACTGTTTGCTAAAGAAAAGGGAGAACCCCAAATAGACTCATGGATGCTTTCGATAAGAATCGGCGCAAATAGTTTCGAAAGAACTTACCCCAGAAGAATTTGGACAGCGTACCGCTAAATGACAGATGAAGCGCATATAAAATCCGTCAACTAGGCTGGGCTACAACAATCCGCAACTTCTGCGGGAGCCACGAGCCAAAACAACCATATTCTGTAAACCCGTAAAGGCGCAGAACAATTTTAAAGACGCTACAACTAAGTCACCATCACGGCGTTCCAGGAAAAAGGAACGCGCACAAACAAAATCCAACATTCGAGTCGTTTGGCCGCACAGATAAGAGTCAAGGAAGGCTGTGGGTGGGCAAACATACGAAAAACCTGCACCACAGGCATTAAAAATATAGACAACGCACACGCTGAGCTGTGAAGATAGTGTAGGAGCCATCTAAACGTAACAAGTATTACATATGCAACGTGATCTGCTTTTATTTTCTCAACTGATATTGGTCGTTTCTCATTTTTTGCGTTGAATATTATGTTATAACGTACTATTCAAAACCAGTTCTTCACTAAAAACTCATTGAAACTAGAAAATACTTTTATACAAGATAGAACTAATGTGAAACGGCACTGGCACCACTGCGGACGCTATAAGAAAGCGGCGTCGTGTTAGAGCTTATATGGTAGGCTGTGCATGCGGGCAAACAAGGTAGTCTAAGTGCCATATGTGACACCAGACAGAGCAGAGAGCGAACATCAAGGTTTGCTTAAAACTGCGAAAACGGCCACAGAGACATTCGAAATGTTAAAAACTATGTACGGCGACGATGCCTTGTTCTGTACTCGAATTTTTCGATCACAGCCAGAAATCCCGAAATGACCGACGACTGACATTGAAAATGATGGGACAGGAGTTGGGAATCAGTCGTGAAACCATTAGGGCCATTTTGGAGAAGTGTTTGGGGGAAAATGAAGGTGCGTACTAAATGCGTTACGCACAACTTGACCCCAGAGCAAGAAGCGCATCGAGTGGGCACCTCTGGCGACTTTATTGTAACGGTCGACAGCGACCAAATTTCCTGGATTCAATAATTGTTACGGGTAACGAGTCGTAGTGATTTCAGTACCACCCAGAAAGCAAGAGATAAAGCATGTGATGGTGATAGAAGACGTCTCCCAGGCCTCCAAAAAATTGAAGGTGAAGACCATGTTGATCAATGATCACTTTCTTCGAAATTCAAGGCATCCTTTACAAGGAATTTGCGCCACTGGGTGTTATCGTCACTAACCTCTACTACAAGGGTATCTGGAAGCGCATTTTTAGTGTGCGGCCTTATTTGGCAGCCTCTGGCAAGTAGTAGCTTCTACACGATAATGCCTCATTTTTGCCGAGAAAAGCGCCGCAGTCTTAAAACATCCTCGCTATTCCCCGTATCTGTCTCCAGCGAACTTCATGGTGTTTTCTCAACTGAAATTAGCCCTAAAGGGAAGCCGCTTTGATGACGCGAAAGACATTCAACAGATTATTACCCCAGAACTGAACGTTCTTCGTTGCGGCAAGTTTAATAAATCTGCTTTCTGGGACTTTTTCGTTCATTTCAGATGTTAGATGTTACTGTATCTGTCTCCAGGGCAATTAATATCTAAATTAATTCTACCTAAACGGAGAGCATAAGACTGATAATACCCACGCAAGGTAGAAGTTTGTATAGGGACTTACCTTGATGGATATACAGGATGGAAGTGGCACGTCGATTGACCCGTGACTCCAGGAGCACAAAACGATAAAACGAGCGATTACACAAAACAACAAAAAACGGGATCAGTTGACCGACCGTTCACCAACTCGTCTTAGGTTCATCTCCTCGCAATGTGGGCCACCGACCCAAGATTTAGGGGTGGCAGGAGAGGGGACAGTAAGCCCCATAACTTGACGTTCCACCAAGAGTGGGTAAACTTACCGCTAGGTAGAATTACAAACTACACTAAATTTATGTACAGCTGTTTACTTGTATTAAGAATTACTAATGAAATAAACTAAACTAATATGATGAAAAGCTAAATACCAAACAGTTACAAAAGTCACTTGCTCTGTATCTGATAGGTTCCGCTTCATATTTATTCACCTTGCATGTACTGATATTAAGCAATTAAAAACGATATAAATATCTTGAAAACTGATATGGAACCAATTCCAAGATTTGAATAGGAACTGGAATGCTACACATTTCTTCTGATTCAACCGAGTATCTATCTCTTTCCTTTTACGAGTTCATGAACAGATTGTGTAATACTAGAAATAGTATATATTTTATCCCGGAAAATCCACTGACTTATCTTCTTTTTGCCCAACCAAAGCAACAATAAACAATTGAAACTAATACTAATGGAGGGAGCGGTTTTGTGTACACTACCTATTCCGTATCTTATGTGTACTCAGTGCACTACATAAAATTTGTAAAGGTCTTTGAGCATACGTGTGATGTGATGTTCTAGTGTCTGCGAGTAAATACCCCCCCCCCCCCACACACACAGTTATAAGATTGCCCGCTTTTGATAAAGCTTTCCTACAAATATTTGAAGTATCTAGTTGTTTTCCTTTAATAAAAGGATGTTATTGGCTACATAAGTTTTGCAATTTGCAAAGGTGCAAAATTTGTTTTCCTGGAAATCAGATTTTATCTTTCTTGTTTTTTATAATTTAGTTAATGTTGAAATGAATTCTAGTCGAAAAGATTGTTTAAGTGTGCATAAAAATAAAATTCCACGTAATAGATTTATAAATATCATAAAAAAACACACATTAAAACATTGCGTTAATAATACTTGTTGAAATTTATAAGTTTGTACAGAGACTAAACGTATGCAGTATGTATAAATTATAATTGCAATTATCGGTAGATCTATGAAAAAGCAGGTGATAAATGGATGAACATTAATATTTGAAGTGGTTGCTGCTCAGACGATCGGATTAGCGAGAAATTTGAAACATTTGAATTTTTGTATATAACGAACGGGTTGACGTGCAAAAATTTGTTGATAAAATATTTCCACATGCTATAAGGAGATAAATGACATTTTCACTTTAAGATAACTTGAAAGTAGATAAGTCATGTGTACATACACAGGCGACAAAATCTATTGTTTTACTGTATGGAAACTAAACTGAAAATCCCACTTTCCGGCTTTTCCACGTTCCGAAGAAGAACACGCATTTAAAAATGTTGACGATTCTCAACAAACAGGATATGTTTAAATATGTGTAGGAACAGCAGGTTGTTCAGGGAAGATAGAAAAAAAAACAAGAAGGTACTAAAGCTAGTACATAATGAAGTGCTATCTCGGAGGCGCGTTTCCGGAAGCAATTTTCGAAGGGAAAGTAGCGACACGGAAATGCGAAGATATAGACTTGGAATCAACTGATGAGCCAGTTTCTACTTTATTATGAAATATCTTAATAAACTTTTGTTGTGTATGCAATATAGCTTATAGTAGGTGTAATGGATTATTAATTAATTGATTAATCAATTAACTTATATTGATATTTGGTGATGGGTGGTATGTGAAAGTTATGCCCATTTCTGACCAAGAGAACATTTCGCTAGCACCTATTACTAGGTGTGTAAATATATTTGCATTTAACTAGTGGGAATGTTAACGTTCAGGTCTTTCAGAGTGGATTGAGTGTGGATTATACTTTCTTTTAGCTTTTTATGATTTTATAATTGGCTTCATTAATTAGTATCTTAAATAATCTCATATCGTTGTGGTTTATGATTAATTTTCTACGACGTTCAATTAAATTGAAGCAGTACATTACCTACTATACTTTTTCCATTTGAAAAATTATAATTGCTATTTGTGCGTATTGCATAATTTTCCTAAGTAACGATACGAGGGTGGCTCACTAATTACTGCATCTATCAGAGGCAAAATACTGGCAACTTGTATCTAGTTTTGTACATATTACATGATGGATGGTACTTGGGGTCAAGTGTGGAGAATAATGTGGTTGGTCCAATATTTTATAGCCATCTCGAAGTTAGCAATCGAGAAAACGGTGCTTCTGTGAACAGGAGCATTGTCGTAATAAAAAGCCAGAAATTAGTTTTTAATTTTGGCGTTGCTGCGCTATTCCCCTATACCCTAATTTAAATGTCCAATCACAAGGGTTTTTATGAAATAAGCAATATGATACACACAGAAAATATTTTCTTCCCAAGGGAACCAGTCTCTTTGTTGCATCTTGTTGGGGTAAGAAAGTAAAAATTGAGCATTTTGGTTCTTTCCCTGCGTTTGCAGGCCACGCTATAAACGCAGATGGTCAAACAATCGATTCCCCAGGAATATTTAAATTGTTTTTAATACAGGAAGGGGTGAAATGGCCGATTGGGGATAAAACGACATGCAAAGCAAAGCGTATCAGCCAATCTGACTGTTTTATTGGAAATTTTCCAACTGTCGCCTTTTTAACCAGCCCCATTCAATATAAAAGAATTATCTGTCGAAATTGACCGAAACGTTTACTGTTTGCTTAACGCATATTGGCTTCATCGCTTCTGATATTGTGCTGCCTGTGTCTTTCAACCCCAATAAAACAATTGGGGCAAAGCTGTTCGTGACCTGTAACGATAATTCTTCTGCAGGAATCGAACATGGGCAGCGAAAGTTGCTCCAAATAGCTTTAAATTGAGCGCTGAAGAGTAAATTTATCATAAGTTATGGCCTACCGTTTTGGGCTCATATTTATAATGTTGGGGACTGTTTCAAATAATTATGGCTATGTAATGGGAGCAAGGATAAATCGCTTTTAGCGAAAGTTACAAAAGCCATCGTTATGTTCATGTCCAGAACAAAACCGCTAATTATCTAATTTGGTGACTTGGGAGTACTAGAATTAGGTGATATAGCGGTGTTTAAGCCTATTTTAGTATTAATTATTGTATTAATTTTGGTGACAAGTTGAAGTCGGTTTAACTCAAAATTAGTTTGATGTTATTTTCTAGATTGTTCACTTACGAAGTATAAAAAAATATGATTTTTTAATGCGCTTGCTGCTTGTCTAAACATATAGACGAAGTATAGATAAGTTCCCAGATATAACACAGAAAAATTAATAATCCCTATTCAGTTTTGTTCATTTACACAGTTCACAGAGTAATTTTAGATCTACAAACTACTCTTAAAAACTTTTCCCCTTCATTTTTTCTTAAATTGTGTAGATCGGCAATAATCCGAAGCGGCCAACTTCGACGAATATTGGAGATGGGCAGTCGATTTAAAGCCTAATTCATTACTTTTCTGCAACACAATCAGGGATTTGAGCGGATTTGAGGGTAGATGCATTGTCCTGCAAGAAAAGCACACCTTTAGAAACTTTATTTCGTCGTTTTACCTTGTTTCAAGCAGAATTATTTCGCCTTTGTCCCAAAAATCTGAAGCGAAAAGCTTCCCTGCAGAATTCTAAATACCAAACTTGGGGCGGAGAAATCAGTGTTTCAATTCCTTCGATCGTTCGGTTATTTCTGGATCGCAAGGATGAATCCACGTTTTGTTCATGGTTACAATACCAATATGACCTAATAATCTAGAAGAATCAAATTAAAATCACTGAACAGTGACGTGCATATTGTCGCACAGAGTCGTTTTTACTCGTTTCCATTGCAACGGCATCTGTTTTGTTCATGAAAAACAGACAAATTTGAAAAACTATTTCTGAAAAGTGATTGTGTTTGGATGAGTGCGTGCATGCTGTATGGCGCTCCAGACTTCTTGATTATTGATTACTAATTTTGGTAAACTGTTAAAATATGGATCTACTGTAACACGTGCAGAATTTGAAAAAAGCTGCTTTCGAAAACTGTATGTTTACTGTACACTTCAGTGGTATATGTTTTCAAAAACTTCAACTTAAGGGAATCTATAGAAAGTTTTCAAAACAACCATAATTTTCAAAAGGCCATCCAAGAGATTATGTAACGATTTTCACTTAAGAGTCTAGTTGGGAAAACTAATTATTCTACCGTGAATTAAACGGTACTGTGTTAATACCAAGCATACACGTTGTTTCAGCTGGTTGTGGTTGTTTTCAAAACTTGAAGTATGTCTTAAATGAGCACACAATATTTGGAAGATGAAACCTTATATTTCGATATTTGCCTGTACTGCTTTTTAATTCCTTTTGTGTATTGATCTATTGATTCAGGTGTAGTACACCGCGCAAAAGGCTTTGGTCTGATCTTATACATTTTATTGCAGCAATGTGTGGACATTTCTGAAGTTTGTAGGCCTTTGTGGGTTTCTTTGCAATTTTCATTTTATAAAGGACCGTCAGCCTTCGAGTGGTAAAAATCGTAGAACGAAATTTAGTCCGTGTTTGTGAATTTCACAAAATCTGTACTTAAAAAATTGTAGTCATAGAAGCAGCCTCCCTGTACACTCTTATCTTCCCTCTTTTAGGACAGCCTGTAATAGTATCCTTGTACTCAATCAAATTGTTTAACCGTCGGGTGTTTCTGGAATTCTCAGAAAAGAACAACTTGATATCGGAGGCTGCCGCTCAACGTGGGCGATACGTGGAGCTTCTCTATCTGAACAATGACACTTTCCAATCCTGGAAGTCGTTCGTTATTAGCAAAAGCTACTTCAAGCCAAATGGCAATACCATATTTACCTGAAAACGGGGGAATTACATAGTGATACTGCACTTTTAACTCTAAATTATTCTTCCTCCTCCTCTTATTATAGGATGAGAGCCTTTTCTTAACCACCCACAAAGTGCAGCCATCTTCATTTGCGGTGTGGGCAGCTGGTTAGTCTAACATGTTGAATTAAGGGAAGAATGCCCTCTCACTGTGGTTATGACCACCAAAGGTTATTGTATGGTGGCTGGGTGCGTACGCTGTAATCAATGTCTGTCGGCTGGAAACGCAAACGGTTTACTAACCGGCCACCCGTTTGCATTACATTGTTATCTAATACAGCTTTTTGATCATACATGTTGTAGCATTCCAAAATCGAGTTACTAAAATATAATAAATCCGAATGATCACAAAACCTTGAAGTTAGACAACTTAAAGTACTTGGAGGAAATACAGGTTGCATAATCTTCATCTAGTTCTTTTTGATTTCAAATAGAAGGCGAATTTTAAAATTTTCAAATTAAAAATAAAAGAGGAAACCACTTCCTGTTTTGAATAAAAAACAAATTGGGGCTTCGTAGCGTCCAGTAGTAAATAAATTAGGAGCTGATTCTCAGCTTAAAAGGATAAGAAATTAAAAACTTCTCATCTGTAAGGTTGTAATTAATCCAATTCTACATTATATTAAATAGTAATGGTTTTTCAGACAAATCGAATTAATTTGGTGGGCATGTTCTTAACTGAAAAAGCAGTTACAAATTAACTGGTAGGGTCCTACATGGCGATTAGTACATATTCTAATAAAGGGTATTTGGTATAGCTTCCCCTGTTAATTTTTGCTATCTTTGAGCACGGGACGTCATGATTCAGTGGGATAGAGTCAGCCGGAGTCTCGGTTAAACCTTTTTGAAGGGCCTAAGAGAAATAGAAGACAATGTTAGACCATCATTAATTCTCGTTTAAGAGCTCCTCACCCGAAAAGCCGCTTCATTGGTTTAGGGATGGGGTCGTTTCCTGTTAAGTAGAGTTCAACTCGATGGGCAAGGCAACAGTTCCTAGCAGCATAGAATCGCTTCTTTTTTTAGTTAGGTTAGTTCTAAAACCGCAGGAAAATTATATAAACTATTCAGTTCATTCATAACCCAAAATATGTCAAGTTACCAGTTTAAAATGTGCATATGAAATTCAATCTACCGTCAATAACTTTATAATAATGTAATAAGAAGATTTAATTACCTTTTTAGTAACCAAGCTAAAAAATCAGGTTATATTTGTAAATGCCAAAAAGGGGTTTAATATTATACCGCAGGTATCTGTCAAATAATGGGCATTTCTTATACTTTGGAAATGAGAATTGAGTTAGCTGGTAAATCATTTAACAGCCTTCATTAAAGATATAAATAGGTTAAGAGGGTATAAAAAGCTCTTTAAATTTATCTTACCTTTAGTAGCAGAATTTCCGAAAAGGAAAGAAAACCATTCTATAAAACTCTTGGTTGATGAATCAATGTAAATCAATCTGATAAGAACTCTAATTCGATATTTCCATATAGGCATATAAAGTATCATATAGAAACTGCCATAGTAGATAAACCTTAATTATATTAAACTCATAATTAGTGAAGTAAACAAAAATCCCACTTTATCATACCCATATCGCAGCCGAAGATTGAGCTAGTCGGAGTTATGTGAGCCTTCTAGGGTAGGTTGCAATAGTTGGCACAATGTTTAAATGAATCTTCGTGGCCCAGGTTGAGAACCACTGCTCTTAGTTTACCACTAGTATGAAGAGTTAGCGCAAACTCTTTACCTTTTATCTTCGCAGCGGGCATAAACTGCCACGTACATCGGAAATAAAAACCCCCACAAATTGGGTTAAAGGATGAAGCCAATAAAAACTGCCGGTGAAGACAAAACTATCATATGCCAGCAGGAGGTTCGCTTGAAATTGCCAAGTTATGAAAAGGCAGTGCGAAGAGTCGCGAGTGATTGATAATGTCCGCTGACGCAGTGTCAGTACACGCGGCAATTATCGCAGGTACTAAAAATTAACACGTCTTGTAGCATTCTAGCAGTATATGGGAACCGAACCCGCGCTGCAGGTATTCCCATCTCGCAAGATGGACGAATACGTGGCGAGGGCCAAGACCATAAAACCTTAGGCCACGATGACTCCGTTGGTGCAATAAGAAGAATGAATCAAGGCCTGAACACCCGGGTAGACGAGTCAGAGGGCCGTGAGAGCATAGATTTCTTCGCTGACGCAAAACCCTCGAAGACCCAATGACAGTTAGCACATTCGATGATAGGGGATTCCAACCCAGTCGAATAGACGAGTCGGGGGGGGGGGGGGGGGGGAGGTATTCATTACGTGTTTATCCAACAAGTTTTGTCGTAACATCCTTAATTTCACTGTTACCACGCCAGTTATTAATGGCCATATACTACTTATTTTTGTATTAATTTGTAACTGTTAAAATTATATAAATTTTATTACAGTGTTGTTACTCAACATATTTATTATTTCTATTTACGTGAGTATAACCAGCAATCAAATTGGCCAAATCGCCTTACCAACAAAACCAAACTCCTTTAACTTTCTGATAGAAATCTTATATACAGGCTTTACAAAATTGCAATTTATAGGATAAGCATGTATCCTTTATCTAATAGACGTGTTTGTCCTGGACGCTGTTTTGTCTGTCTGGGACGGACGCTTTTTCAGCAGCCAAACCGTAAGAGATAGAGAAAAAAGTTATTAAAGTTATATGTTTGGAATGGTCATGTCAGGTCAGGAACCGAATTTCAGTCTCTAACACTAATTATTATCTTAATTATAATCCTAACTTTTTAGGTTAGATTCTAGGCAAATTTTATCAAGGCGAATGCGACTGGTAGTTTGCTACCAACAATGACGTCATATACGTACGTGTGGTGAATACGCGTTCTATTTGCAAAACGGTCTTTTTTGTTTTATTAAATGAGACATTTGTCTCACTGGACTGCTAGTATGAATTTAATCTATAAAACAAAGTAGTTTTGCCTTGACTGATTAACTCAAAATTTCGAAATAAATTATATACTACTGTAATATTTTAATCTTCAACATATCGTTGTACTCCCATTTGAATAATACGTAACACTGGTCCACGAGTCTAAATAAGTTTGCCATTTCATGAAAATTATTGTAAACAGCGCACACTGTATTTTGTTTGCTCGGTATCGAACCCCTGGCTATTATTATAAAGCAATTTTTGAAATCAATAATTTTGTAACGAAGGAAAAATCAACGTGTATCATCCTCTTAACCCATAGTTGGAAGACGTCTTACGAAATTCATATCACTATGTATAAGGCACGAAGGTTGCATCTTTTCAGGTTTTTAGAGACCAATTAGTATGGTAATCTCATTGAGAAAGTATACGTATTAGTCTTAAGTGCTTTTCCTAAACGAAATGAATTTATTTGCGTAACGCCAGGAATTTATAGAATAATCCTGACGATAAATAAATGATTTATACTCCTATTATTTAACATAGTAGCAGATGGTTTGAAACTTATTGGTAGTGTCGTATAATTTACATCAAAACCACGCATTAAAATATTGTAAATTTATGCTAAACCCTACCCGTTTATCACACTGCAGAATTGGAGTAGCCTACAATTGTTACGTTTGCCACTCCAGTTCCATGTTTACCGGATTTCGGTTTAATCATTTTTCAGTTTTTTTCTGTAGCAAAAATAGCTGCGTTTATCAATAGCTTAATTGTTTACAAATTGCTGGCTGAGATAAAAGACTTGCTGACAACAAAGGCGTGTTCTGAGTTATCAGTGTCACTATAGTTCGGGCAACGAAAGTAAAATGTGTCGTTTTTACCAGCACGAGTGTCAGCGACTTCCGAAGGGACCGGCTTAAATCTGGGAAATTTTGCTGGAAATCTTCAAACCGTATCAGTGCTCGGTAATAAACAGTTCAATTTACTACCCCTCGTTTCTCACGAGGGCTATAATCCCATATTTCGTGATTCATGGAGCTCGAGTTTCCTAATCTAGGCATCGGTGTGATTGCGCCCCGCTTCGCTATCTTAGGGATTTTCTGCCGCTTAAAACCGATGCAAAACGGTGGTTTGTTATTTTAGTGTATTAGTGTTCGTGTAAAAATGGAAACTTACATGCAAGCGATCTCAGCTAGATATAATCTTAGTCAAATACAGCAGTCAAATTGGGTAGGCAAGTTCCAAGATGGAATATGTACTTTTTGCTTTTAGCATTACGGAGAAGTATTGCAATCGTGTTGACATCCACATTTTAAGGTATGTACGCCTTACTTAAAAATAATTTTCCTAGGGCGGAGAAAACCGTGCGTGTTCTGAGTCGTAGGCCGTTTTTATTGAATTTTAATTACACCACGCATCTGATAAGTGCCCGTACAAATATTTAAAGCAGTTGTTTGTAGTTCTTTTTCTATTCTTGTCAGAGACATGACAGAAAGGTTACAAAAAAGAAGATTGTGTGTGTGTATAGAAAAATAAAATTAATACCTACATACAAATATGTCATTTACATCGTATGATAAAATACAAAGAGATAATAATGTTTTTATTTTCCCCTGATCTATTATTTGTTGTTTATATCTGTGATACGAGGTATATAAAACAGTCGATAACGCTCCACAGCGTAAAGATAACGCCCACTCATTATGCCCTTTCACAATAAGCGGACCTAATCATAACGCCCGCTCTTTTCGCCCTAGGATGTTATTAACTGCTTTTTAAGTTTTTCAAGCTTTCCAATTTATTTACATATTCAAATTGGAAAATAAAACGTATTCACCACGGGCATTACTTGATGATTACACCCGCTCCTGAAGAGGCATAAACATCTTCATAATTCCCTTGCTACATAAACAACCATTTTTTCAGAATATTGTCGAATATCGTCACCAGAAATCCTAGAATGAGCACAGGGAATTGCTGCTGTAGAAGTCAATATATGAATCATTTGGAACATATCGTATAATTAGCTCATTTATCTCTTATCATATGCAACTTGGGCAAGGTCAGCAACAGAATAATTACCAGTCAAGAGAAGTAGTTTTCAATAGTTTTTTGATTATAAGTGCCCACAGTTTTTACACCGACAGTTCAGAGATGAAACAGGATGCATCGGAAATATTTGGTTAGTAATGCTAGAAAAGCTAAGGCAAAATATAGCAACGTACTTCATTAGGTTAAATAAGATAATTTTAAACATCTTAAAATAAGAGTGCTATATTTCAAAAGTGCTTGGTTTGCCAGTTAGCAATTTTGAGGCACGTTTTAGCAAAAGTGCTTTATAAGTATGGTTTTCTGATACCTGACATTTAATTTGATTTTTTTAAATAAAATATATAGCATAATTATGTTTGTATAACTGCAATGAACGTGTTTCTACATTTTTAATAACGGACCACATGCTGTAATGAAATGACGAAATAATACATACTACACAACGAAAATAATATTTTAAATGCGATATTATGCATTTAAGATTATTAAGACGTGATACTTGGTGAAAGTCTACATGTGTTGTGACATTTTGGGGGAAAACAGTATGAAATCATCTTGTACTGACAAAAACATCGACATTTTGTTACTTATTTTTCTTAAGTTTTATTTTTTAAATCCCATGTTGAATATCTCCTGCCTCACATTGAATGAAATGTCTTGAAGCTATCTAAATTTCCTGTATTTAATAAGTGTTGGAAAGTAAATGAAAATGGCATATAGGGTGATTTGAATAGTTATTCAAATATTTTAAACAGCGATAGTATTAAAAACAACAAAATACGTAGAATTGTCGCAGCTATTGAATTATTAAACGTGACCAGTTGAATTAGAGGATTTTAAACGGAGACTAAGACGATACTGAAATTGAAAAAGTGTGATAACAAAAGATCGTTACCATTGGTTAACATGACATTATTAATAAACCAAACTCCTTTGATGTTCAATTATTACATTTATTCAAACTTACCTCTGGATCTCAAAACTTTAACCTGTTTTTTTTTCTAATGATAAGAGTATTTGTATAAGACATTATTGGTCTAATCATGTTATTTTACTGTTCTCTGTTACCAGTTACAATATCTGCAGAATTATTAAAGTCACCATGCATAATGAAACGAAAAAAGAAACACATATATTTTTAAAGGTTTTTTTTGTATTACATGTTGTAAAAGTATAGAAAGAAAGCCTTACCATTCAATATTTTAACTTTTTTTATTTTTAAATGTTCTTTAGAATAGTCATTTTTTTATAACTCTTCTGCCTCATTTTTTTGCATTGTTCAAAATTGTCAACAGTTTTTAAAATTCAGAAGTACATTTATAGTTTAATTTAAAATTGTAACAAATACAGGGTACTTCAAAAGTATGGTAATGAAATTTACGGGTAGTTAAAGAACATCAGACAGAACATCTTTGCATGATAAACTATACGTCAAAAACAGTGGCGTCTGGGGGCCTACAACTATTCCCAAAGGAAATGAAATGAGTAATAAAACCCCTGAAAATATCGTCGATTAATGGACATGGCTTCATTATTATTGCAGATTTTAGAATCATAGGTACATCTATTAATATGTATGATAAGAAGGGAATTTAACAGTTTAAGACAAATAAGATTTCACAAATATCGAACAAAAATTAACAAAGCAATAGGTTTCTTCATGGTTGCTACAAATGATGCTCGTTTTAAACATTAATTAACTAAATATACCTATCCGACGTTTCAGATAAGTTTTCGCTTCGCCTTTACTTTTTAAAATTCTAAACTTAACCTGCTCAGATATTAACAATAATCCCACAACAAATTAAAACATTTAACTGCTTAAGCTGATTGGCAGTCATTAGAAAGAATATCTACAAACATAATTTCGCACAAGTGGATAAAATTTACTGGCTTCGGTGGGCTAGTGGTGTCTGCCGCTGCAGCCGAGGTCACAGTAAAAACGTGGAGCGTTCGGGCGGGAGTTCGACTCTCGGCTAGAGGGTGTTCACTTAATTAGGCATGATAGATTAAGTGACGTCCGCTCTCCTTAAAGTACTGCGAAAGCTGTTCCAGGGGGTAACGGATAAAAGGTTGATAAAATGCGGAAGCAAAAACGGTTGGGTATTTAGGAATGCTTGATGTACTTTTATCTAATTTACCTAATAAAGGTTTTGGTGTGAGCCAGTGGTTTTCAAAAGTCCCTAATGTGATTTATTTTCATAATCGATGAATTTTTAGTGCAGTGTGACTGAGATCTGTAGACACCCATTTAATTTAATTATCATACTTATAATTTATAAAATATTGCAAATTTTATACTTTTAGAATGTAACATGTGAGCAAATGAAAATGAAATCAAGGTTGGCTTTGAAAACATCAAGTTATTTGGTTTGTTACTTCTGATGTTTTTAATTTAAATATGACAGTTATTATAATAGTCCATGTCCAATATAATATGAATTAATAATTGACATATGTTTAAATTTTTAAAGCCAAGTTTGATTTCATTTTCGTTTGCTCACATGTTATAAAAATAACTGCTGTAGTCTACATAGTATAAGGGTGTTGGGGGTTCTGAGTCGAGCAACCAGGTGGGTTTAAATCGTCAATGGGGGCAGCGTTCGCACAGTTCACCCACTTTTGTCCACACGAATAATTGTAATTTAACTTACTAAATGTGCACAACTGCAACTGTTCAAAGGCTAGTAACGGAGAGCCACTCACGAGAGGGGAAAAAGGCAATAAGGGAGCTCTAAAACGACGAACTGGTGCCGGACTCTCCACTAAATATTACATAGTGCATTGGCTAAATGCGTCATGCGCAAACCTCTAAGGAATATTTACGTATACAGCCGGTAGATCTAAAATACTACAAAAGTGATATTTTGGCGGTTCGAAATTTTAATTTTAATTTTGAAATTTAAAATATTGGGAAAGACGGCTAGTAAATGGTTATTTTTGCAGTAATATCTACGTTATCGTGAGTTTGACATATGTCAGTGTTGAGTGTAGTTTTGAATTTGATTTGTCCAAATTCTAGAACCTTATCATACTTGAAAATATTGTTTTAGTATTTTTACATTTATATTACTTTTACACAAAGAATATTCGATATTAATAATTTATATTTTGAGTTAGAAATGCCATGAACGCTTTATAATGAAATATCTAGAAATTTAAATGTTTAAACAATACAATACCTAGCTTATGACGTTTTAAAGATTGCTAACTTGGTTGTAGATATTTTACTTCTCAATTCAAATTCATATTAGAACTAATATCTTTAATGAGATTATTCTTCTACTTTCACTTCTCAGAATGTTGTAAAATGTTACCTTAAAAGCATATTTTATATAACCAAAGTGTTCTGATTTCTGCTGCATATTTTAATAGTTTTCGTTCTTCGTTTATTATTCTGTTTTTTCGTCATTATAGTGTTTACATTTTTAACTTGGAAGTTTTCTCCCATTGTGTTCCGTATGTACTTTAAAGTATCGAATGCATTTCAAAAGTGTGATGTGATTGAAAAGCATTCTTTATTTCCAAATTGTCAAAATTTCAAAGAAAATATATAATTCAAATTGTAAATTTAGTTTATTGTCACTGATTAGCATCATTTAATTTTTTGGGATGTGTTTTAAATATCCACATTTTAATTTGCAAAAGTTACCCACTTTTGTTGTTTATTTTGGATTTGTTACCTCACCTATCGATTTTAGCTTGCCAATTGGGCAATTTTGTGATCAGGATGCTTAGCTTTAAGAGCATATTTGCAGTAATGATACTATAAGTACTTCGATATTATCGGGTTATACGTCGATAACTTGTTGCACAATAATAAAAGTGTCAGTTTGACAGGTTAAATAAGCCGACCGCGGAGCGGGAGGATTATTCGTCCAAACTGACTCGATTTGTTATTGTGTAGGAAGTTTGAAACGTATAACCTATTCGAAATACGCATTGTATTCGATTTGATTATTTTTTGAGTAAATTGCAATATTAGGAACAAATAAATATTTTATTGGCAGCTCGATTTGTTTGTATTAACCTAGCTGAAAGTCATCTCAATGAAAACAACATCAGGCTGACTAAAGTTATGTATTGCGTCGCCTAGTGAAGTTACTTTAGTATAATCGATTGTGTATAATCGAAATTATACAAGATAACCTAACTAAATCCAGCCTTCTGATTGGTTGAGATCGCTACGAAAAAAATAATCAGTGTGATGTTTTTCATTTCATCCAGTTATAGCACTTCTCTAATGCCATTGATAGGATTCAGTTTGTAATCTATTTTAATTAAAATTAAAAATCTGTACCTATTACTAATGTTAGGTATTGATACTCTAGATGTGCAATAAGCATATTAAGTATTCCCGAATATTTAACTAAAAGTATAATTCAAAATTATTTTCATCTACATAGTACTATGGCTATGGAGTAGTCTAAATTATAAATGCAGCTAAGTTTATACTTAAATGTTAAACTTGGCATTTGATTTTTAAGTAACTTATAGTCACTGCTTATAGTTGCATTTATAAATTAGGAAACATTCCATAGCCATACTAGATGAAAATAGTTTTTGACCATACCGGGTGGCCATAAATGTCTGTGATCGCATTAGCTTTGCAATAAGCAACGCTTTAAAACATGATTAATTCAACTACCTAACCTAAATATCAAATGTCATTCATGTCATCACAACTGACATTCCTAGGTGTCAAAATGATTACAGATTCCTACAATTTATCAATATCATTGAAATATAGTACTGGGATCTCAGATATTTATGGCCACCCGTACTATATATTTCCATGTGCGAGTTGAATTGAAAAGTCGTGGATCTCCTTTTAAACCCTAAAAAGTCGAAATTCAAATTTACAGGATGAAATAGTGCGAAGAACAGTCGCCGGTAAAGTTGATATAAAATATAAAAATGATCCGGGGAAGATAAATGGCCGTTCTAATCGAGCACCCTTAGCGCCTTCCGCTTATCTGAGTTTGAAAAATGATTCAATATAAGGTATCAGCACGTCTTCGTAATATCCACTTCGACGCGTTCGGCGATGACATACGATCGCCGATTCTAATTAAAACTGTGGCTTTGTTTATCTGGTATTGTTTAAGAAGTCTATTTTTAAACCTATCAGTTATTCGCTTCGTGTAGATAAGTTGTGGAGGTCATCCGCGGGAGGGATGTGTGTCGGTAGGACCGTATCTTCGAACTGCTGGTATGCAGCAGCAGAACTATGGATGATCGTGATGTGGATTTGTCAGAACCTTGTTTTTTGAAATTGTATAGGACTTTGAAATATTTAAAAAAATTTTTTTATTGTAGCATTAATATTCCTGCAAAATACTAGCGTTGTTGGAAGTCATTTATACTAAAAATACATTACGTTGTATCAGTGTACCTAGTACAGTATCGTTTTCAATTAATAACAATTGAAGTATAAACTCACGCGCTCGTGTTATTTTTTCAGCGGACTACAGTATAATTTGTGTATAGAGTGGTTCAAACTGATCTGATTGGATAGGAACTAATCGGATTAGATTGGCACTCATCGGATAGGAGCGGTATGGATCGGATCGACTCGGAAAGAACCGGATGGCGGGTTCTCAGGTCGTGTTTAAATTTATCATATAGGCTACACCATCATGTTTAAGGTAAACAAAGAGAGAAATGCTATTATGTAAATGTATACAACAAATATAATATGTTGCCATGGTGGTTAAAAGTGACTATGTATAGAATATAGATAATCAAAACTGTAACAAACGAATTTATTTAATTTTGTTATTAAATTACAAAAATGATCGATGCATGATTATTCTTTATAAGAGTTTACCCGTATTTTTTCTTGATCATCACAGTTACGGTTGAAAATGGCTTTGTATTGCCATGAAAATAGCAATTTAAATGAAAATGTTCTAGACGCATAGTGTCTTCAAGCTGGTGAGCTATGACTTTGGAAAAGACAGATTTAAATTAGTTCCAACGTCACCTACGTACATCATAATTATTGGTCTCTTGTTTGAAGAATGTTTTGTAACAGCATCGATAATGCAGACTAGTATAGAGATTATGGTATAATAATAGCAACCTGAAATAGAAAAAATATTGCCGTTTTTTAATTGCACAGTGTAACCGTAGAAAATGTTACTAAAGCAAGACAAAAGTACTTTTAATTAAAATTCCATTTGTAAACACCGGACACTTTTCTATTTTTTCCCTAGTTTCTGTGTTGCGAACCGGATACTACCGCAATATAAATTTCCTCGACACTGTCGCAGTCGCCACAGCTCTTTGTCCAAAAAGATACATCTAATTCTGGCGCTTAATTAAACTAATACTAGGCCATGACGAACACGTAAATGTCCGAAAAAATTACAAATGCCTTTTTTTGTTTCCTGCCAAGTTCTAAAAATAATGAATAGAGTCCTGTTTTGACACTGCTCTTACGTAATGGATTTTACTTCACTATTCGTTTACAAACAACTCTTGTAAGAGATAACGAGAGCTCTAATGTTGAACAGTTTGCCTGTATGTTATTTATGTAACGACGCGTCTTCCTCTTGAGATTTATTTGCTCTTGGGTTACATTTGTATTTCCTGAGATGTATGCACATTGGCGATAAACGTATTTCTATTCTAGGCAATCCTTGGCTGTCTGTAAATTGCCTAGAACTTAAAAGGGATTGCAAATGGAAGCAGCACAAGGGAATGTATGTACATTGTCTTACTCGACACTGTTATTTCAAAATGTTCCTTAGTCAGTATGGTGACAAGGTTTTACTATTTATTTAAGTAATTTACAGCAGTTACAATAGTTGTCGTAAGCGTCTCCTTTAAAAATAAGTTGTTGGACTTCACTCTGTTGAATCCATTTATACATCCATGCTTTCGAAGTTTTCAAATAAATATTGTGAACAATAACTCTGCCTTCAAGTTTATTAACCATTGACCTTTTGCTTTTATTGACGGGCTTTGTAGTCGTTCAATATCTGTTTATCTTCGTGATAAGATATCCGCTTCCTTCACCTATATGTACTGTCTACGTCATTGATTGATTCAGTAAGTTGGTTTATAATAAATTTGTTCTGAAAGTTTCGCAAGCTTGTTTTGTAGCAGCTTAATGGTGCTGAACGTAGAAGTTACCATATGTTGGTGAGATATCCCTTATTTGTAATTACCTTGCATTGGAAACATTCTAACAATTAAGTTTGTTTTATTATGACTAAGTTAGTTAATTATAGCTTTCTTCCTAATTGCGTTGGGAACATACGTGTTAAAATGCAAACAAATCTTAAATAAATAATTATGTGTACTTCATACAAAATATTTTTACCAGACGGAGATTTTGGAATTCCAAAACCGGAATGATGGATTGCACTTGCACCAAAATAAAGCTTCAGTTGCACGTCTGCTTCGGATCGAAGCGATGATCATAATATCGAGAAAAACTGTCAAGTTAAGCGACGGAGACAGGAGGTAGGAAGCGTAAATTGTACCTATTTGTAATAATGAATTGCAACGAACATTAATTAATTCATAAATCTAACAATCCGTTTTTACTTCTCTCGTTTGAAAGACGAAGGAAGTATTGTAGTCACGAAAAAATCACCTTCCGAGATTTCTTCAGATCTTCACGTTTCAGGGTCCCTAGATGACGAAAAATAGGTTTTCTCAATTCCGTTCGTCTGTCTGTCTGTCTGTCTGTTGGCGGTATAACTCAAAAAATATTTGTTGGAGGAAGACGATATTTTGCATACACATTATATATATATATACACTCAGCAAATATTTAAAAAAAATTGACATTGATAGTTCATGAGTTTTGTGAATGGATAATAGCTGCGACGCAGGAATTCGAAACGTCGGTGCTTCGTGGCGCAGGTAGAAATTGCCCAGTCCTTTATAAATCCCACATATCGTTGGGGCGTTTACACGCTGTCGATGTCGTTCGAATTCGACCACCGGTAACGTTTGTTTTTATTTGAAAATTTATTTATTGTATTCGACGTGAAGATATTTTTACTTCTGACTTAATTTGGTTTTTAAAATTATTTAGTGTCACAATGTCGACGAGGGAAGTTCTGAGTAAAGCCTTTTACAGATTTTTATCATTATGATAATTTTTTTAACATTAATTTTTTTGTTTTTATCCGTCCGAAACAGTTCATGCCGCCGTGAGGTCTAAAATTTGTACATGGTTAGTCTTCATTACGTCGTATCTATTTCCATCGATTTAATTGTACCTGAATTGATTGAGTTTATAACTCATAAATCAATTTGAACTTTAAGCCAATATAGGTATTGCACCTTGACGTCATCCGTTGCAATAGTTTTAATTAATACAATCAAGATAAATGGGCAGAGTAATCGGACAAGTGGGCTCACTGCATTAAAACTAAGCGGCAACGCTGTAACGGTTTCTTTCGTTTCAGATAAAATGCGCCCGAGTGTTCTTCCATTCTGCCACTACAAAAGAAGATAAACTATGAGCGTGGAAACCCCATTGAACACCCGAAAAGTCGGGCAAAGGAGCGAAATCATGGCCCTGCTTCTGGCCCTGTCGCAGGTCGTCACCATGGCGTCTTCTGCCACAACCCAAGACGACTTCCCCGTGGGCTCCGCGCTGCAACTCTCCTCCGGCGACGAGCCCAAGTCCTTCGACGACGACCTCCCCGACCTGTTCACTTCCGCCTACATCAACATCACCCGTAGGGACCAACATGGGTGGAAATGGGAGAGAGCGGAAGTCGGCCGCTACGGCGGCGGTTACGTGGGGCCGGCGTTCGGTGTCGTGGTGCACGTCAGTGCCGAAGATAATCCCAACGACCACACCGGTTGCCAGCTTCCCTTCAGGAGCACCCGGTCGACCCGGGAGCTGCCGCAACCGGGGGAGCCGTGGATAGCGCTCATCCGGCGGGGGAAGTGCAACTTCGAGGTGAAGGTGGAGAACGCCTTCCGAAGCAAAGCTGCGGGGGTGTTAGTGTACAACGACAGGGATTCTAACAGTTTGGATAAGATGAAGCTGTCGACTGATGGTGGACGTAAGTCACTTTAATTTTTACTAATGCTTTGCCCATGTATGTATAGTATATAAACGTGAAATTTCGGTGGCGTAGTAGTAGAGTGCTAAGCTTGCAAACGTTAATCTTCGGTTCGAATCCGTGGATAAGGTTTTTCCGTAGTCCACTGGATCAGTAATGAGTCATGTAACTATTCGACGTTGAGACACAATCAACGTCGCTCTTCTTTGAAAAGTAGTCTATGGGGTAGAGTTACTATACTAGAAAGTCACACAATGGAATTGAATGTGTAATATATCTGAACAGTGAACACGGAAGTTGCACTTCTGTATGGTATGATACCGAAAGCAAAAAGAAATAACAATTATTACCAAATGAATCAATTTATTCATAGCTTTGGTTCATTTCAATTTTTGGTTATCCTAAAACTATGTACTATGGTAAGTAATTAAAAGTAAATAGTATTGACGATAGCATGCTTGTTTTTTGAAATATTCTAGTTGTGTGAAAGGAGTTTCTAAATATGAAGTACGTACTTGATGAAGTACAGAACCAGTTGAAAATTTAGAAGAACCTCCACCGTTCACTTTCAGTTGCTCCCGATATTACATATAGCTCTCATTCCCCTACTTTCAATGGTATTTGCCCAACCAAATAATTCTTAAAAAGTTCTTCAGTCTAGTGTAGATGAGATCTATTTATAGTTTTTAGTTATCCTTTTGTTTTTGTAACTATTGTATAAGTACTTAGTATAGTGCCAGAAACTAAAAATGGTGACAATTGTAATGGAAGACCATTAAAATGCTATGGGGTGGGTATGTAGTACATCATAAATGCTTCAAAAGGGTCCTTCTAGTTATTTGATGTAAATATCGTTAGTTGCAGAGCGACCCGGTACGTAAAACACAAAACAGCCCTCAGGGGGAGGGGCAGTTTGTTACTTGACGTTACTTGATTAATAAGCCCCTCAAGGGCATGTCAAATCTGATGTACGATTACTTTTAACGGTTACATTTTTCCAACACAGATGTTTAGCCCTGCATCAAATTACCCCGGATAGTGGGTTAGTCGAGACAGTAGAGTGAGTTCGCTGAACGATAAGTTGCAGCTAGAAAAGGGCTTAGAAATGGGGTTGCCTTGGCGCCACGAATTCTGTACTGGGATTCACTTTGGCTCCTATAGAATCTGAATGGGAGAACAAGCAATACTTTGGGTCGAGGTGTGCTACAGCGCTCGCCGTTAGGACTTATATTCAATGATATTGATACTCTGTCTTATAACTGCTGCGCAATTCTTAACAACCAATACAGTAAACAAACGCGAAATATGACAAAACATCTATTGAATATTTAAAATGTTAAATGGAGACTACATATGTATAAACACTTAAATACTAGCTGCTTTATTTATTTATTAAGCGTCTGAAGGGCCCTAAAGGGGGACTAACGATTCTTTATAGCTAAGCGTAGAATACGCAACTCGTATAGTTTAATAATTAAAAACGCAACGCTAATAATTCAGCGTTGATTATAATTAAAACACTTGTAAATACACTTCCATGAACATTCAATACGACATATAATGTGATTTAAAACCTTAAGCAATTGCCAGAATGTGATGCGTTGCTCTAGGCCTAGGCATTTGTCCCGCGGAGAGCGTTGTTATAAGCCCAAGGGGAAAAACAGGCAGAACGTGGGGTTGCTGCTGGAAACATTCGCGCTCAAGCTGCTGCGATGAAACAGCCAGGGAATATGACAATTGATTTCGGGCTGCGCTTGCGGGAGAAATTCAGTAGTCATATAAAACCACCATGCGTGAAACAGCGAGTAGTCAATTCAAACTGCACTATTGTCCTGGTAGTACATTCCGTTACTGGTAATATGGTCGGAAGAACGTTGTATATATCCGGCTTGGCCGCAGTTAAAGACGCAACTGAACGATAGTCGGTCCCCTACATTACATAACTAGCAATCTGCCGCTCGTTGTACTGCACCTCGTAGCAAATCTCCGAGTTGAATTGTTATTGGCAGAGCCGCTCGGGAATCGGGAGCCACAAGCGGGCATCGATAGTAAACCTCGACTAAACTCAAAGGCAGACTGCAAAAAATGCAGTCTGCTCGCGCGCGGGGTGTAACGACAGGAAATTTTCAACGAATATGCAGACGCTGGCTGCCTAATCAAGCACCGCACCGTGGTAAGCTAACATTGCGAAATTGATTCCGGGAAAATGAACGGATAGGGACGGCTTTGTTCAACATGACCTAAAATTAACTGCACCACGATAAGCGGCGTCAGAAATTAAAATTAACCTACAACAATTCTATAACTCTTTGTAGAATTTCATGAACTACAGAGCTTATCGACTGAAGTGTAAGACCATTAAAATGAAATACATGCGGTATGAGATTAATTTTTAAAAAGTTATTTCTGGTTTGATTTAAATCTGCTTAGATTACTGTGTAACATTTACATACTATATGAGTCTCTAATATAACTCCATAATATATTACAAATATTGAGGATTAAATCTGTAAGATGATTGCGAATACTATGAATCGGATGATAGAGCATTTGAAAAAGTGCTTTCTAGTGATTTAGCATAACTCTGTTTTGATCTACTAATTGCTTCTATATGTTAGTCTTTAACTATTCCAGTAGCTAGTTATTATACTTTTATAAACTACTATTAAAGTGACGTAGAGTACTATGGGTTGAGCATGTTGTGTAAAATGAATTTACAAAAGTTTTCTAGGAATTCGGTGAAAATTTATTCAGACTTCTGAGGTACCCTTATATGCCAATCTTTGTAACTATTCCACAAAACTTTAGTAGACTTTCAGAAACTGTAATCCGTAAGTCCTCAGTTCAATACCGTAATAAATTAATTTTCTTTTGATAGAATTTTCATCTTCTAATAACGTTCTTAATGACTATAATTCTCAAGTACCAAGTTCTGAAAAGTTTGCTGCAAGTGGTGTGTGTGTGATTCAAAATAAAGTTATTAAACCCAAGTAGACCGTAGAACTATGAACATTAGTTCTAGAATCTGGTTTTAGTGTTTCCTTGGTTCTGGCTAAGTATATTTCAGTGTAATCTGGCGTTGAAAATACAAAGCTATAATGGTTGAATGCCAAGATCTTCAATGTCGTGTCAGAGCATTTGGAAAGAATATTATTTATTGTGTTAGGAAGAGCAACTTATCCAAAAATAAATTTGTATTTGTATGTATATTATTTAGTACGTTGTCTTTGTTTCTTCATCCTTTGGCATTGGTACTGATTCGTTCAGCTTTCTAATTATTAGTCCATTTCTTTACATCTCAGCATTTGTTATTTGGTTTAGACAAAACAGCCCGTGGCATCCATTGTAGATTTTGTCTTTTTATCGTTTGTTCTTAAGAGTGTAGTATATTATGCGGTAATGGCACAAAATATGTCTAATGGAGTTGGTCTTCATTCTCTTTATGATGATTCTTGTATGTAGAATCGTATAATGTCCTCATTTGTAGTTATTTAATTCGAGTATTAGTATATTTCTAAGTCACGCTCCATATTCAAAAAGTCGTTATTTTAATGTTTTCTTACTTTTCTAATTCCCATCTCTCACAACAAAGAAGAATAGTAAAAATATATTTATCGTTTCCTTCCTTCTACTACAATAGTAAAGGTCCGCTATTTTTTCTAATTGGTTCTCCTACATAATTACCAATAAGAATTGTGGACTGTATGATAAATATCTGTAATGAATTGATATAGTTTGCTTAGTGTTCTCTTTTCATCCAGGATTGTTATTTTTTTCTATTTTGGCAGCGATTCTGTCAATTCATGAAGATAGTAAATCGCCTTGATCTCACCGTTCTTTTTAAGTTTCAAGAAAGTAGGCAGTCGCCATTTGTTTTTATTACAAAAAACAATTTGAAGAATGCGGGTTTAAAGTATAAAAAACATGAAAAAGTTGTAAATATACGGAAAATCAGCTTGTTGAGATTGACTACTACTCCTTTAGAAAGAAAAGTCAATGCTGATTTTGGAGGACAAAAATATTTCACATTTGCACGTCAGTTATACCGGGGAACTGCGGATATTAGACTGGTGATAAAAATAATTGTCTTCGCAGTGTTAAATTAGACGAAAATAATACAAATTCGATTGGAAAGTTTTGTGGATCGCCAATCTGAAGGTGGTATATCCAGTCCATTTATTATCAATTCCAAAAGTATTTCCATTAATTAGTCAATGTATATGTATACTGAATAAGTGTATCGAGGAATAGCATAAGGAAGATACTATTGTGTTCTGGCCCGATTTAGGTAGCTTTCATTATGCAAGAGAAGTTCAGGAATGTCTTTATGCAAAAACATGAATTTTGTCCTAAAAAATTTAATCCTTTTAATATACCCAAAGCTTGTGCCACAACATTTTTGGCAATACATACTTTGCAATTATATTTATATTGATGGTTAGGAAGTACATTCAGAGGAGCAACTAATCCGTAGAATTAAGCAGAAGCTTCGATAAATAGACACAATAAATAAAAAAACATATAAATTTATTGTATTTGTTTGAATTTGTATTGGAAGACGATATGTTGCATGCGGATTTGATGTCTACCTCACTCGAAGCCGAATGTACTTTTGGTCAAATATATACAGGGTGGACACCTTATAAATTAAATGTTGTTTATTTTTGCTTTAACTCAGGAATAGATAAAAAGTAATTTGCACATAGCTCAGTTCTTTTACCATAGATGCAAATGGAAGCCAACAGGTACAGGCTGATCATAGTAAAAGGGACAGAAATATGCCGCGGACCGCACTTGCGGGGGAAGTTCCGTGTACAGTCGTTTTTTCTGTATCATGTTGCCACCTTTTGCTTTGGTCTAGTTCCACAAGCCTGATTCGTCATCGGGTGATTTTTTGCATTTGTATTTTCCCTTATAAGTAGTTATAATTCTGTTTGCGGCATCTACTCCTTCGTCTTATAATAATTTTTTTTGCATGTCTTCAATGTGCATTTATTTTTTGCCGTAGTTATTCTACCTAATTTCTTAGAATCCTGTATACTTTTTGAGCTTTGGTTAATTTTTAATGTCTTACCCCTCTGCTATAATTTTATATTTTTATCTGTTATCTCTGATTCATGGTTACGTGCGATACTAAAATATTAATTGAAGGGTATTATGTCAAGGAAATTTCTTGTTGGTGAATGAGGCATTATTCTCTTAAATGCATTTCTGTACAGGATGTTCGAGAAGTTGGGGGCAACATTTGGAGGGCCAATAGTACTCTATAAGATGATAAAATAGGATAGGATAAAACAACCCTCTCGCCCTTACATAAACTACCTCTTCCGAATCTTATATCAATTTCTTTAAAGGTAATCTAATTCAGCATGAGACGCAGCGTAGATATGCCAAGTTACACCAAATTTGATATAGCTCTATTATTTTAATTAAATAAAATCTGCGTTTTTTTATTATCCTTCTGGGGCTGTAGCTCCTTCAAAACGCATTTTGTACCATGGTTGCAGGAACTTTTTTTATCATCTTATTGAGTACTATTATCCTCCCAAATATTATTCCCAATTTTTCGAACACACTGTATTGTAATAACTCGGTATAGTTTTTGCACTCAATTCATGCATGTGAAGAAAATATGAGGTCTAGAATTATGTGACATTTCAGCCGAGAGAGAGTATTATATTTGTCGAAATCGCAACATTCTACTACATGGCGGTTTCTCCAAAAATACACTAAAACTAATACCGGAAATTACTTTGAGTGAGGCTATTCATTTCACGATATCGTATCCTAACGGAAACGTATCGTGATATGCTGTAACACCTCTATAAATTTGTCTGGATAGTTACTTATTTATGATAGTATAAAATTTCTAATCCATGAAACACATTGCAGACTAAGTTATTGGCCGTTACGAAAGCAAGTTGTGTCATTCCAATTTTAAGAATAGTTCATCCGTTCAAGCGAGAACATCAACCTTAGGTGTAATCATTGGAACAGACAAAGAATATTTGCGATCTTAAAATGTACATTTCCGCTATGGATACTTACTACATATAGATTAATGGATTAATCTTTTCAGAATATTGCAGTGGACTTTTAATTATTTGGGGTAATGACCGATAGGAATGATTGAAAATGGTGGATAATGTAAAACATCGAAAAACGTAGGTATGCAGGCAATAAAGACATGAATGCGATTCCGATACAAATCAATAAAAAACTAAATTTAAACTTACTTTTCCGTACACAAATACAGGGTGTTAAAAAAATTTTTCGGATAGTTTACCCAATTATAGACCTCAATACAAACAAAAAAGTCCTAATAAAAATGGGCCCGAAAACGCTTCGTTTGCGAGATGCAGGGTGTTAAAGGTTTTTTTTGTAAATCCGTTTTTTATTGTTATCTAAAAAACTCTTTTGGCGATTTTAATTAAATTTGGACCTATTATTGATCAATTAATTCCAGGGGCGTGCCCACGGGACATGTCGATTTGGTTTTTGTACAAAAAAGCCCAGCAAATGTTTATATATTTTTTCTCGTAATAAAGCAACTAAAAGCGCAACTTTTTTTGCCTCCTGAGTTTTTTCATATCATGCTTTGTTTTCAAGAAAAAATAAAGCCCATATTTTTGTACGTCTCGGAACCTGTTAAGGTAAAAACTAAAATTCTTCAATATCTCAAAACCCCTTAGGCGATTTTAGTAAAACTTTGAAGGTTTATTGGTGCTTAAGGATTATTTATTTCAGGGGCGGCCGATTTTTTTTTAAATTTTGAAAAGTAACAGCAGTAATCAGGGCTGTAACTAGGTATAGGCCGAGTAGGCCCCCGCCTACAGGCGCAAGCGACAAGAGGCGCCAAAATGGCACTGGGTAAAATAATTTCTTTCATACTAATAAAAAAAACAAATCAATAAGTGGAAATTTTACCAACAAATTAATTTGTAATATTACAATCTGCTATCTATAATAATGCGGTCGACACATTATATTCCATATCATTTTTTAAATTATATCAACTATATGTCAAGACAGAGTGTCTCCTACTGCCTTAATATCTATAGAGAGGTCTCTCACAAATTATCTCATTTGAACCATATACTATTTAAAAATTTGAGGCACAGAAAGCAAGAAAAATTTATAGCTAAAATAAATACCAATAAATTAAACTTTTAAGGTGGGGTGATAGGTACAAAAATTTTCAAATACCGAAAAGTATTACTAATATTTATGTTTTGTGTTCATATGTTAGTAAGCATAATATGAACTTATTTTCTTGAATTGCGTTTTATGTTTTTTATTCTAATTTCTATTGTTTTGTTTGTTTCTAATAACACTGAAATAGTAAAAGAAAACACTTAGTAATGCGAATTACATTAATTCACAAAGAAAACGAAAAATCGCACTCAGTGGGATTCGAACCCGTGTTCCCAGAGGGAATCTGATGTGTAGGCAAATGTCTTAATGATGTGCTGAACAAGGAAGTGGTCAAACAGCGCCAGACCGGTAACGATAAAAACGTGACAGACGGAAACAGGCAATAAAAGATTTTTAATGTATCCGCGAAATTTATTTTCAAATAAACTGTATTTTATTTTCAGGTAAACTACCCCTTTTGTTTATAATACGGTAAAATTTTACTAAGAAAAGTTGTTCATAATGATAAATTATGGCCCTGTACAAAATGTCAGGAAGTTCTACCTTCTTAGATCAAACCGTCATCTATCACATAGTATAAGACATAAGATGACGGTTTGATCTAAGTAGGTAGAACTTCCTGAAATTTCGCGGATATCTAGGAAACTAAAAATCTTTTATTACAATTATTTTTGCCTATTAGTCATTATTTGACATGAGGAATAAATCCCCAAGTTTATGCGTATAGGTTGAAATCACCTTGTATAAGGAACCATGTTCTGTTGACGTCATAATAATATATACTCCCTTTATTAGAATTATTGTGTTTTATGATTTTGTTTTCTTATCTATTTTTATTAATATTCTATTTTGTGATTGTGTTAAACGCGTTTTTGTGTTTTGTTAAAATTAAAATGTTTTTTACAATATGTCGAAGTGGTGGACACAATTGTGAGCCTTCCTTGATCCAGTGACGGCGGCACTCGGTTTAATGTAAAAACAATATAAACTTACTAACCTGCAAATCTCACCGATGAGGCGATGCTAATAATAATTGTACTCACCGGACGTGACCGCCTACCTGGGCTCTTTATACTTGTGGTACCATCGCTACCGTCACTGATTTGGTTAGATGTCGGTACTTTTCGCTAGTACTGCCCAATAGTAACCACCTAAATTAACTATTGCTTACTGATATTTCACAGTACAGCTCTTACTGTCAGTCACCCGCTCCAGAACAACATGCCTCCGCTCACGAGCAAGCTCACTAGGGGGAGCAACATGTCTTCGCGGAATCCCTAGTCGGAACAACATGTCTCCGCGGAATCCACTCTTTTCAATTATCATGTAATCATCCATCACAAGCAAGAACGTTTGACGTCAATCATCTGCTGTAGTTAAAAAAACACCAACATGATGAAACCAGCTACCATCGAATGCATTAACGAAGAATACGCATAGCAGCGCTTGCAGGGTCGCGTCGCATTGTTGTAACTCATCCCATTATAATTAATCATTAGTTCGCATAATCGCATACGCCACTACGAAAAACAGAACACTTTAACAAACATACGTCGCGTCACTGCAAGAACTCCGAACATTCCCTGACTAACACAGATTCTTCGTGGTACATTGGTTGCACCTGAACTTTTATATTTTAGGGTTAAAAATATTCCAGAAATGCTAAGCATAGTAACCAAAACTTAAAAAATATTGTAACCCTAACAAATGTTATTTGAACAGTTAGTTTTTTATTTTTAAAACGTTTACATTAAAAATGTTGGATTTATTTTTGAATACTTACCTGTTTGCGTTGCTTTCAACAATATACAGTGAAATCTCCCATAAGCGGACACGCACGGTGCCACCGTTTTTGTCCGGTTATTAGAGGCGTCCGCTTTAGGGAAAAATCCATTTCTATGTTTAAAAACGTTTTATTATGCAAAGGTATACGAGCTAACAATACAGACAGGAATATAAAATAATTGAAATAAAGTTATGTAATAGTTGTTACAAAATCTAAGATACTCATTTGACGTAAGGGTTTTTCTGACTGTTAATTATACTTTTCGCATGTATTTCTAAATATTTTGACAGTTTGAATACTTTAAAGTCATTACGTTTTTTAGCAAAGCATTTAAAATTTTTCACTGTTAATGCTTCCCTGTGGGTCTTGATTACATTCTCACAAATTTCTAAGTCGCCATAGTTTTCTAATTCTGCCAACTGCACATCAACGGCAGTTGATTCACCTGAAGTTTCGGTTACATCATCTTCCTCGATTATTTCCTTGTTAATGTTTATAAATTCGTCACGGTCGACGTTTTGGATTTCTGGAATATTCCTATACAGTCCAGCCATTACCGATAAGGATAAATCCTCCTCTGGTTCGAAATGATTACAGTGGCGTAACTTGATACCCGCAGACTCCGCGGGCGCGGGGGGCCCTGAGCCTAGTTTTCTTATTCTTTCATTCTATAAAATCAAGCAGGAAAAATTCTTGCTATTTTTATTTTTATCATAATAGGCTGAGCACGCAAAAGGCAAAGTAGTTTTGCAGGCCTCTAAAATCAAGGGACATGAATTATTTTGTAATAATATCGCCCATAGGGTAATGAAAGTGTCGAATTGCCTGCAGTCATAACGCTGATTTGGGTTGACTTAATACCGCCCGTATTGCAAAAGAATTCTATAATTTAACATGAGCACTAAATGTTGGATTTATGGATTGTTTTGACGCCTCACGACATTAACTGGGCCTGCACTTTGAAGTGTCCGTACAAGAGAAATTCACAGTCTAAAAATTGTCGAAAAATGGTGTCCGTGTCCGTTTAAGAGAGTGTCCGTTTAATAGAGAAAATTTTATTAGTAAAGTTAATGCAAGCAAGTTGGTTCCCAACAAAATGTTCGTGTAAGAGAGGTGTCCGTTTATTAGAGGTGTCCGGTAAGGGAGATTTTACTGTACATCATATACACGGAAATAAATGCAGAAGTCACTTCTATCGTTACTGTACTGAGGGGCGCAAAAATGTTGACTTGTCTACAGTAACATTTTACTTAGTTACGGCCCTGCTCGGTATCTTGAAACAAAGCGTTTCCGGACCCATGTATTTTAGAACCTTTTTGTTTGTATTGATGAGATTTATAAGTGGGTAAATTATCCGACACTTTTTTAACATCCTGTATTATGGGCGAATTTTAAAGTAATGGCCCATTAATGTCTGTTGTCTCTTGCCAACACGAATAAAGCTCCCGGATAATAGAAAGTGTACTGTATATTATTTTAAAAATACATAGATGCAGAATCACACCAGCGAAGAGCGTCTTGCTGGTAATCAGTAGAGGTTTTCTACCATTTCATTTGTATATGGCATAGACCTGTCTAACCAATACCGACTAGAAATGAGGCCTTAGCACTCCGACTTGACTTCGGCAAAGGTAGGTAGAACTGCCCAATGATTGAATTTACTCCGTCTCGAGCGTCCAGTCGAGGTCTCTGATAAGTGGTTCGCATTGGCCAGATCTACCTATCTATGCTGACGTTAGGCTGGGGCGCTGAGACCTCGGCGATATTGGTCCAACTCACGTTTATCGCTTTGATACGTAAAAGTATTATTCGTGTGTGTAATTTATGTTCATCGTGATACGTTACTTTTTGTGTATATAATCATGGTTTATGTTGGATTTATCCCTTTTGGGACAAAGATTTTAGTAAGGCTTAATCTTGACTGTATTTCGTATCAATCACGGTATTAGCCTTTGCCGGTCTTTGAACGAACGGTGGTGCCCAGACAGGTAGCTCCACAGTTAACCTCGTGAACCAAGCACCTTTCACAGGCAGTGGCGTGGAGATTGCATCCTCCATGGTTGGTCTCTTGCTGGCGCAAATTACTTGTAATTCTTCCGTCGTCCACTTGACAACATTCTGATGTTTTCATTGTTAGAAGGATGCGGCTGTAACGCACATTCATTGCCACTTTAGCATAAGTGACATTACAGCACGCAGCAGCATGAAGCACCAGTTCTAAAAATAGCCAGGCGGTTCTTTGTGCTAAATTTACACCTGTGCATCGTCCGAATTTCGTAAGATGTTTGTTTCTGGCTGGTATGCAAATAGTTTATCGGCTTTATCGGATCGGGTCCGATTCCGCTACAATTGTCGAATTCGAACCGTTGTTTCCAAGGCGAGCCTTTGTGCGTAAACAGACTTTTAGCAGCAGCCGAGGTCGTTACACATCTCGCCTACCTACGGTCGCCATACTATGCTCCTAACAGCCCTGTAAACAAGGTGTGAACACTGTAAATATCTCGTTCATTTGCGCGGCAAGACAATAATAAAAATTAGCGGTTTTATCGGGAAGCGGTACCAAATTCCATTGACAATATGTATGTGCGCGAGCATTTACCTTAATTCGAGCAAACACAGGCAAGGCTAAGTAATAAGGAGTGCATTTCCCTTGAACGCAAGTGGAAGGTGATTTATTTTTTCAATGATATCCACTCAGTGGCGTACTTTCAAATCAGCTTTTCTCAATACCGAAGTGTAGGTTACGAGCCATGAGGACACTTCTCCACCCACTTTGAAGGGGATTGATCATGGGAATATCATAGAACTGATAACGGTAGATAGCCATGCGTTTTCGAGCTCCAGTTGTTTGCCTGGGGCATCTGTTTCTCCTCATTGCGGATATTGTTCATGTTTAGATTCTACATTTGCCAAAGCCGGATTGGGAAATTGTAGTGGAGTCGGTACTAGATTTTAATAAAAAATGTTTGGCATAGAGCCGGAAGCTCTACCTCTGAACTATATTTCATTTACTTCAATATTTTTAAATTTAATATACAAATCCAGTAGGTATATATTCTAAGTTTATGATACTAGATTTTATGTGCCCTTAATGGCGGATTTGTACAATATTTATAGTTTATTTATCTTGTAATTCCACTGAGAAAGCTCTTTCCTAATAACTGGTGATTTATATCAGGCAATCTCTTCCTGTCTCGTTTTTACTGTGCAAACTTGCGTATGCTAACAGAACGTGACGACGACTTTTATTTGTTCCTGAAGTTCGTCCTCATTTTTTATCTAATCAGATCGCTATCGGTCATGCAGGTTTAAATATTTGGCTCGTGCTTGAAAACAAACTGCTAAACGGAATTCTGGAATGTCCACTCTTCACAACACCTGCAGTTTTTGATAATTACCGTAGGTCAAATGACTTTATCTAGCGTCTACCAGGGAATTTAGAGTGGGTGTCTGAGGCCAAAAGAACTTGAATTTTTAAAATATAGCTTTAAAAATAAAGAAAGTTCAAGAAACTGAATCATACAAAAATACCAGCCTATACAATAACAGTAATGCTTGACAGAGTACATACAGTATACATTTCAAACCAATGATGTCAGTCAAGAAGTTGCCAAAACTCAATTTAAAATTTTCGACTTTGATCATTTGTATGTATGTATTGCTTTTGGAAAGCCAGCCAAAGTGGTGGGAAAAGCTCATAGGTTGCTATTTGAGCATAATTTTTGTTCGTTTATTTTTTAAATTTATATTTACATATTTTCCAATCTCACATTTCCTATTTAAATATTGGATAGCTTTTATAGCCCTGCAGTACTATAATTATTTACCTCTCCAGTCCTTCACTATTACTTAATACAAAAATTTGCTACATAAAATGCCAAACTATCGTCACTACATCGGCACATTCGAGGGCCCAGCAGCTAGTGGGTTTTCTACAAAGTTTTAAATTCAATAATCATTGCACAGGTGCACCAAAGAGTCTTCAATACAACAAATAGACCCAGAACTTAGTAAAATCACAACAGTTTGCAATAAATCTACAAAACGGCCAGATCAAAAATCGGTTCGCAGTAACTAAAACACATACCACTATTGAGATGTATAATGAACAACAATATTAAGTACACACAATTTAAAGCTATTCATCTACGCATTTAAATTAACATTACTGTTCACCAGAAAAACAGAAGCAACAGATATTTGCAAATTACAAAGTTTGTATAAGCAAGCAAAAGTCGAGGAGATTTGAAGGATTTCAGTCGAGATTGTGGCACTTGGCACAACAATATAGTCATATTTACAGAAAAACGGCAACTGTCCGATGCCCCTGAATTTCTCCAGGGCACCGATGCTGAATAGCTACAGGTGGGGGGGGGGGGTATTCCACGTCAATGAAACGAAGAACTCGCGGGTCCTCGGATACAGGAAGCGGGAAAGTGGAGATAAAAAGGCACGTGGCCCCGAGAAGTGAGGGTATAAAATTCCAGAACGGTGAAACAGCTGCAAGTATCGCGAAAATAAGAACACACGCTAAAATAAAAGAGCTAGTATAAAGGACCAAAATACCTAGCCCATAGGTCGAGCAAGGGCAGAAGAGAAACATATTTACGCATTCAAAATCGGGAAGCGAAAGGCACGGAAATGTTTTACTTCGCTCACAGCAAACATTTTAGCGACAACCAACGAAAGTACGGTCAAACCGAAAATCACGGCGCGGGACATTAGAAACATTCACAATGTAGATATAGCCCAAAACAAGTAACTTTTATCTCGTAACATACTTCTTCCTCTTTCGGGGTCTGTATTATTTTTTCTTCTTATATTTACTTCCATTCTTCATTTACACTTTGATTTGGTTCTTCTTACGTGATCGTACCAGTCGTGTTAATCCATTTATTTTTTTTAAATATAACAGTTATCAGTTGTCTTCGAATTTTGCCTTGAGGGTCTTTATGATTTTACAGTGGATCACTACACTGTGTGTCTTTTATTTTTATTTTGGCAGAGCGAGTTTAGTTTTTCTCCCACCTTTTTACTTGCTGGTTTTGCTGATTGTTTCTTGTTGGCGGTTTCTTTCTTGGGATGTTAAATCCCGCAATGTCATGGCTGTAACATATGCCCCATTTATGTTATTTTCATACATTACTGCTAACCGGAACTGTACCTTCTGGGTATCTACCAAATGCATTTCCATATATTTTTGTTTCATTTCGTAGATAAGTTATTTATGCAAGATCAGTTAACTCTGAAACGACAGTGCTCTTTACTTAATTTTTTTAAATAGGGTTTGTAAAAGGTTTTTCGAAAAAATGAAGCGATATTAACGCTCGGGTAGTTGTTATATTGGTTATTGTTTGATGTTAATATTGCAACGTTGCAACTTAATATTATTGGAAAATGGGAAACATTTGGTATTCTTAGTACCTACTCCTTCCAGTTGAAACTCATACAATTTACAGATGAACAAGTCAGTTGAAGATATTTGTGTGGACGAGATTTTCTTGATTCCCGTCCATAATATACTTATTGGTGCTTATGTTAGTTTCCTACATTATTCTCATCATTTGATAACTGGAATTGCCATGTGCCTTCTGTGTATCCACCACATGTATTTGTATATATCTTTGGTTCTTCTTTTCGACGTCATATGTGTATGAAGAAATCTCGAAAATGATCACTTGCTTAATTGCTCCATATGTACATGACGTCAGAGAAGAAATTCCTCAGTGGTCTTTACCCATTTTACATCTCTCTCATCTACCACGCTTCTTACCTCTACTGTCCATGTCTTTCTCGGTCTTCTTTTCCCTCTCTTCTTTAGCGGTTTTGCGTCTATCTTCTTCGTATCGTTCTATCTTCTCCCATCGATTTGGCCCAAGCCATCTCATTTGTCCTTCTATAATCGTATTATCGGCTGTACCCTCTAATTTTTCGTATATTCCGTGTTTCTGATTGTGCCCATGATTGTTTTGTTGCCTATCTTCCTTAGAAACCTCATTTCTGTACTGCTAAGCTTGTTACGTTAGTTACACAACGAAATTCATTCCTATGATGCTAATTTAGTGCTTTCGAATACCCACTCTCTTGTGATTATTGAAATTAGGTACCCTCATTATTGAGCTAAACATTTACCGGCCTATTATCTTCTCCAGACACGTATTTCAACAGCTTAACTACCATTTTTTGTGGAATTCTGAAACGTGACTATTACTCAAAACCACTTGGACAATTGTTTATGAAGGATGTCACATTTTAGGTAAGCAATGTTCTTACTATGTATATGTAAAACTGTTATTTTTCTAATGGTGAAGAAACATTTCAAGAGATGCGGAAGAAGCGCCATTACAATTGTTTATTTAAAGAGGTGAAGTGCCTAAGAATCATTTTCCTTTCACGTGTGCAAGTTAGCAAGTCTTGCTCAGCTGCAGGGCGCAGCTACTATTTCTCATTATGAAAGCGGAAACGTTTTCATTGTCTGCGCGCATATTGCGGAAGAACAAAAACAGCTTAATTGGGTCACTCGCGTCCGTTTATCCTAGCAGTTAACTCGTTTGATCGTTAAGCTTTTAATTGATTTCGAATACGATATGCAATTGAAACCGCGTCCACTTTACCGAATTCTACACACCCACGCCGATATAGCGGAATTCGGGCCGGTCTACGTAACGTTATCTACTGGCTGCGGGTCATTTAACCGTGGTAATATTCGTAAGTGGAGCTTTTTGTTTACTATTATGCGTGAGCTAATTAAGGGGCAGATAATTTGAGCCTGTTGCAGGAGCAGCTTGTGCCTTCAACATCTGGCCCAGTCCGTTGGCTCACATCGCAGGTTTTTATTTATCATTCCGTAGGTCTTCCTCTTTTTTGCAGCCTCGTGGCTAGTTGTGCTAAATATAGCCGTAATTGTTTATTTTGCGTTTTTATTGTGCGATAATTACTTAACTCCAGCCCATATTGAAGCTTTAATTAAATATTTGCATTTCAAATTAGAGGATTATTTGCAACTATATCGATAGACTATTTTCAAGATATTGTTTCATCAGCACCACCTACTTTAAAGTACCCATTACATAAAATAGTTTAGGAGATTCCGATTATTAATAGTAAACTATCTACTTTAGTTAGCCAAGGTCTATTTTAGTACTATGTATAATTGAATTAATTGGATTGGATATACCTAACCTATCTTTACTTAACGTAACTAAGCCACCATCCCATCTTAACCCAGCCAAACCAATCTATTTTTGTTACTTAATTAAATAAATTTCAAATGCACATAAAGTAAAAAAGTGGTTATAATTTTTAAATGTGTTTGCTTTAGGAAGAATTGAAAAACAAAGTTTCCGAAAAACTGCAGGCAATAAGTTTGAAATAAAAATAAGTGGGATGGAGCCCCGACGTATTTGTAGTCATAAAAATAAAACTGTTTACACGATGTGAGTGTGAATTCAACATCACAGTCGATTTATGCATAACAATTGATTTAATTTCTGCGAAAGGTCAAAGCACTGCTATTTACAAAATTGTATAGAAAATAACCTTCACATGCTGCTGTTCTACGATGAAATTATTTTTAAAATTATCCTTTTGCTACATATACAGGAGGATCCATCAATAGATATAACCTATTTTTATATGCTGCTCATAACGGTAGGGTCCGATAAAATAAAACAAAAGTTTTGTTATGTGAAATTTTTAATGCATAAAAATAATGTTAGTTAAGTGGCCCTCAATACGGTGTTGTAAACTGTTTCTAAAATTAAACATTAAACGCTGTAACAACTGTAAAAGAATTGCCTGAATCTTCCACCTGATGAAGGTCTTTAGTTCCTCAATAGTCTAGGGGTGTTTATGGAAGAATTTATACTTACGATTAGGGATCGACCGATACGGGTTTTTTGGCCGATACCGATATATCGGCTGATACCGATATATCGGCGGATACCGATATAATCGAGCCGATACGCCGATATATCGGCCGATATATTCTCATTGCTCTCTCCACTACTTTTTGACTACATGCAAGCACGTGTGCGCCGCTGCTTGCTATATTCGAGCGGGGTAATCCCCTATGGAGGTGTCTTTTTGTCATTTCGTTTTAATAACGCAATTTAACACAATCATTTTTTTCTTGACCTATCAGTTAGTATTGTTAACAATTTCTGATGATGCAAGACCTTGAAATGGCATCGCCTGATCGAATGTTTTTGCTGATGGACCGAGCTCTGTGGACTAGTGGTTACCACGTCTGCTTAGCATTCGGGAGGTCGTGGGTTCGATTCCCGCTGCCGTCTTCTTTGATTCAGGTTTTTAGGTGGTTTTCCTGAGTCAACAGAGTACCTTCTCTGAAGCGAATGTCGGGGCAGTACTTCTCCACCTTTCCTGGCCTCTCTTGCATTCTCCACCCATTCTGAAATTCCCGTTATTGGCTGAAAGGGACGCAAGGGGCTCCCATTGGGGGAATTTAAATTTACCTTTTTCTTTTTTGCTGATGCAGTGCATTCCAGAAGCTGTAAGATATTTCGATGCATGGTGCAACACACTTGGTGGAGAGCCTAATATTTTTACATAATAATTTACAAAAAATGAATTTTCAATATTAGATAGTAGTTATATTTTATACTCCACATTGATTATTTACATTATATTGTTCATTTCTTATAATAAATATTGAAAGGAAATTTACTTTTGCCGATATATCGGCAAAAAGGAAGGCCAATATGCCGATACCGAGTATCGGTATCGGTCCATCCCTACTTACGATATGCTCACAGAAAAAAGTATGGTTCTCTAAGATTAGGTAATTTTGTCGGAACTACAGGCCTTAACGAATTTTTTTCACTAGCCTGCCGGACGTGTTCAATGTTTTGTGGCGTTTTTGCATTATGAACACTTCTATTGAACTGTGGCACCCACCTCAATATTGTTTTTCGCATTTTGTATAATAATGTGCTATTTTACTAAATTCAAACTTCACTTTGGTGCATAGAAATGTTACTTTACTATAAGGTAATGTCACTGTCAAATTCGAGGTTAGGTTTTGTGTCAGCTTGTGTCAAATTCGAGGTTAGCAGGTTAGATTTTGTGTCAGTTTATATCAAATTTGAGGTTAGCAGGTTAGGTTTTGTGTCAGTTTGTGTCAACTTCGAGGTTCGTACGTTAGGTTTTGTGTCAGTTTGTGTCAAAACTGACGGAAAACCTAACCTAATAACCTGGAATTTGACATATGCTTACAGTGTGGGATAATGCTTTTATATAAATGCTTGTTTATAAATACTAATACAAAATGCGGAAAAATAGTATACACACTTCGTAAGAAAAGTCGTTTTACTAAACTTATCTAGTTTTTTAAGATACTCGCTCGCTTCGCTCACTCGTACTCAATCAAGTTATATTCGTTTAGTAACACTTTACTTTTCTAAACTTGTTGTGCAATATACTATTGCCTTATTGGATTTGGCCGTCGGGGTAGGTTAAATTTGCACCTAAAATCCCTTTGGGTCTGCACAATTGAAGTGGTTACAATAAATCTGTGCACTGTGTTCGTTGAACTTATCTAAGCTTAAGTAGTGAAAAGATAAAATGTTTTAAAAGGTATAAAGCTAGAGGTTAGTATTATTGTTTAATCAAGAAACACAGCTAGTTTGATCACCGAGAGAATAAAAGAAGCAAATACAAATCTTTGTTCAATGCCCTTCAAATGCTGACGCAAACAGAATGATCTATAAATAGCTCGGATAAGTAATTGCTTAGTTTTGGTCATTTTCACTTTAGTTCTTCTAGTATGTAGTTATGTATGTGAGCATTGCTGTGGATTTTTATCGAGGGCACTGGAAATCAACCCTGACGTTCGCCGGGTCCGATTGCAAGACCGAGACGAATTCCAAATTCCTGCCGGTTAATTGGGCGGCACGAGGGGCGGCGCTCACCCCGAGACCGACTGTTTTGTTTATTAGTGTTAAGACTCATAAAAACGAGAAGTTATTAGTATCGAGATTTCTGTTCAAATATTCATTCTGGGGTTTGACTTGTAGCTGAAAACTCGTGAAAATAAAGAGCAGTGGTTATACAGGGCGTGTTGTGTTTAATTTACCCTTTTAATCGAGATAAATCTCATATCAGAAGTGGGATCGCCTACGTGTGATAATTAGTTCGAGTTGTGCGTGAAAATGGAACAGTTAACGCAAATTTTGGCCGAGACTTTGAAGGAAATCAAGGAGAATTCGCATCGTCCAGCAGTTCCTATTCCTGTCACTGCCGTTGTTGTTCCACGATTTGATCCAGCGGTGAATAACGACGGAGCTATATGATGGTGCCAAGAAATCGAAAAATTAGGATCCACTTTTAAATGGACCGAAGTTGAACAGCTTGCACGAGCTTCCAGTGGGTTGGTCGGGGAAGCGCAAGATTGGCTTTCGGCGTGGGAGCCGGAGATCAAAAATTGGACGCAGTTCAAAGCGGATTTTGAGAATTTGTATCCACCGAAAAAGAATTTAAACGAAAATTGGGCAAGGCCAGCTTGTATTCGAGTGATGCAGCCACGACTTACTGTGAGTATGCCAGACGAAAGGTCACTCTTTTAAAAACTTTGAATTTTTATTTATCTGATGACCAAATATTAGAAATTGTAATTGGCGACATAAAAGATGTTCATGTAAAAACTGCAGCCTTTAACAGCAACGTTCATTCAATCCCTGATTTGTTGCGTTTGCTTGACAATTACAAGCTATTTAAACGCGAAAATCTGTCAAACAAGCGATCATATCCGTTGTCTGAAACAAAAGATTCCAAGTCAATGAAGCTCTGTTATAACTGTAACAAACCCGGTCGTTTAAGTCGCCATTGTCGCGAATCATTACATTTAAAAGCCTCGACAAGCGACTCTTAAAAAAAAATGACTCCTCTTCCTGTTGTGATTTTTGTGGTAAATTTGGGCACAATAGTGAAAAATGTTTTGCAAAGGATAGGCTTGACAAAAACTTGACTGGCTCTAACCGCAAACTTAATATTTGACTAGGCGTGAATTATTTTTGTGTCACTTGGGACAAAGATTTTTCTACTATTTTCCAAATTCAAAATTTAAATGTTAATTGTTTCATTGATACAGGTGCCGAATGCAGTCTTATTTCAGAAAAATTATTTAAGAAGTTGCACTGCCATTTGGAACCAAGTTACGTTATATTAAAAGGCATTGGTGGTAACTTGATTCCGACGAGCGCAAAAACTTCTTTACTCATTGAAAAAAATGGTACCGCGTTTGAGGTTGTTTTTATGTTGTGAATGACTCCGCAATGTCACCAGATGTTATTCTGGGGCGTGATTTGTTAAATTATAAAGGTGTGAAGATTTGTACCGATTCGCGGGGAACTCGACTTTGCTTTGAGGATGATTTTAGATCAGCTGTTAAGAATATTAATCGAATTTCAATTTCACCTGAATTAATTAATACCCCATTAAAAGACAAAGATATGGTTGATTTACTAAAATTATTGAGCGACTTCGGTGACATTTTCACAACCGGTAATTCTGTCAAAGCCATAAAAAACCGCTAAGCTGTCTATTCGGCTCAAGGAAAACAAAATTATCAGGTACAACCCTTATCGAATGGCTCTGTGTGAAAAAGAAAAAGTCAAAACTATCGTAGAGGACCTCTTAAAAAATGGAATAATTCGTGAGAGCAATTCGCCATACGCTAGTCCGGTCCTTTTAGTTCATAAAAAGGACGGAACTAGTCGTTTGTGTGTTGATTTTAGAGCACTTAATCGAATAACGATTAAAGACCGTTTTCCCCTGCCGCGGATTGATGATCAGATCGATCGGTTAAAAGATTTCAAAGATAAAGATGTTTTTGTGTATTTCGGCGATTTATTAGTTCCGTGCTACACCATTTCAGAAGAGTTGGAAAAATTAGAACGTGTTTTGCGTGCGTTAGCAGAAGTAGGTTTTTACTAAATATCAAAAAATGCCGATTCTTTGAAAATGAATAATGTGTTACAAATTTATGTTAAAATTTTCGGAACTACCAAACGACTTATTTCTGATCGAGGCACAAATTTTACTGATAAAACTGTGAAAGAATTGTTGACAAAATTAGGGATCAAGCAACATCTTATAGCAAAAAGTGCACCCCGTGGCAACGGACAGGTGGAAAGATATGTTTCAACAGTACTAAATTTATTAAGGACAGAAATTCAAAATAAGTCAGAATGGTCGACCAGTGTTTCTAAATTGCGAGTAGCTTTAAATACTAGATTTTCACCTATTTACTTACTAACCGGTCAAAACAGTAGTTTACCTGAAATAGGATCCTTGACAGAATTTATGTTGCCAAAAGAAACTAATACTAATTTGGAAAATGACCGAGCTCTGGCATACGAGCGTACAAAAAAAAACAAGCAGATTATTCTAAGCGACGATTTGATAAGACTAGAAGAACCAACAAAACAATAAATGTAGGTGACTTCATTTTCCATCCCTCCGGAAATTCGCATTTATCCAAGCTCGAGCGAAAATATGAAGGTCCGTTTGAAGTGCTGCAGCTTCTACATAACGATCGGTTGGAAATTCAGAACTTGGCTACTACCCGGAAGAGAATAGTTGGGAAAGATATGGTCCGAACTTGGCCAGGAGAATTTTCCGACTAAGTATTCAGTAACGGTGAGTAGAAAGGGCTGTGTGAGCATTTTGTGAAAATTCTGAGCATTGTTAAAATTGTGAAAAGCATTGTGAAAATTCTTGCTGTGTAACTTGTGAGCATTTTTGCTTGCTGTGAGACTGATTAAAAATTGTTGCTGTGAAACTTGTGAGCATTTTTGCTTGCTGTGAGAATTCTGAGCATTGTGAAAATTCTGAGCATTGTTAAAATTCTTGCTGTGTAACTTGTGAGCATTTTTGCTTGCTGTGAGACTGATTAAAAATTGTTGCTGTGAAACTTGTGAGCATTTTTGCTTGCTGCGAGACCGATTTAAAAAAAAATCTTGCTGTGAAACGTGCGAGCATTCTTGCTTGATGTGAAACTGATGAGAAACCAATTCGTTGAAAGCAGAACGCTTTACGGTGGTATTCTTTGTGAATGGAAATAGTAGTATTGGTTTTTACAATGGTTTAAAGCACAACGCTTTGCAAAGTTGCTGTTGATTATACGAGGGCTGCTGAAAGCACAACGCTTTGCAGAATGATTAATAAAAAAATGTTTAGGGTTGCTGTTGAAAGCATAACGCTTTACAGGACAAACTGTTGAAAGCTAGTATTGGATGTGAATATTGAATAGAAAATCGCTTTATTGATATGTTATTGATGTTGTGATGATTATGGAATGTATGAAAAGTTGATTGCTGTTGTCTTTAGGAGTAAAACTCGATGCTGCAGAGTTGTTTCTCCATTACAGGTAGTTTGGTAGTTGAATACGAGGAGGACGACATCCTAGGTGATCGTTAATTCGAGAACGAATTCAAGCTTCAGGTTGGCCGTGTGAGCATTGCTGTGGATTTTTATCGAGGGCACTGGAAATCAACCCTGACGTTCGCCGGGTCCGATTGCAAGACCGAGACGAATTCCAAATTCCTGCCGGCTAATTGGGCGGCACGAGGGGCGGCGCTCACCCCGAGACCGACTGTTTTGTTTATTAGTGTTAAGACTCATAAAAACGAGAAGTTATTAGTATCGAGATTTCTGTTCAAATATTCATTCTGGGGTTTGACTTGTAGCTGAAAACTCGTGAAAATAAAGAGCAGTGGTTATACAGGGCGTGTTGTGTTTAATTTACCCTTTTAATCGAGATAAATCTCATATGTATTATATTTATAACACCCACAATATTAGATTTCTACTTTAAAGGCTAATTAAGAAAGTCACCCGAAGAGGTACAAAATCTTGGGCTTAGCTCAACAATGAAAACCATAAAAATATGCAGGAGGTGAAATTGAAGAGGTTTCCCACATTGTAGGCTTGTAGAGTTTTATCTACGCCATTGGGTATTAAATAGCTTCAATTCGATAGTAAGTACATTAGTACAGAATCCATAATTGCGATAGTGGACTGACTGCTAGATTATATTGCACTGTCGGGAATATTCGAGGCACCTGGAGGCTATTTTTAGAATTTTCTTATTATACTTTTCTAATAAATAATTGCTCAGTGGCAGTTGAGTGAAAATGCCAATTAAAACTAACGGTAGATGTGCCATTATAAAAAAAATGTCTGAAGGTGTGCTTACTTTCAATCATTTATATTCCTTATTTTGCAATTATGAAAAGTCTTGCAGATAAAAATTGCTGGTAATAACCAGACGTGTATATTAATGCAATTCGTTAAGGCATACGAGTATGTACGATAAACTTGTTTACGTGCACCCAAGCACGAATCTAGCTAAGCGGGACAGCAATATGTGTCAATCATTGCCCTATTTTTAGTACCACACGTTAAGATACTGTATATGGTTAGTATTTAAAAACAGCAATTGCCAATGCTGTAAAATATCGTGCAAACATGTTAATAGCACTTCCTAATGTTTCACTAATTTTACATTCGATGGGCGTAATGATCTAATGAAACTGCTCGAATGAAATGTATTTTTCAATATTCAAGTTTGAATTTTAGGGAATAGTGTACATTTTTGAAAAATGTGTTTCTATGAAAAAGGCGGAATGCAACAACGAAAGTCAACTGACATTTTTAAAGTTTAAAGGTGGTTTTCTTTGCATGTTCCATTAATACTGCATATTTTTATTTTTACAAAATATTGATTGCCCTAGGCTTGTGAAATGTTCAAATGGGCTATTTTTGGGAATTTTCAGTTTTTTTAATTTGGCAAATATGTATCTTTATCCGCAAACGTCAGAAAAGTGACAACTTATTTGTCTTTATTGACAAGGTAAAAGTGTCACTTTATCTGCCTAAGCAGATAAAATAGCGACTTTTGCATACTTTATCTGCCTAAGCACACAAAATCGTTGCCCTCTTTCTTTCTGTTTGTTCGTTATCTCCTCCGAGGATACTGGACCGATTAAATTGTATGATGGCTTAAAATTTTGCTAATTTCTAGACTTAGATCCGTATGCCGGTTTTATTTTCAAAGAGTACGAAAAAGTTTTAATTTAAATAAACCTTAAAGCAGCGGATCGGAGCATCTGTCGCCGTGGTTTATGGTGTGACAGCTGCTGTGGCCGTGTGCTATTAGCTCGGGTGATTCAGTATGTTCATATATCATTACAGTAGCGCGTTATTTGAATAAGATCGGTTGGCGCAGAGGTACAGTGTTCGCCTGTCACGCGGGTGGCCTGTGTTCGATTCCCGGCCGATGCATTCTTTTTTATTTAAATTCATATTAATGAAATTTACCTAAATACGTTTGCGGATAAAATAGTATATGTTATTCGGAGTAAAAGTGACTTTATGTGGCTTAGCTGAATTATTTGCCTCACTAACGTTCGGCTAAATAAACTTCAGCTTCGCCACATAAAGTATCACTTTTACTCCTAATAACATAATCTACTATTATTAAAAGGTATCCCTAGGAAAATTCTAATATGTATTTATTTCATTTTTAGCTTAATTCGGTTAGTTCAAAGGCTTCTATGCAAAGATCCTTACTAGTCAGTTTTCATTGTGTAAATACTTTAAAAAAAATGTTAGACCCAGGGTTAATTGTGAAATGTTGTTCAAATTGGCGGTTATAAGGATGTGAAAATGAAATTTCTCGAATTCTGTCAAACACTCTTATTAAAAAATATCTTGTGATAGTTTGCAATATTTTTACAGATTTTAATTAAATTCAGTGCAACGGTTTTTTTTGCAGATATCCTTAGTACTTAGTTTTTATTAAATATCAAAAATGTTCGAATAAGAATGTACCATTATTCCTGCCCTGTTTTATTTATTTTTGGCTTTTTTCTATGTCTGGATATTTCAAGGTATGTATGTCTATGTATCTAGATTATTAATTAAATTGGATGGATATATTTTGATGACAATCAGCAGTATGGGGTCTTGTAAAATTAAAAAAGTCTTGGTATTGAAGTTATTTAAAAGTTTATCAATTTAGAACCATTGTGAAATGTTGTTAAAATTAGCGATTATGGGTATGTATTTCAAAAACGGACTTTATCTAGTGTTCTTATTGAAAAATATGTTTTACAATTTTTAATTAAATTCAGATTTTTTCCAAGTAGCTTTCATTAAATATCTAAAATTTTGGAATGAGAATCAGGCATGTAACTAGACAGAGGCACGTCGGGGGTCACTTAAAATTAAACAGGAGCATACAATAACCCTAATATATATTTCTGTAGATTTTATAACAATTAGGGTTCGTAAATATCATATTTATGTAAATATCAAAATATCGATATAAATATATCCCATATAAATATATCAGGCTACCTCGGTGATTGAGTGGTCTTGTCTGCTTAGCAACCAGGTGGACATAGGTTCAAATCTGGCCGTAGCCGAGAATTTTCTCGTAGCGGCAGTGGATTTGAATCCATTAGTTAAGTTAGATGTAAGTTGTTGTGTGTGTGGTATGTTTGCATGCGGGGGAGCGTAGTGTAAGTCGCGTGCGGCGCATTACCTCTGTTGCACTTCCCGCGAGGTATGAATGGTCCTCGACACCGAAAGGTAAAAGAGGCTATAGATTATGAATGAATGAATGAATAAATATATCACAATTAGGATATTTATTATTTTTCGTTTTTTTTTACAAAAAGGTAGTAACACCTTGATAGTTCCCTTGAACTATTCAAGATTAAACTAATTCCTTATTGATATTAATACACCGACTGAAATAATGCTAAGACCCCTTTTAAACTGCTTTGTTTTTAACGTGTAGCTGTTGTACTTATCAAAAAGTTCTCAGATAATAGATTACTCAGCGACGAAGTCTGAGTCAGCGGTAGCGGTATACAATCTGAATAAACAGTCACATTAAATCATACCATTGAATTTTTAAGTTTCTATTCTGGATAGGTGTAAAATAGTTATTTATGTGCTAGGGGCAGAGTGAAAATATTTATGCCTGTGGATATACACATCAAATAATGCCAGTGGTGCAGACAAAATGTTATGTCTTACTAGTGTTTCTTAATAACCTAAATAATATAGTAAAAAGCTTGTATTGGATGATCAACTATTGCTGTGAACGCATCGACGCTTGTCATTTCTGACAATTTACGAACCATAGTATTATGTACTCCATAATATACCTTGTATCCCCGTTATTAAAAAACAATAATGTACTAGTAAGACATAAAATATGTAAAAATTGCAAAAATAGTATTTTGTGTACCAAGGGCATTATGAAGATGTTTATGCCCTTTCGAGGGCGATAAATTTACAAGCCGTAGGGCCTCTTGCCCGAGGATTTATAAGTCGCACGATGGCTATGAACATCAAATAATGCCCGTGGCGCATACAGCGTTTTATTTTTTATGCATATTGACAGTTTAAACGACTTTTTGAAATACCACCTTGACATATTTGGCGGTTGCCACGTATACAAGTGATAAAAAACTGATAAAATTCCAAGGCAACATTTTTAGTTTTTGCTACTATAAAAAAACGTGATTGGCTGAATTTTAAAAAATCATGGCATTTGATTGGATAATAAAAGATGCCGGAAATAATCAAAATTCGAATTCTAAAGTTTGTCGTCTTTCTCATAATTTCATAATTTCGTGCATTTTTAAACATTTTTTGGTAATTACTTTTTTTATATTGACGGTTATGAGGAGTTGAAAAACATGATAAATTTTGTTTTCTGTCAAATATCCGTATTAAATAAAATATATTGGAAATTTGTATTGGTTTTTAGTTTTTAATTAAAATCAGCTTGAAGGATTTTTTGCAAATTAAGTTTCCATTACGTACATATCGAAAATTTTCGATTTCCGATTATATGGGACAACTTATTGATATTTCATTGTAGATAAAAATTAATTAAATTGTTCAAGCAAACGTGGTCCTGTAGAATCGATAGTACGGGGCTGTCAAAAATCTGTAGGGACATTATATAAAAAAAGCAAAGGTTTTTTTTCAACCTTAATTGCACTCGTGTAAGCTGATAAGTTGGTAGCTTTTATTAAGTAAGTGTCGAATCCTTCAACGCCGTAGGGAAGTAAAGCTATCGTCCGACGTATGCTGTTAGGTAGAGCACTCAATATGTTAAAAATGATCGATAAGGCGAATGTTTTTACGAGAACATATTACATACTGCGTGTATCTGAAGCGACGTGCTTATATAAGTGTGTTTAAACAATGAAAACTGAGTACTGAGTGGCTTATCGGGACATGTAGAATTGAGGTTATTATCAAGGGTTTAACCTCCGCTACTATTATGTACTCAATAAGGGTCTACATATTAGCAAGGATGCGGTTGTGTATGATGGGAGGTTATTAATCGCTGTATCAATTTGGCATGTAACAGGTGTTTCTGAACGATTAGATAACGATGAAATGTTAAGACTTTCAAAATTCATATTGTATCAACAAAAATTGTAGCTTATGTTACTATGGAAACGGAGTGAAAGTGTTCGTTCCTTGTGTGGTGTTATTTGTTGTATAACTGAAATAGTTTTTTAGTGATGTCCTCGCATCCAAACAAAATTTAAATTGGATTAATGAAGTCATTATGATGCATGATAGCGGTACCAATTAAAATGATAAACTGAATGCGTCGCCTAAAATGACCCAAAGTAATTGGACAGTTAAATGTGAATATAATTTACACGGACTTTTGTTAATTATGAAATAATTTCCTGGAGATTTCAATCAGTAAAACGTCTCCATATAATGGAATTGTGATCCTGATTCTACTGCTTTTGTGGTCTATAAATCTCTTAGCCTAGAAATAATGTGCAATTCAAGAAGTTTCAAGCAGTAAACTAGCATAGATCTAAATTGTTAAAATTTAATAGTTCTTTGAGGTTGATGTTATTATACCGAAACTGAAGTGATAATAAAAAGTTTTAAAACGAAGATGTGGGTATTTACAATTTGTTGCTATTTGTGAATCACATCTTCTTGTTTTCGAAACCAACAGTCTGGCATATTGGCAAAACAAAAACAAAGTAATTTTAAGTCAGGCATCTCTTTCAGTATTTACAAACAGTAGAAACATGCAATGCGTTCCAGCACGCTGTTTTTTCTTCTGATTGCCAGTTTGAAAACTTGCTTTATCTGAGAACAAGTAAAAGTTCATGTTTTCATTATTGTGGACGTGGGAATTCCTGTGAAATCGCCGGCAGTTTCCTTCTCCTTTACCATTGGCACGCGTGCACTGTAATTTCCTCTTCTTGATATTGAATTTCTTGTACGGAATCGCGTTTCCTTATTTGCGCCCAATTACCGGGTTTACTTTAGAATCTGCAAGCCGTTTGCTTTAGCTTTAAAATTTTCTTCACTGCATATGGCGGAATTGATTCTTTACCCATCTTTTTAGAAGGTTAATTTGCTGTGAGGACAATTGTTTGTATCTTTCTTCCGTGGCACTTAGTTGATATTTTTCTTATATGGTTTTGTGAATTTGTAAATTTACTGACAACTTTTATCAAGTTTACAGTGAATTTTAAGCTAAGTTCTAGTATTTTTTAGCATGGCAGTATATTAACAACAAATTTTGTAGTAAATTTTTACAAGTGTGGATTCGATTTTAAGTTATTTTGCAGCACAATTTTAGTAAGTTTACAACAAATTTTAAGTAAATTTGAAGTGAATTTATAAAGCTACTTTCGATTGAAATTTTTTCACAACATGCAGAAAACGTTTTTCAATTTTAATTTTACAGTAATTTTTAGTCAATATAGTCGAATTGCCGCAACTTTGCAGCGTGCTTGTGGAAAATTTGCAATAAATTATCAACAGTAATTACATAAGTGGTGATAATTTTTTTGATGATTTTAACTAGATTCACGAATCTTCGTTGTTGTTAAGAAATCTCACTAGTGGATGACTTCGTCCACTCGTGAGATTTCTTAATAGTAACAAAGATGAGTGCTAATCTAGTTAAAATTATTAAAAAAATATTACCACGAATGTAATTCGGCGTCATAATTTGTTAAATCGTCCTGTTGTAGATAGGGTTTGATGGAGCTTCCAGATGAGTGTCCTGTCATTTTTAACAACTGCTGCTGAAAAAATAGTCGCTGTAATCAGCTACTAGCAAAGAGTCAGTGTAATTTTGATGTTACTAGCAAATAGTCAGTGTAATTTTGATGCTATTGGTCGATTTGATTTTTTTTTCTCATTACTATTGGCTGATAGGACTGTTTAAAAAATAAACAGCAACATCTTTTTAATAAGAATTCACGGAAACTTTCTATCAAGTGTGATACTTAGTAAATGTGTTAGTTAATTTCTGGTAAATTTTCAGTAAATTTTCAATAATTTTTTAGTGAATGTTCAGCAGTTTACAAATAATATTAATTAGGTTTTGACAAGTCACGCGAGCTTGGAGTACTGTAAATGTTAAGCAGAAGAGCAGAAGATAATATTCACGGCCACCAGTAATGTTTTTTTCCTTCGTATTTTTAACGAGTTTCTTTTTCCCGCATGTCACACACAGGCACTGCCCAGGAACACCAGCGTTTAGTCCCTGTTGGTTTATTTTAGCTTTTCTTTTAGCTTCTTCCTCAAGGTTCATCTCGGTGTCTTCCTGATTCCCTTCAGCTCTCGGTGTGTGACTTCCTGGTTTCCTTGATCTCCTTTCTCTTGGTTCCTGTCGACGTCTAGCTCTTCCTGGTTTCCTTCAGCTTCTTCATATTTGTTCCTCACGTTGTCTGGTTCTTTCTCGTTTTCTTTATCTACTTCCGCTTGGTTCCTGATGGTGTCTGGCTCTTCCTGGTTTCCTTCAGCTCCTTCCCCTTGGTTCGTCTCGGTGTTTGGCTTTCCTGGTTTCCCCAAACTTCTTCCTCTTTCTTCCTCTCGATATCTGACCCTTCCTGGTTTTCTTTTATCTCTTCCTCCTCATTTGTCTCGGTGTCTGACTTTCTGGTTTCCTTCACTCATTCCTCTTTCTCCCTCTCGGTGTCTACTCCATCTGGTTTCCTTTAGCTTCTTTCTCTTGGTTCCTCTCGGTGTCTAGGTCTTACTGTTTTCTGCAGCTCCTTCCTCTTGGTTCCTATCGATGTCTGGGTCTGTCTGGTTTCCTTCAGCTCCTTCCTCTTGATTCCTCTCGGTGTTTGGACCTTCCTAGTTTTTTCGGTGCCTTTTTATTGGTTTCTCTCGATGTATGACTATCCCTAGTTTTCTTCAGTGTCTTTGCCTAGGTATCTGGGTCTTCCTGGTTTGCTTCAGCTCCTTTCTCTTGATTCTTGTCGATCTCTGGATCTTGCTGGCTTCCTTCAGCTCCTTCCTCTTGCTTCCTCTCGATATCTGACTCTTCCTGGTTTCTTTTAGCTTCATTCTCCTCATTAGTCTCGGTGTCTGACTTTCTGGTTCCCTTCAACTTATTCCTCTTGCTCTCTCTCGGTGTTTACTCCATCTGGTTTCCTTTATCTTCTTTCTCTTCGTTCCTCTCAGTGTCTAGGTCTTGCTTGTTTTCTGCAGCTCCTTCCTCTTGGTTCATATCGGTGTCTGGGTCTTGCTGGTACTTCAGCTCCTTCCTCTTGATTCCTCTCGGTGTTTGGATCTTCCTAGTTTTTTCAGTGCCTTTCTCTTGATTCCTCTCGATGTATGACCATCCCTCGTTTTCTTCAGCTCCTTTGTCTCGGTGTCTGGGTCTTCCTGGTTTACTTTAGCTCCTTTCTGTTGATTCTTGTCGATGTCTGGATCTTGCTGGCTTCTTTCAACTCCTTCCTCTTGGTTCGGCTTTTCTCAGTGTCTGCTTCTTCCTAATTTCTATCAGCTCCTCCCTCTTAGTTCTACTTGGTGGCTATTCGTTGTTTCTTCAGCTCCTTTCTCTTCGTTCTCTCCCGGTGCCTGACTCATACTTGCTTCTTTCAGCTCCTTCCTCTTGGTTCCTCTTGGTATCTTACTCTTCCTGGTTTCTTTGAGCATTTGTCTTGGTTCCTCTCGGTATCTGAGTCTTCCTGATTTCTTCAGCGCTCTTTTCTTGATTTCTCCTCTTAGTTTCCTTCAGCGTTTTTGCCTTGATTCCTCTTAGTATCCTACTCTTTCTGATTTCTTTCAGCTCTTCTGAGTGTCTCAGTAATTTTTGTAGAAACTTTCCGGTGTACTCGTAACTTTTTAACGAACTTAATTGGAGTATTTTTTACAGTGAACCATGAATTGTTAGCGAATTGTCTCAACTTTTAAGCGAGCTTGCAGTATGAATACTGCAAATTGTCAGCTAGACTGCAGCATTTTCATTTTTTACTATTTTTGGCCAGTTTACACTGAATTCTGCAAATGTTTTAGTGCGTTCTTAACCAAATGCTTAAAATATCGATGAATTTTTCGAGAGTTTACAATAATTTCTATCAGTGTTGCAGTAATTTTTATCAGCAATTTGCATTAATTTTCTGAGAAATTGTTGGTGAATTTATATAAACATTTTCTAGCATTATTGCAATACATTTTCAATAGCTTTATAGTAGATCTATCAACTTAACAGGGAATTCTGAGGTTTACCGCAACGTTTCGTCGGGTTTGCAGTAGTTTGCAAAATTCTAGAAAAGTTGAAGCAATCTTTTCGTAAGTTTGTAGTAAATTTTCGATGTACCTATTTTAAATGTTCAGCAAGTTGTTCAAGCTTCAGTAATTTTTAAGCGACCGGAAGATAACATTTCAGCTAATTTTACACCCTCCTAAAGAGGATGGTTATATTATAACTTTTTTAAAGAACACGAATTTGATTATACACTTTTATATACTTTGCTAGCTCTTTTAGTTTTTGCGTAAAACTCATATTTGTATAAAAAATTAAATACATTATGATGCACGGCATAGTTCAGTAAACTGCTTTACCTCTTAGTGTATTTTTTTACACAAATTTGGCTTTTCAGTAAAACTTTTTATAATCACATTCGTTGCCCGTTAAAAAGTTGTAATGAAAACATGTATAAGCCGTTCACGATCTTTTTGGGTCAGGTGAGGCTATGAGCATCTAGTAATTTTGTTGGCAGAATCTCTGTTGCAACTAAACTCCCTCATGGAAATTGACACTTTTTGTGTTAGGTTAGGTTGTTTTCAGTTTAAGGTTATATTTTCTGAATAGGTACATTGTTGCCGGATATTCTCTAGTCTCCACATCGACTCGCGTTCTTTTAAATTTGGTCTGTCCTTTTTAAATTGGAAGTAGCATCTTTTAATGGAAATTTTTTGTTGTAACAAAATTATTTTGGGCATTTTGACTTTTCCTTTGACGGAATTAAAATTATTTTTTATTATACCAGCATCGTAATCGCCGTTTAAAGCACGCCTGAGCGTGCGAATACAGGCGATTAAAGCTCGCCGAGCTTTAAAGGTTGTCAGGAAACGACTGAATGCAACAACGGACATGGACGCGACAAAAACGTAAATAATTCTCGTAACTATAGTAGCAATATTATTATGACCTCTCGATTTATCACCACAAAAATTATTTCTAAGTTTTCAGTGCGTAATTTATTTCCAGTATTGGAGGTATAATAAAAAATAGCGTAAAGTATTCGTGGATAACTGGTCCTTTAAAACACTTGCTCTATTTCGAGCACTCCGGCTACGCGTCGAGCTCGAAAACTCGCGCGTGTTTTAAAGTCCTTGTTATCCACTCATACTTTAATATACTATTTTATTATACCTGCATCAGAATCGCCGTTTAAAGCACGCCTGAGCGTGCGAATACAGGCGATTAAAGCCCGCCGAGCTTTAAAGGTTGTCAAGGAAACGACTGAATGCAACAACGGACGTAGACGCTACAAGAACGTAAACAATTTTCGTAACTATAGTACCAATATTATTATGCCCTTTCGATTTATCACGACAAAAATGATTTCTAAGTTTTTAGTGCTTAATTTATTTCCAGTATTGTAGGTATAATAAAAAATAGCGTAAAGTATTCGTGGATAACTGGTCTTTAAAACACTTGCTCTATTTCGAGCACTCCGGCTACGCCGTCGCGCTCGAAAACTCGCGCGTGTTTTAAAGACCTTGTTATCCACTTATACTTTAATATACTATTTGCACATTTGATAAATCATTTATTTTCTTACGAATATTAAAATAATAAATCTGGCAATGTGTGGCAAGAAAATGTCGAACAGACACTGACAGAAAAAATAAGTTGTATCCGCTACATCATCGAATCAGTTAGTCCAACATGAAAAGAAAAAATCATAGCCAACTCTGTCCCAAAAAGGTCGTGAACGGCTTATATGAGGGTTGCTATTTTCAACACCTTAGTCATAAAAAAATTAAAAACAATTCATTAGTAAGTCTGCTATTGGTAGAATATATCTGCCAATTTTCACTTTAATATCATTTTTCAGTAAAATGACAAGAAATTAACGTTAAGCTCCCCCCCCCCCCCTCTTTAGGATGGAATAAATCAGCTCGGAGGCATTTAAAAAAACATGATATATGTATATATACGTCGATAAGTTTGGCACCATGTTTTTGAAATAACCTGCATATCTAACAAATATTGCAGCGTTTCAGAAAGTGTTAAGCAATTTAATGGAATTTCAGAAAATTTTGCAAGTTCGCAGTAAAGGTTTTAGGACGTTCCTTATATATTTTTAGTAAATTTTCAATAACATTTTGAACAATTTCCAGCAAATCTACAGAACATTTTTGTAAGGTTTTAGTACACATTTAAGCAAAATTGTAGCAGGGGCCTATAAGGAGCCAAGAAGCCATGGCTCTACCTACCATAACAAATCAGTTAATCAAGAATTGCATCATGCTTTTCAAATACCCCGTATAGCTAATAAATATTGCAGCAATTTTTTATAAAGTTTCAGAAAGTGTTTGCAATATTCAGGAAAATTCTAGAAAATTTGAAGCAAATTGCCAGTGAATTTCTATTAAGTAAGCAGCAAACTTTCCAACCATTTACGAGACTGGATTCATATATTCGTAGCGCGACTAACAAGAAGTTTTGAAATTATAATAATGCATCAACCTAACCTTACTAGAAACGATTGATATATGACAAATTTATCTGACATTTGTAAACGAAGTTGTTGTACATGAGAGACGACTGTTGGAGAGATATTGCAAAAATGGATACATTTTAAGTTCGTGCAGTGGCTGAATATTTACAATATAAGGTTAACATACAGACAATTTTTATCGATAGTTCGACTTCTCTTAAGTATTCTGCATATCGATGAAAAAATGTCTTACTTAGTAAATATTTAATCACTGCACAAACCTCCAATGTTTTAATTTTTGTAATTGCTGTATAACAGCAAAAAGATGCAACAACTTTGTTTACATGTCAGATAAATTTGTCATTTATAAATCATTTCTAGTAAGGTTAGATTGATACACTATTAGAATATCAAAACCGTGGAACAACTGCTTCTTAGTCGGGCTATACGAATATGTATATGAATCCACTCTCGTATCGTCGAATTTGTAGAGAGTTTTTTCCAAACTTTAGCAATGAACAACTCGAGAATTGTTTCACCTTGAAAAACAAAACTCTTAACCCTAATTAGAATTGAGATATTCGTATAAAGTGAGAAATTGAAAAATACCAATTTAGCAGGACGCCGGTAAATATGTTTGTACACTTTACTTGACTCTGTTCCTAGTTTTTAAATTAGACGGAGAGGTTATTACGTTGCATCCAAGTGGTGCTGCCATAACACGAAACCGTAATAAATTTGGCCCCTTTACTAAAAGCGTAATTCAGGTGGCTTAATTTTTGAAGCGAAATGTGACGCACAGGTCCGAGTTGCGAAATTTCAGGAGTTTAATTTACTGCCAGGTGTTTTTCGGCGTGCAGCACCTGTTTTATCTTTATACTGTTATTCGTCATATAATTCGTGTATAAGACTTCACACGCGATAAGGCTTTAGGACGGCAATTCTATTCAGCGCTGGGAACACGATTTGAGACAATAACCTAGTTTTGAAATTGAGAAAGGTCAGGACACGGTTCTCAAATGATTGTATCAAATGCTGCATTAAGTACGAGTTTGTGGTGTATATATTCACCGCTGTTCGCTGACTACGCTGTCGTAATTTGTTAACTTCGTTGTAACTGTCGGAATGAATGTTCCCAGCGACTGAATGCCTGAAAAATCAGTTTCGATTCTCATCGTCAAGCGCGATGCAGGATTGGGTAATATAAATCAATTCCCGTAATTTTTTAAAATGAATCTTAATTTATAATGTAGTTTAGAATAGTTGATAGTTCAAGAAGTTCAAGTTCAGATATCTACTGCGTTCTTGCTAACCTAACTATGATATCATGCTTTAATGAAAGTACATGTGTACCTTACTATCTTTATATTACTTCCTCTATTGTTGCAGTCGCGCAGGAGCTTCCAGTTTAATTTTTTATGTGGCCATGAAGTTGTCTATTGCTTCGCAGTGTTGTTTTTACTCGTGAACTGGGTTTTTTATACGAACATATTTAAATATTAAAACCTAGAAATCAAGTTCTGATCTAATCAGAAAAATATTAGTACAGAATAGTTTCCAATTTTCATTCGTTTTCGTAGATGAAGAATAAGGATATTTGTCCTTCAAACTGTGCTCCAGCATACAGTGTGGCAGTAGTTGAGCTTTAGATCCTCACGTGGTAACATTTAAATGAGACTCGTATGCCTTAATATTTGAAAAATTGTTTGCCCTGTTTGTCAGGTTAGCTAGGCCAGTGTATACACGAAACCCTCTTAATACACCAGTCGTGCTTACAAGTGTCAATATTTGCCAGCTGGTATCCCCTGCAGTGTTTTCGGGCTGAAACTGACTTCAAACAATGCACAAGAAACGTCAGTTTGTGTACAGTTGGTGACGAACGTACCTGTAAATATGGCACAAAATTGTGTACTCGCCGATACACCGGAAAAGTACATTTGCGTACTCACAAACGCTTATACGCTGCACTTTAAACTTGTGTGCAGCAATTAGTTGCTGCAGGCTTCTCGCCGCTTTATTTAACTCGTCTTATAGCGACTTGGCACAGTCAGTCGCAAGGACCAACCTTGGGAGGGCTTCGACTAAGGAATTCAAGTACTCAACACCCCGCGATTGCTGGCTCCCCTAGGTAATGTCACACAATTTAAGTGCTGCGTGCTTTTGTAATTCTAGAATACACCGTCTAAATCTAATACACAAGCAAATACGGAAAAAGATATAAGTTGGATGTTGCTTTTAAGGCAAGAGATACAAGAGTTGCAACATTCAACAGTTGCTTCCATTTAATCTATAACTGCCATCAATAGAAACATCTATAATATATTTATTTTGAAGCATATTATGTCAATCATTGTCGACATACACAGTTGCCATATCAATTCTCAGTCGTGCTTCCAGATATTATTAGCTGTTATATCTTTTGTTTTGTCTATATAGGATATTATATAAATACGAGGTGGAGATGTCTCACTTACTTATATTTGATATTCTCTAAAGATTGTAATGAGTTTGTTAATAATAATAAAATAACATTAAAATAAAATAAACGCAAATTCTTCTACTGTTTGAGGATTTTCTAGTGAGCAATACACTCTTACAACCGATGAAAACTTTTTAGTCTTCAATACTTTAAATAAGAACAGTACTTTCGGTAATAACCTTTATAAAGGGATACATTTTGTTGTGTCATTAAACAGGTCTATCGTGGTGACTTTTAATTGAATAGTAGGTAGTGTAGGAACAATGTATTGAATCTGTGACTGATGAAGTCGCAACGAAGTGCTAGAAAACTGCAGGCGGGAAGACTTATGCTTTTTTTATAAAAATAAGTAATGTGATTGTATTAGCAGGCAGCCTTTTAATTTTCTGTGTAACAGTAACCGCCTTATATTGGTTTTTTCACGTTTAGCATTTGTAGCACTCTTGACATTAGGCGACTTTGAGTGTAGCTGCGTGGTTCATTCTGCACTGGTTAATATTAGTCAGAATAGTAAACGGATATAATTTCACTAGTAAGCCACATGTCGATTGGCGTGAAGCTTATTGTGTTAAAGTGAAAAGCGATTATTTATGAATGCGTCACATCTCGAGGCGCCTCTACCATGATAACGATGCATTGTACAAATTACAATACTAATAGTTTTGTAGCACCTGCTGCAGCTCAATTGCACTAGACACTAGTGCATAAACTTCGTTGTATCGATTCCAAGCGCCATATTTAGTCGCTTGCATAATGCCCCTGTAGTATTTAACGAATCTTGTGCAATAACTGATATAGCTAAAGATAATTTAAATTCTGAGTTTATTTTGTTGAATCTAACTTCCATATAGTATAGCATATACGAAATTGGTGTTAATTTATTTATTACCCGTAATTTGAACCGGGTGTTGTCGTAAAATGGCAATAAACAATCATTTTGTTAATCCAACTCACGACCTAAAATCGCCGGAAGTATTGAGCTGCCCAACTAAATATTGCAATTGCAAAGGCCTTTTCTTATGCTATATTTGGTATAATTTATGAAAGCGTTATTTGATGCATAGATAGCCTCTTTCTGTAACGGTTGTAACGATATAGAGGTTTACTCAAAATTGCATTACGTCTGGTTAGAAATAAATGTAAATTCAATCATTCTAATGGCTCGTGTGCTGTACTGCGTCTGGAGTAACTGTATGGTTTGAATGAAGTTCTAATTGCGGTTATTCTATTAATGGCTACGTAAACAAATATATATGTAACATGTATTTAGTGCTGCCTTAGAATGCCGTTTTTGCTGCACAATTAAGGAATCATACTAACAAGCTATCGAAATGAAGGACAACTAACTGGTTCGTTCCAAAGTGTGGCGATGTAAAGCTGTAAGAAATCAGAAGTTTTCTGGTTTTAACCGCCTTCAGCTTTTACGTTTATGGCAATTGTTGGCCGTCTGGAGCCAAATTTGGTGGTTTTGTACCTGTATGCAATATCAGTATATAGAGAAGTTTTAGTCGATATCTCGATAATATTTATAAAAATGTGCAGCTTTTCTGCGGATTTGTAAACACAATTTTTCCGTTAAGAAGCCGTATTAGTCACTTAGTCGATCTGATCTACGTTTGAAGTGTTGTTTTTGTAATTACTGTAGACGAATGGATTTCTCCATATGTCATCCATTCTTCTCGGTTTATGTATTTACTTATCTTGTAAATTATTTGAATTGTTGACATGGCAATATGTTACATAATTATAAATAAAAATATGGAAAACTATGAAGCCATCATTTAGGCATAATGTATTTTTATTCGTATTTCACCTTTATCATCCACCATTTAGATTCATACACTACTTTGATTCAGTAGGGAAAATTGGGAATTTTCGTGTATTTAGCAATGCCTTTCCAATTATGTTCAAATTGCACAAACGATGTCGCTCCAGTAGTATTCTTTCCACCCAAAAGTATGTAATTTCAAAATGTAATAAATTCTGCAACTTAAATATTTAACAATAAAATTGGTTTATTTCGTCATTTGTTGTCGGATAATCGAATTGCCAAGCACCTTCGTGTCGTTTCTGGTATATCGTCACGGAAGAAAAATGGAACGAGACTGTTGTCACGTGCCTCCAAGGAATGCTCGAAGGCTTTCCATTGAATTGTTTTGCTGTATTTAAACTAATTTAGAAAACTTCAACTAAATCAAAAAAATTGCGTGATGCATCTCTCTTGACGAACTGTCGCAAAAACAGACATTACGGTGACGCGCCCGGAATTGCAAATTCATCCTCCATTTCGTGGTTATTAGTCCATTCGTGTCCAGCGCAATTACTGAATTAATCTCGTATGTGGGGATTTTTTAGCATTTCGCTTCGCGCGAAAAATTCAAAGTCGTGTTGGGATTTGGCACGACGTGTACGATCGCTAATTAAATGTAATTATTATCACGTTCGGCTTTGCTTAGCATTCAATAGCACGTCTGCAAGGTTGTTTTTCACTTAACTATTGTTTGGATTCCATATAAGCGCAGTTTCGTTTTCCTTATTACTTATTGTAAAGCGAACGGCCTGGCATCCTTGAATACAAATTGATTGGAATTTAAAAACAAAGCAGCTGGTGGCGTCCCAACTTTGTTTGCTTTTGTGAATGCGAAAGCCTTTATTCAAGAAACTGTAGAACGAAGGGTGTGCTAAAGGGATTATCAGCATTCACAGTAACGTAATTGATTATGTTTCCCCTCTTGCGGCCATTTGAAAAATGGCCATTGACAAATAGTTGAATGAAAGTTAGCTGAATATCCAGGCAATTATAATCACAAATGTGTTGGAAAAACATTAAAATATGTAAATACATACGTGCTCGGATAGATGTTTAGGTTGAAAGAGATCCAAATATGATTTTGCACAGAAAAAAATGTTCTTCCAACTCATCACATTAATTAGCAAGTAAATCAGAGGTGGTAATAAATAATAAAAATAACTTACTCATATGAAGAGATTAATAACGTTTTTCATCGGAAATGCAAATCATACTCATAGCTTGCTAGAAATTTGTCATCATCGTCATCTTCCAGGATTAATCTTAATTGGGTTGTTCCTGTTTCACATAAATGATCGTTCCAGCGTTTCCTCGGCCTTCCTAATCTTCCCTTTCCTCGTGGCTTATATTTTAAAAGTTGCTTGGGGATACGGCAATCGTATCATTCTTGTAATATGCTCCACCAAATTATTCCTGTATGCTACTATTCTAATGCTGTAACTTTTTTGTTACTTATGATATTGAGATGCGATTTGAACTAATTTGCATGGTAATTTAAATACTTTTATTGGCACTTAATAAAACCAATTTCGTTTGTGCAAAACCTCAAAATTTTAAATTGGTATGTGCAATTTTTTGGCCGTTTTAAGAGAGGATTTTTTTCTGAATCCAATGATGTGTCACATGATATGGAAACTTTTTCAAAATTTTGAAAAACTAAGCTTATTCTTTGTACTAGTGCTATGATCACAATAACTTTGTTTTTTGTTTATCACGTTAATGGTACGTAGTTTAACGGGACAAAGGTGGAGATCAAAGACGTAATAGAAGAATAGCCACTAGAAACTACTAGACAGTTGTGGTTTGAACGGGATGGGTGTCCTTCGCATAATACTCGTGCCGTTATCTATTACTATTTAAATGTGCGATTTAATGAGAGAGTAATTGCAACTCATGGAACGGTACGTTAGCTTGCGAGATCATCTGATTTGGCTCCTTGTGATAGCTTTTTATGGGGTACTGTTAAAAATAGAGTCTATGGCCTTACAGACAACAACGTTGAAGACTTGCAGGAAGCAGTAGTTGAGGCATTTCACAGTATTAATGGCAATACTATCCGTAAAGTAATTAATAGTGTTCAGAAACGGTGCCAACTTTGCATTGCAAACAATGGTGTATTATTTGAGTAATTTAATATTGTTGATTACTGTCTTTGTAGTTGAGTTCGTTTTTGTAGCCAAAAATGAAATTGGTTTCATTAAGTGCCAGTAAAAATATTTAAATTACCATGCAAATTAGTACAAATCGCATCTCAATATCGTAAGTAACAAAAAAGTTACAGCATACAAAAAAATTAGATTTTGGTTTTTTAAATTTTAAGCAAGTGGGCTATGACAAGTAAAATTTAAAAATGGATTCTTAATGAGCTCTCGGACCTGCACCTTTTTGCTAATTTAACCATATTTCTATCTATTCCAATACAAAAGTTACCCATGTTGTCCCTACGAAATCCGGGCACCCTGTATATTTTAAATTATTGTCAATAAGTATTGTGGGATACCTTTATTTAACATAATTTCCCCTAGTTTGTTTCTATTTACGTTGCCAAAGCCTTTTTAAAGTCTACAAAGGCTATGTAGATGGGGCGGTTAAATTCTCTCATTTTCTCTATTAGTGATGTTACGGTAAATATGCAGTCTGAACAAGATCTACTCTTTCTAAAACCGTGTTGTGATTCTGATAAAATAGTTTTTGCATTTACTCGTTTAGTCAAAATGGTTATTAACCAGTTGTGTCGAACTTCACTTTTGAATACAGGTCTGACAAGTGATATCTTCCATTCCTCCGTTCTATGTTCATCGAGTCAGCAGATATTTGTGTAATAGTAGAGCGTATAAGGCAGCTGATGCAGCTCTACGCGATTATTCTGGCGTGATAACGGTGCAATCTCGGGCGTCAAGTTAGAGCTCGGTGGGCGAGTCCTTGCCCGAATCATGTTTATATCTGTTCCATTGCGTCAGGTGAAGGATTTACAACCCCTCGACTCGTTTTTCCTGATGGTTTATAATCTCCTGTTTCGGATGCGCCTCTTCGAGGGTTATCCCTCAGTGGAAGAATTTATGGCCCCTGATTCGTCTGTACAGCTGGCCAGAAATTTCCCATTCTTCTGGTTGCGCCAACGGAGTCATTGCGTTTTCGAGGGTTTTACGACTTCGACCCTCCGGCTTGCGAACCGGGATTCCTTTCTACGCGCGTTCGACGCCCCTGCAATTCATCAAGGTGTGTTCAGTGCTTGCGTTAATTGCACACGTTATGACTTTGCGTCTTCGTAGCTTGTCACTCACTTGGGAACCTCTTTACCTTCCGTTTTCAAAATTTTTCAATTACTCGCGCCCCTTCTAGATTTCAAGCGAACCTGCTGCTGGCATATGACGGTCAGGTCTTCACCGGAAATTGTGTACCCAGTATTTATGCACTTCATCCTTCAACCTTTTTCGCGGGGTTTTTTATTGCCGCTGTGCATAGCTGTTTGTGTCCGCTGCAGCTCAATATTTATTTTTTCTGTACCAGGTAATAGAGTGACATATAATCATTAGGAATTGGTCCATAGTTATGGGATCTACATGTTCATTGGTATATGTTATTAATGTCGATTCTTCTTGTTGTATAAGTTTTTGTAGTAAGCTGGACAAATTTTCTCGCCAATTACATTAAGTTGTAAATGATCGTGTCCATACAAGTCTTGATTTTCTTCTTATATTAATTGATTTTGCCGTGGTTAACACTATCCGGCTGGAAGGACCAATGATGACTTTATAAGCTCTGCCCTCTCTTCCATGTAGATCATGTTCAATATCACTTACATATTTTCGCCAGCTATCTCGTTTTATTTTCTCTACTTCTCTTCTTCCAATTGCGTTTTTGTATGCGTATTTTCTGAGTTATCAGTTCTTGAATTAAGATAGTTTAAATGCTTAATTGTCGTATCCTCAATGTATTGGGCTATATCTTCATTCTAAATTTTCAGCCTTTTATTATGAGTTCTTCTTGTTCCAATCTTTACTGCGTTAGCTGCTAGAGGTACAGTTCCTTTAATTTCTTGTTAATATTGTTAGACGTTTTACTAGGTTGCTAGATATTTATAATTATAAGATAGGTGTCGCTTTCAACATTACTAGCTTCAATTCTTGTATCATTTTGTAGATGCCAACATTCGGCTATCTAACGAGGCACTTTATATGGTAAGAGCTATTGGAATAGGAATATTTATGTTTACATCAGCAAACAGCGGAATCGAGCATAAACAAGACGATTTATCCCAGTATAATTTATTCTTACCAGGTCCACATCTCCAGGATCCACTACTGCCAGAGAGTATTTTTCTGACGGACGCCTTGCCGTTTTATCTTATTATAGATTCAAATAAATTCAGCGATGTAAAAATAAACGGCATTTGAGCTTCTAAAAGATATTGTAGTGCAACCTAGCCATTTGAGCGGAAACACGTGGCTGGACGTCAAACTGAGCGCAAGCCCTGGAGTGGAAAAGTCAGTAGTGTATGGGAAGTAATCTCGTTTTTGTGATATAATTACGTAGTCTTGCATGTATGATGGGTTCGGTTACGGTCTAGTAATGCCTCTTGCTGTGCACAGTCATAACGACAGTTACATTCTAAAGTTGAACGCTCATAGCAGGAAGCAGGTTTAATATAACATTCCGCGGCTTCCCAAGGCGGTGCTCTACCTTCACGTACCATAAACTTATTCTGCAGGAATTTAACTGAATTTATCTTAGGTAAATGGGAAAAATGGAGCATCTCAATTGCAAAATTCTTCAAGGGACGCTACAACGGTGCAACGGTGTTTTCAAATCAATCAAACTAAATACTTTAACCATATCTACATACTAAACTGGAGTCGTGTATTTACGTGACGCCCATCGAATACTGCCTTTGCTACTGTTAAATATTATTGAAGGCAATTTGATCTGCTTGTGAAACAGAGGCGAGTTATCTTCATTTGAACGTTCATTTCCTTAAATAGTTTCTTTTTTGGACTATTTGAAGCTTGTTTAAAATAATCATCATATATTTCGAAGAGGGTCTTGTAAAGCCATGGAAATATGAGCATGTGATGGTTTTTTTGTGTATCGATTTTGACCACATCTTTTTTTATTCTTTTGATCCAGTTTATTAGTCCGTACATTAGAAAAATGCCTCATAGCGTCATGGTCATGACATATGTCCCGTGAAATTATAACTAGTTACACACACTGTGGAAGTTTTATTAAAAATATCTTTGCGTATTAAGAATCTGCAGGTGTTAATCTATTATTTATATACACATATATTTCTTTCACGCTGTGTACGTGCATATTGTACTAAAATATATAATAAATATTTAAACAGATTAGCATTACAGAGATAATATTGATTTTATCGCACCCTTTGACTGAATTTTTCCACACACGTGAATCATAACTTGAGCTTATCATACTTCACCTCTTCCTTCCTGCTTCCCTTGAAAATCTCCGTGTGTCTTCGGACCACCCCCTTTACTTGATTCTCTCTACGTGGAAGCGCTATTTTTCTACATCTTTTAATTATCCTTATTTTATAAATATAAGCTGTACGATAAAAGCTGCTTGCTTTTACTGGCGCATTGGTGCCCGATCAAAGCGAGTTTATTGACTCCAGCCGGGGTGGAGCGGCAAGAAGTATGTCCAAAAACAAGGATATTTTCACATTCAATGGCAGCCACGTCCAGGTAGGCTCAAGCCTCAAACAGGCTCAGTCCGACCCGACCCCCGCGATAACGCACACGTGACGAGTTTCAGATAAAAATTTTCGCACGTACTTTGACTTCATCCAGTTCAGGTGAAGAAAGGCCGCATCCGGGAAGCATATTCGGAAAACTGCGTATACAATTCCAACAGAAGAGACGTTGCACGTTGGGGTTTTCACAAAATAATTACGGTTGCCATTTTATTATATTCTTAATTTACTGGTAAATTGTCGTACATCTTTAAAATCACGCATGAATCTATGCATGTCTTTTCTACATCTTTGCTATGCCATAGGCAAATCGAAGTGAGAAACTTGCCTGCTGTTGCATATGTTCTAAATTACGGGCCAGTGCAGCTGTATTCAATTAGCAACAGCGAACCTAACATGCATTAGCTGCTACGATAAAGTAATAGTTAGCCAGGTACAAATATAGAAAACGACTAGTTGTGCCGCGACCCATTAATAATAAAAACAATATGCAGCAGGAAGGCCGTTAGTGTGGCTATAGTCAGTCACGAAAAGCGGAACTCGAATATTACATGTTAAAAAGGTATCGCTCTGGTTTCCTTTCCTTTGGTTTCATAATGAGGGTCCTACGAATTTCGTACAAGTTTTGTGTCGCGTGCAAATTGTGGCCGCAACGGTTGAATTGTAAATCACTCACGGGCTTTTTCCGAATCCAGTGAATGAAAGGTAAACATTGGATTAAAAATAAAGCGGCAATTACAAGAACGCTGAATTGTGAGTTGTTATTGTTACTTCTAGAAGCAAATTTGGGAAACTATAGGCTTCAATTAATACAAATTTAATGCAAATTGTATTCGGTGTTGTTTTCAGTACAAGTACACAAGTTTTGACAAAAAATTAAGTCGTCACTGAAGTTTTTTGTATCAAATTTCATGATATTTTCACTTTTTTTTAAACTCCGAAAAACTAGTTTTACATAGTAGACTATGGAAAAATATCAACGAAACGAACGAGAAACATAAGTAGGTACACAAGTGGAAAAAAATGAACCCGAGCGGACAAAGCAACCACAGATAATTGATTTAAATTTAAACTTAAAAATACTGTTTTGTTATGTTAGTCAAAACAATTGGTAGAATTTTGATTAATTTATAGTTACAGTCTTTACTCTACATTAAACCTGCTTATTTTGATAATAAAAATGTTGGAAATTCAAGTTTTCCCAGTCTGCGAATATCAAAATAGATCCTAGAATTTGATTGTGCCGTTGGCGTTGACAGCAGAATGATTTCCAAACATAAAGTTTATTTATATAACCAGTGAAGATGACATTTTAAAATCGAATGAATGTTGTTGTAACGTTAGATTGAATCACATCAGACCATGCATTTTTTTCATGTTTTCTGAATGCTGTTTTTCTTCATGGAATCATAATGGATTCCTTACGTTCGTGTTGATATTGAAAGTAAACTTGACCGTTACCTTTCGAAATTGTGTTATCTACTATTAGTTGACAATGGAGATTAAGTACATTGGATTATTTTTGTAGTTTGTACAACTACATATATCCCAAAAATAAAAATTAACCTATGGCTACAACTGTCAAGACTGTTATGTTCCTGTTGTTATTCTTCTTTTAGGTTCATCCAGGTTTTCAATTGTGAATATAGGCCTTCTCGAATTATTTCCATTTGTTTCTATTCATTGCTACCTGTCTGCAAGCCAACCCTGCATGTGTTTTCAAGTCATCCACCAACGCATCTTTGATGATCCTCCTCTATTTTTTGCCATCATAAGGGCGCCTGTTCTGAATTGCATAATTCTATCGATTGTTATGGTGTATTTCGTTTGCAGCTTCTTTAGTCTTGCTGTGGTTCGAATCCACCGTAACAAATCGCCTTAATATTTGAATGGTTATTTGTCCTGTGGGTTGTCAGCTAGCCCAGTTTATAACAAAAGAACTCTTACTATTAGTTCCCAGTCGAGGTTACAGATAGTCAATGCAACAAAGTTTCGGTAGTCTACTCTGAAACAAAGTACTCCACACTTCCGATAAAAGCCAATCTGTTTACAATAGGTATAATACCTGACCATTACTAATACAATTCATGTGCTTGAAAATGCCTTCCAATGCAACCCTGAAGAGTTTCGGCGATATTGCGTCGCCCTGTCTCACCCCTCTAGATAGTTCAATAGGATATGTACTTAAAGACGTGTTTGTCTGCGCTGTTATCGTTGCCTCTTTGTAGGTGTTTTAAAGTTTTGTACCTGTGGCCAATTCTGCAATTCCTTAGTTATTTGAATAAAACGCAACCTAAGCGTCACCCCAATTGAATCCAATTGAATTAATAAACATCATCCATCAGTTAGAGGCAGTAGCAGTAAATCTCACTATGAAAGTGGTATCTAGCTATAAACCAGTGGCGTGAAGCTAGTGAACATATCTTCACAACTGAGATTGCAGGTATCAGCAGCCTCAGAATATTATTCGTACAGAACAAAGCAACTGCCAGATATATTATTATTATACATTAAACTGCACAAAAACTTAAAATTCCCAATTAATCAGACAGCACTCGAGGAGTTAAACTCGGACCAGCTACCTGCTATATGTACCTTACACAGCTCTCCATATTATTACCCTAAGTTACCAAGACTAATGTCCCAGTTGACTGGGATAAACTCAGAACAAAAATGGAAAATGAATTAACATGTCGCACTAGTCTTGTTTCACCTGAATATATTGACAAGGCAATAGTACTATTCAATATGACAGCCGCTCAGGCCATTCAAAATACTACAAAGAAAATGCGACCACATCATCATCTAAACAGCAAAAACCGTCCAACGTACATACATAGCCTAATTAAGGTAAAACAAGTACTAGAGCAACATAGAATCACAATATACAATAACTACAGAGAATCCCTTAACATAGGAGACCCCAATATGTGGAGAGCCACCAGAAAAATACTTAGACAACCGATACTGATACCACCACTTCGAATAAATGGTCAAACCCAGTCACATGATAGGAAAAAGAGAGAGATTTTTGCAGAACAACTAGTATAGAGAACACATTCACCATATTAGTAGATCAAGCCAAGATTGATCATTACTGACAAATAGATGGGAACCTGGAAAATACAGACCCAGCAGATATTATACTCACAGAACCTATCTCACCGTTTGAATTGAAGCAGTATATTAAGAAGTTGAAACATAAGAAAGCCCCAGATATAGACATAATCCCAAACTTACTCCTCAAAAATCTAGCAATCTAACAGTAACCTTCAATACTAGCTTAAGTGTTGGAGGATACTTCCCTATCGCTTGGAAACACGCAATCATAATAATGATCCCGAAGCCAGGTAAATACTATGACAATCCGATAAACTATCGACCCATTAGCCTTCTGTCCACTGCATTTAAACTAGTTGAACGTGACATATACTCTCGCTTTAAAAAATCCCGGATGATAATAATATACTTCCACAACACCAATTTGGCTTCAAAAGCTCACACTCCACTTCACATTAACTACTCAGACTTATAGAAAATATAGAAGAAGGTTTTGAAAATAGGAAGCACACACTCATTGCCTTCATTGACGTAGCGCAAGCATCTGGTAGAGTTTGGGTCAAATGGACACAAAATTATGAAAATAGAGACACCTTCCTACTTACTACAAATAATTGCTTCTTTTCTAACAGTAAGAACTTTTCAAGTAAGAGTTAACTCATATACCTCTACAATTCGTCAAATACGAGCAGGTGTCCCTCAAGGCTCGATATTAGGTCCTATCTTATTTAATATATTCATGTACGACATAACCACACCCACAGGGGAGCAGACGTAGCAATCAATGTATGCAGATGATACTGCCATAATTACTCAGTATCAAGATACACGCAATGCTGCGAATAACCTCCAGGAAAGTACTGATCAACTCCAATAGTGGTTCAACACATGGTGCATAAAAATAATGCAGATAAATGCGAATCGAAAATTTTTACCTTACGGCGATCTCCAGATCCGTCTAATATAGTAATAAACAATATCCCGATACAGTGGAACACAAAAGGTAAAGCTATAAAATATCTAGCAATACGTGTGAATAGAAGGTAACGTGAAGCCTCCATATAAATAAAAAGTTAACTGAATCATATGCCACGCTTGGAATGCTATACCCGATTATGAATTAGAAATTCACCCTTAAAATAGATATGGCATCTTAATTTATAAATGAGTAATATGACCTATCATCAACTCTGGGTGTAATGTTTGGTATGCCACCTCAAAAACTAACATAAATAAACTTGGAGTTCTGCAAAATAAAGTGTTACGCATCGTTACAAATGTCGACTGGTAGACTAGACGTCGCGAGACCGGTACTCCAACCATACAACAGTATATAACGAAAGCAGCTAAATACTTTGACGACAATCTTAATCAATGCGAGGGTGCGGTTCATTATAATCCCTGCCAACGAACACTGTATACCAGACTAAAACGCAAGTTACCATAGACTTATTGCACAGTGACAATGATAGTGAATACCGTTAAAATATATGTAAACCTGAATTATCCATGTATTGTAATATACCACAGGTAAACATGTAACACACCATAATGAATCAGTGTAGATAGAGCATAGTGAAAAACACTGTTAAAATGTAATTGAGCTCTGTCATGAAATAGCATTACGTGCTGGACTGGCAATAAATTATTAAAAAAATAAATAAATTACAAGTGCGACCCACCCTACAGGCGAAAGCCGCAAATACAACCTACCTTACTGTTTCCACTAATTATATGAGTTTAGTTTAGCTAGTACATAACAAAGTTCAATATTTAAAAAGGTGGGCAGATCACAATAGCGGGCAATTACAAATTTACGCTAATGCCGCAGGTCGAACATAGCGGGAGGGCTGGAATAATAGTATGCCACCACGTGCGTAGAAATTGAGAATGGTCCATAAATGTGCCAGTAATTACTGACAAACTCGGAGATGATGCAACACTAGCTGGTAATTTCATTCTTTCGGTGCGCTTCATGTACAGATTGGGTTGTACCTTCACGACACCAGATCGTGTTTTAATACTCACAGCAACACGAGGCGGCGGTGACAAAACAAACAGCAGCAGACTGAATAATTAGCCACCTGTGAAAGTGGGTACAGCAAGGACTCTCAGCAACAATTGCTAACCGATGAAATGAAGCCGCGGCTACAAGAAGGATTCGTCGTCAACAAATGGACAACTCAGCAATGATTCCAAATTGATAGCACCACCTAACTGCTCATACCTGAACGATTTCAAGTCGGCTCTTCAGCTTGTAGCTTTAAGACTTAAATCGCGACGCCAGAAAAATAAATAATTAAGACTTAAATATCATCGATAAATCACCTATACAAATCTGCGGTAGCGCGAGTGAGCTAGGGAATTATTTTTGCCCTCATAAGTAGCTATAAACTAGCCCTAAACTAAGGCAAAGGTTAATACGAACTATAATGCGTGCAATCAAGTCGGAGACGCTTGCAGAAGAGAGCGAGAAACAAGAACTATCGCCGCGGGTGCGCGGAGACAATTGAATGGTACACGGTTTAGTTACGCGACAACCGATCGATAATCCATCTCGCGCCAGTGAAGGCCGTTCAAAACGAATTGGGCGACCTCAATGACTGTACAAACTTACGTTTTTCGCACAGGGACGACCAAAATGCATAAAAAGGGACAGTACAATTAATAGTCCATTAAAGCGTGACGCTTTTTACCCGTAACAATATTCATATACCTTGTGAAACCCACGCACCTCTACTAACAGTTTTGTTTTCTCTTTGGCTAACTTCCTGGATGTCATTTCGACAGCGTCTTTCCGTTTATAGTTATCTTTGCTCCTCGCTCTTCTTTTTTGCATCGAAACTTTTAACTAAGACTCTAACCGTAGTTCATAACCTTCTCTATGGTTTAATCGTCAATTACTAATTTGTAGCATACACGTTCTTCATACATAGTATCTATAAAAGATTGTCTGGTCTAGAGGGCTATGAATTATGCCAGCATTGTAGAATGTGTTATAGATTTTGTTGGCATCTCTATCACCGGCCATTTTATTTCTGACAGTTTTGCAGATTTCCTACATTTAACCTAAAAATTGTAAACAAATTGGTTTCCATTGTCATAATTTAAATAATTTTTATTGGACTAGTTTCAACTGCAATGGTTTGAGGATTGTGTTGGTCACCTTAAAGGTCAAAAATATATCCTTGCAGAATGTTGGTTAACCTCAAATAAATTAGTATTGGTTATAAAAAAAATGTTACGGTAAAATTGCCCATTACATGTACTTTCATAGCCCTCTTGACCAAACAATCCTTTATTGACACTGTGTATATGTCGATTGGTTTCGAGTTTTCGTTTTTTAAACTCACAACTATGTATCGTGTGTTAAAAAAAAACGCATTTAGAGCAGGCCTTGGAAGGAAAGATACAAAATCTAGTCATGTCTTAGCTTAGTCTGTAGGTGGATGTCAGATTGCATTTTGTTTATGAAAACATCTGTCACTGTGACAGGCAAAAGTTAACACTGCATTAAGTTTACTTGTATCAAACAGAAAGAAAAATAATTGGCATTTACACAACAACAACGAGTGTATTAATCATAAAAGTAAATAAAAATTGTTTTTATTAAGTGTTTGGTATACTTTTAGGAAATAGTTCAAGATTAAGATGCAATTTAGTTCTGACATATGGTAGTTAATTTGCTTCAATGGGTACCTATGTCACAAGTTATGGCAAACTTCAATTTGATCATGGCATGCTGCGAATGAATTTTTTTTAGAAACACCATATAGTCAAACGATTGTGATACTTTCGTTTTTCCTATAGATGTCAAAGCTGTTGCTTACCATGAAACCATCACATATATCGTACAAACGTTGTGGATATATTTGCAATAGTGATGGACAAACGTGACGTGGAAACTGGTAGTTTCTGGGGAAACGTGATGATATTTTACTTATGCAGGCACCTTCAGCATTTTTTGAATATGAGCACTGTTGCTTCCTTCAAAAAGTGCGTAGCGAATTAAAAATTAATAAGAGCGTCGTTTGTCTTGCAAATCCTTCGCTCCGGCAGCAATTTTCTCTGAATAGCGAAATAGGGGATTATATAAATTTCCAGTCCCAATGCGGCTCGGAAAATTTGGTATCTTGTGGAAGCATTCGGAATCCTAAAAAGCGACATAGTCTGCATGAATATTGGGTTGTCGACCCTTGAAGGCCCACTTCCAGACAAGGCATCGATCTGGCAGTGCATAAACCGAGCCGGATGCTTGTGCAACTGAAGCACTGGTACAAACCACGGCAAAGCGTAATTGCAAGGTATGCTCGTTCCCTTAAAACGCGATTTGTCTGTTTATTTTAAAGCAGAGTGGTCTTATTGGTGGGGGAATATTTTTATTAGTATCTGCAGTAGTTGTCCAAAGTAAGTTTCACAAATAACTAACTCCTCTCTCTAAATGTCTCCGTTTAATAATAGAATTACTTTTTTTAAATTAAATATTAGCGTATACAAATTATACAGCATGTCCATATTGTCCATGTGTATGGACTGACAGAAAACGTAGATTGTTGATTGTTGGATTTTTTTGCTTTATTTGAAACAAAAGAACTTTACTATTATTGATGATTTTATTTTAGTTTTTGGCAGCATCTTATTGGAACAAATCTTGTCAACTATTATTTCCAGATTGCTTTGAAATTTGAATAGTTTAGTATCTCGACAGATTTAATACATATATTTGACACCAACATTATGACAAAATTACTCTATATGCAACGAACGTACGGGGTATTAAAAGCAATAAACAACTTCATGTTTTCTTGGCGAGCTTCTCATTGTTGTTGATGGCTTTGTCCCTGGAGACGAAAATATAAAAAATGAGACGTAGGTGAGTGGCATCGACTATTTTTAGACCTTTATCACTATATTGATAAATGCATGATCGTATATTCTTCACATATTCCAATTTTCATTAACATACTAATTTGTAATAGTTTTGTAACGCTTTTTTTCTTAGTTAGTTACCTATTATTAACTATTATCATGGGCGGAACTAGTCCAACATTTGGGGGTGCTGAAGCTTCATAGCAATGATAATTATTTCGTTCTACTCGGACAAATTACCTCTATTTCAAGCCTGAGGAATTTCAAAATCTCGTAAAAATTAACGTGTAGGTCCAGGTGTAGTCGTTTGCAGAAATCGGTGGAAAGAGATCAAGATTAACATCTTAAAAAATTCCAGTGCAAAACTTATGTACAGAAGTTAATCGATATTGAACAAGGTTACGCACAAACTTCAATCTCAAGATGTAACATAAAGATACGAATTGAAATTAATATATAAACTTATACCGGGTGGCCATAAATATCTGAGATCCCGGTAGCCATGGAATTAGCTACGTATAAATGTTGGGTTAGTATTATATTTCAATTACAATAAATATTGGTACCTATGTAATGTAATAAAATGCAATGAGAGGAAGGGAATGTGTCCCAGATTTTGCAATTTAACCTAGGACTCGATTATAAAAATCTCCTGTTCTAACTCCATTACTTATTGCAATCTGTAATAATTTTTGACAGATAGGAATTTTAGTTGTAATGACATTAACGACATTTAGTTTAGTTGGATTCATCACTTTAATAAAGCGGTGTTGATTCCAAAGGTAATGTGATATCAGATATTTATGGCCACCCGGTATATGCGTATACTCGTATAGGATAAAACATGATTCGGTCTTAAACAACTATTTTCGAAGTCTTGGGGTTTCTGGGGGTCATTTTTAGGATAGTGTTGCATTAGACCACGTTTTCATAATCTGCTGAACCGGTGCTTTCATTGTTATATGGATGTTACGATATTATGTTATACACATGATCGCGCCATATGTACAACGGAGGAAATCGGTTTGAAATTGAGTCGGCTATTTAGCAATGCCGTTAGTAGAGAGTGCGGATGGGACAGAGTGTGCCAATAATGTGACATTCCAGATTTAAGCTTTCGATAACTTTAAAAAAAATCTTGCCGAGATGAAGACTCGATCCCACTACCTCAGGTTCAGCAGTTTGGGTACTAGAACCGTACTAGAACACAACTTGAGCTATTCAATAATAAGTATCCCGATAAAGAACCTATTCCAAATGCAACAGTCTGCGCTCGGTTATGTGAGGGATCGCACCCGTCCAAAAACCGATGAAGATACTGAGCTAGATATTTTATTGTCTCCGCAAAAAAAAATCCCCATAGAACTACAAGAGAACTAGCTACAAATAATGACATTTCGTAAAGGTCAGTTGTTAAGGTTTTAAAAAGCAAATGACATCCCTATAAGGTGCAACTAGTGCAAGAGCTTAACGAGGATGATCCTGATCGCAGAACAGAGTTCTGTAAGATAATGATGGAGCGGTGTAATATCAATGGCGACTTTTCCAATGGCATCTTTTTTTATGAAGCAACGTTCCACGTTAATGGTACAGTGAATCGGTGTTCCTATCTTTGTTACGCTTAAGTGGTAATTGTTGGGTTAGAATTCTAGGAGCAGTTTTTATTGGAGGTTTATTGACGGGTGCAAAGTACCTAGATTGTTAAATATACCATTTAATTCCTGTTCTTGCGGTGCTTTATCTGCATAAGGAAGATCTTGACCTACCAAGCGATTCGTCATGGTTTAAACAAGATGATGCTCCGGGACGCTTTTTTGTTGAAGTTCGGAATTATTTGAACGAAAATTTTCCTGGCAGATGGAGCTGTTGAGTCAGTCTCCTCCGCGATCACTCGACCTGACTCTGCTGAAGTTTTTTTGTATGGGAGTATCTAAACAGTAAGGTAGTGTTACCAACATTGAGTCGATGCTGACCCAAATAAAATAAAATGATCAAGGTGAAATAGTTTCTTAATTTATAAATATATAATTCCAAAAATTATTTCATATTTATTTCAGTAGCATATGAAATACGGGTTTTTACCCCTCCGTGGATACATTAAATTTGAACAAGACTCGTACTCCCTAATACTTAAATAATTATTTGCCTTTTTTATCCCTTCGCTAGCTCAGTGAACATTAAACTCTCTTAATATCTCAGTTAGTGGCCTATGAAAGATCTCTATGTGCCAAAACAGGAGTCCGGTTCCCCTAGTAGTGCAGGTCGGACTGAAACTTAACTTTAAACAATGGACAAGAAAAACCGATTTGTTGATATTATTTATTGACGTCAAAAACAAATAAAAACACAAAACGCACAGAAACAAAAAATAAATAAAAGAAAATAGAGTTAAATTCTAAAACAACCTACGTGCGATGTAGCTTGAGGCTACTCGCAGGCATTTTGCAAACTTGAACAACGTAAAACATCATCAACAATAACGTTGAAATAATTGTGTTTAAAAGAACACAAATTTTTAACAAAAACACAATGTTAAAATTGCCTGAAGTCGATACTTATTTGAGTCCGGGCCTGTTTAAATTGAAGTGCACGCCACACGTATATTATTCGCTAATAAAATTCATTCCGAAGCGTTTGCAAAAGCTTGCAGTTAAACGCAATCTTATCGCGTCGACCTTAAACATTTTACCTGGAACTGGCTGCTGCATACTCTTGGAAACGGCACACTTCGATTGCATTACTCGTTTCTGGCGGATCTGATGCTGGGAACCGCCGATTGTGTGCAGGTCTCGAAAGAACAGTTGAGTTGGTGCCTCTCAAAATTCACGCTTCAAATGAGCCTTTAAAAGGCCACAATAGGTGTACCAACATGTACACTCGAAAAATGCATTTTCGGAATTTATAAACGCTGGTTCTCTGCACTTTAACCCTGTGACCAGTAAACGCTGGCCGCCAGGCTCTTTCAGCCTTCTTAAAATTAACTTATATCGTCCTGAGCGAATGCACGTACTATACTTTAGAGTCGAACAAACCCATGCAGCTCCCAAAAGAGGCTATGTGTGAATGCCGTCTTCTTTGTTAAATTTGCATGAGCTGAAAATCCCCACATCCCGCATACAACGTGTTTTTTGCTGCACTCGCGAAAACTAAAATTCACAATTCCAGCGCATGATCGACTTTGCGAACATTTGCTTACATAAAATACAATATCAGATTTAATAATAGAACTGGAAATACAACTTGGCTTCTACATTCAAGCATAAAAATAAACATCGGTGAGGGATGCAGCTGACCCATATGAATAAAGAACAAAGCTATTCCTTCCATTTCATTAAATTCAATGTTAAAAATCTATCTTAGAAGTTAAATAAACTACTACGAAACTACATTTTTCTGAAAAAAAAATGAAAATATTTTCTAAATATTTTTGTCTCTTTGGCCACTTTATATCAATGACTTTTGCTCTGGGACTTTTAACTAGTAAACGTTTTTGCAATCCATGTATATATGAACCTTTAGTTAACCTGAAGAATTTTATTGAAAATCCGAAGCCCGAAGAATGATTGCCAAGCCCGAAGTCTTCGGGTCAAAGTGACTGTGTTGGCAACCCTAGAGTAAGGTCTATATAAATCGTCCATAGACAACAGAAAAAAATAATTCGCATGGAAATAAAATTTATTCGGCCTGAAACTACGTTCTAATTTCATTATTTTTATTTATTTTGTTATTTTTCATTTTTTGTATTTCACAATGGTTACAATCCACATGATGAGAAAAAATTAAATAAGCTCTCAAAACTTTCAGGAATCTACTGATTTGTATTCGATTTTGTTTTAATACTTTAAAAGCTGTTATCTCGAAAATGTCAAAATACAGTATCGTACTTTTTTAACACATTATTCCTAGAATTTCATGCCTGGTCGTCATTATTAGGTTTTCCATTTCAAAAAAATTATGGCTAACGTCATATTTCAAAATCAAAAGGCAATCAAAAACCGGCAATTACAGCAAAATTAAGATTGACGTGTTTGAGACTAACATTACTCGTATGTCATGGCTTTTTTCCAGTTGATGTTTTAATGTTTCTGATTACCCAGTTTATTTATAGCGTTTGCATCTCTCTTGTATTTTAACTTCATCGATAGGTACTATTAGGGAACGAATAGTACGAATTTTCAGGTATCGTTTTCTTTGCATTCGGAGATTGCAATGGTCAACTTAATAAAGCAATTGGAGTGAAAATGAACAAAAAGTTACTATTTTAATGTTTCTAGAAACCAACTTGATTATTTCAAATTGGTAATCAAATAATGGGTAGATAAATGTAACCAAAATTGTTGATTGTGTAACCATAATATAAAAATCTGCTATTTTTAGTTCTTTTGTGTGGAGGTTGCCATGGTTGGCTTAACAAAGAAATTGGTGTGAAGGTCAGACTTGCCAGAACATTTTACATAAAAGAGATCGTTGTCAAAACTTTCAATATTGTTGTACCTATACTTATACAACTTCTTTCAACCTTATTTGAAAACTGCACATATCATCATTCTAAACATTTGTCCATAACTAACAGGCACAAGGTAAAATTTGCATTTTGAGTGATCGATATGCATGTGCGTTTGGTAAAGATACTAATCTTTTCTATTGTGGCAATAAACGTGGGCTGGAGTAAAATACAAAAGAAAGGAGTTTATACAAAGGTTACTTCAATCAAAGCAGAGCTCTCGTATGTTAAAGAGGTGTTAGGAATACAGTTTTAGGTGTTTCCACATTTGCGACGCAAAGTTTCGCTTTCACTGCCATCGAATTAATTAAAATGCATGTTGGCACACACAGCTATTTAACTTGTTAATACAAGAACGCGACCCATGAATCATGCACTCGGTGCGTGTCTCTCCGAGCACTGCTTGGTGCTGTGCCTCTGTTTAGTTAAGGACTCTGAACTAACTGGTTTGCATTAATGATTCCAAATCGAATCTTTTGATGTAAGGCTTGCTGTATGTCTTCAAGATGTACTATTGAATTTTAGAACGCTCCTGATACAATTAATTCATATAGTGAAAAAACTACGAAGACAATGAAAATCGTTTTGGTATAATGTAAATTGTATGTTCATGTTTGAATAATAAAATCTCAGGGAACTTTTTCAGGTTTCCTCAAATATTAAAATGATGTTTTTACCCTCACCACAACATTTAATATGGACTACCTCCTATTATAATTATTGCATTCTTTGGGGTTACAAATTCGTAATTACTGGGTTTGGGGTACACTTATTACAAGTTTCTTTTACATAAACGATGACTCATTTTCTAATTTCATTTTGTAGCTGTTTAGTTGTCTTCTTCTAGAATGTAAATTAAAGAAAAACCAAAAGTGTAAAGGAAATACATTATAAAAGAATAATGCCAGTTCCTAGTCTAATTATTAGTACTTTCTGGAGTACCCATTAGATATTAATATAATTGGAGTTGCATAATTTTTATAGACGCAAAATATTTAGATGTTTGTAATGTAAATAGTTACTGTGTGTTAAGCAATAGTTAACATTTAAAAATAATTTAATTAAATTTTATGACAACGTTCTGTCTTTTAGTTTTCCTATGCTAGTGTACAGTTGGAGAAAGCACCTTAAAGAAAATAATGGAAATACGGAAATAAATTACGTTTTACAAGTTGTAATTCAGCAAATTATTTTTATGGTCCCTTTTTAGTAGTTAGTTCCTTATGGTTTATGAAAAAACGGCAAGCAGGACTAGATATATTTTCGCCTAATTTATTTCAAGAGCTTCCCAAAATAAAAAATCTGCAACGGGCTTTATGCGGAACTACAAATTCCGCAAATATTAAAGGAAAACAAGAGTGTTCAAAATTATGTACAAAATAGGTACAAATTTAATAATACCGAAAATTAACATTTAGTAATGCCAATTACATCAATTTGCAAAAAAGACAATGCAGGCGTTGATATTCGAACTCGAGCTCTTTGGCGAGTGTCATACTGAACCATCCCCAACTAGCGCCAAAGTACACGTAACTAAGACCGGAACTTCAAATGGGCAACTTTTAAGTAACCGCCACTGAAACTGTGACTTTGTAGCGTGTCAATAACTTCATTCGACAATTGCTGCCACGTGGTTTTTACCACTGATGGTTACTTCGTAGCTGTGTATATGGCTTGTAGGTATTGGAACGTCAAGTTACCTTTGGAACGATCTTAAAGCTTTAGAAACTTGAACGTTGTTAACGATGGTAGCGGCGACTAATTTACGCTATTAAAATGCTACTTCAAAGTTGCACTACTTTGAAGTATTTTGATAGTTACTGCGACGTTCTGGATACCTTTACTGTCCTTTTAAAGTTATGGAACTGAAATATTGATTACGAGTAGTATTAATAACGTTTCATTTACTTGTAGAATGAAACGTCATTGTTCACAGTTATTTTATGTGTGTCATTTGTTAAATTCACCATGAAGTAATCTTCACCATTTAGTTTCCAATATTGATAAAATTCCACGCTGTAGATACATTGGTTTGTATTGCAATTTACGACTTTTTATAGGAAATTGAATCCCTTAATACAAATAACTTGAACAAAACTTAAAACAAAATTTTAGTATTGTCAAGCCATTACGTTTTATTCTATATTTCATTAAAACACATGATCATTGAGCGCGAAACAACGCAGTCATCTACAGAAAACGTGAGGTTAAAAATTAGAGTAGTTAAAATTCCATGTGGAATCATGCAGTGGTAACGGGAACTTTGAACAGGCAGCTTGTGGTAGACGCAACTCTGCTGGAACATTAAAGCGGCGCTACAGTTCCCTTAGGTACATTGAGGGATATAGAACTCTAAAGTAACATATTTGCAGTTCCCGTCACACTATCATTAAGTAGCCATTAATTTCAAGATACATTAGATATATTAGTTAAAACGACTTCAAAGCTTTAGTTCCGATGTACGCCATTTTTAAAGACAAAACTTACAACGCCATTATTAAAATACATGAACCTTTTCGTCGTAATAGCTGTAACAAATTAATTTACCATCGTTTCTGCATCAAATATAATAAATTAACAGATAATAATTAGTTTCACGTTTCAGTGAACAATAAAAAATGTTTTCAGCATCTATGATATCATATTTTGAAGTCAATATTTTAATTCAAAATGTAATTTTGAATGGTGCGTGGTTTGATTTGAAGGTATTGTCATTATTTTTGACAGTAAACTTGCAGTCATTTTAATTTTGTTACTCAGCGCAAGTTTTGTCCTCTAGTATTATTTTTATAGTATTCGATTTAGTTTGTGAGCTAGGGAAATATGCAAAGGTCATAGAAGAATGAAACATACGTATAACAAACTCAGTTGTAAGACGTTGTATGCATTGTATGCGTTTCTCTCTGCGTTATAAAGATGCTATACAATTCTGTCCCATTTGCGATGTTTACCCTGTATCCGTTAGGTCTCATTTTCGTAAGGGTAAAGCCTGAGCTATGTACAAAATGTTTTGAGGTGCCCATTTCGCATGTAAAATATTGTCTTTCTTCAACAAATTGTTTTTGAGCTGTACCCCCCACAGAAGACGGACAGACGAACAGATAGACAGGCAGACAGACAAAATAGCAGCCCTATAACGTGAGGATTTGAAGAAATCTTGGAATGTGATTTTTTTATTATTATGTACAATACTTCCATCGTCTTTTAGACGAGGAAAATAAAACAGAAGTAATATTAATTGAGATAAATTGGAGTCTGAAAAGTAAATCAATTATTGCGTTTGTTGATGAATTTTGCTTGGAAAACGTGATAAATACAGTAATTTCAGCCCTAATTCATAGTGCTAGACAAAACCAAATTTCATCTTAATGTGCTTTAAGAAAGTTCGAAAAATTGTAGCGAATTTTAGTAAAAATTCAGGTTTCAAAATCTTATCCTTAATGTTGTTTACACGTAATGTGCGAAATTTATTCATAAACCCAGGAAAAAATATTTGCCTCGCAAATTAACATTTAAGAAAAACAATCAAAAGCTTACAACGTAGTGTCTCTCATTTCCATTTAAAAACAACAACAACCACCTAGATTACCCATCTCACGTTTTTAAGATAATGGGATTTTGCACTGATATCAAATCTAGAAGTTTACTGCGAATTCGCTAAATTGTAAGATTGTTGTCTATCAGTCACTCCTGTTAAACATTATTAAAGTGAGCGTCACCGTGGTTTGTGACATTTTATCCTTTGAACCAATAACTTCTTATTGCCAAATCCAAATTGTTTGCTTCTTAGATTAATAATGTTATTATTTGTGTTTAATGCTTACAGACTAATTAATCTGATACGCGACAATACAGTTTCATTGCTAGATGAGGTAATCGTTTCTGTTTTGTAGTTGTAACCTCATTTTATAATTTGAATTTAATTGTTTGTTTACTACGGTTTTGTTCTTTCTATATTTTTTCATAAAGTTAAATACCAAGAGGAATACATTTTTATGTCAAGATTTTATGACAAGATTTTAAATATTAGAAAAATCACATCAAACAATCGTTTGAACAAAAAGGGTTTATTCTAACAGTGCCAACTTCACAACTACAATAATTTAAATAGAATTGGTACCCAATGAAAATGAAGAAAATAATTTTGAGTAAATTGTACAAATGGATTAAACGCAAAAGTTCATCGACTAGATATTGCCTACATATCTATTTGGAGACTAGAACAAATTGGTGTAAATTGTAAATCTATGTTCAGGTAAAAATATCTATGCTAAAACTCTTGCATATTTTTCTGTAAAATTTAATTAGTGAAGAGTTGGTTTTTATTTAACCAATCAATTGTTAAAGTATAGTTAGCAGGCAGTTTACGTGTTTGAAAGTCTAGTTATTTCTGTAGTACGTGCTATGTATTTTACATAGGATTAGATAACAATGGTTTCTTACATCGTAATGTAGGTTAGTGTTTCAAAAAATAGAGCTTACCTTTACGATTACTTTATTTTTAGTTACTATCAACACGCCTCAAAGCTACACTGACACGAAGCGACATAAATAAGGGGAATAATGCAGTGCATTCAAGAATATCATCCGTTAACAGTTGTAATTTGCCTTTTCTCTAATTCAACGCTGGAGCTTTCACCTTTCTGTGTTATTCTTGTTATTTTGTCGGTAAAGCTGCACTTCCGTTGTGATTCAGATCAGTGGCGGCGCGTGAAAATTTTGCATGACAGTTCTGCAGGGCACGAGAATGGTACAAAGGTCGGAATTATTTAAGAAATTATATACTTGCCATAATTACTTTTATCTAGAACTTAAATGCAAAACATAGTGATAATCAAATAACCAATTCAAATTCATCGCAAAAAAGCCGCTTAGTAGCAAACTTCTACACGCACAGCCCAAAATGAATAATCAAATATTTAAATCGTGCTGCAAAGGTTGCAGCTCTATTGTAGCATGACATGATGCAAATTAAGTTTGTTCCTATTGGCTGATTAAAACTTACCTTTTGAAGTGAGGAAAAATCTTCGAAATGCCCCGTGCTTTTCCCTGTGTGTCGGATTCACCTGGGAACCCAAGCGCATACCGACTAAAAGACCCCCTTCCTTAATATGTACCGATGTACCGTCGATTTGCTGGTACCACCCTTCGGTATAGCTTCATGAAACCCAACCCATTTTTCATCTGCATTATTCTGTTCCCGTTATTTCTTTTGACTAACTTTACGTTATTCCTGTTGCTGGGCCATTCTTTCATCTATCTGCTTTTGTGTGATGATTTCACCGATCATTTGGTTTATCTCTGTCCAGTTTTCTTCGTTTGTCAACATTTGGTCTATCATGTTATCTCGGGTTAACACTACGTTTATTTTGTTTTGGCAAGTCGTTCTTTGCAAATTCCATCTTGTGCAACCAAAGATGGTATGCTCTGGTATGTCCACCTCATCACAGTACGTGCAATGATTGTCTCGTCTCTTCCCGATAGATAGTTTTAGAAACGGCCGTGTTCCGTCAAGACCTGAGATAAGTGGTATCCAATATCACCGTGGCTTCTGGCTAGCTATGGGTTTGGTCCAACTTTCTTGCTCTTTGTCTTCGTCTCATTCTTGCTGCCAGCTGTTTAATGTAGAATGGGACACAGAACCTAATTGAGTGTAAACAGTAAACAGTAAGCGATTCAGAGAACACGTGCGTATATTTTCAATAGTAGTAAAAGAAAGTATACTTTATTTTACTAGTACTATAAAGTTTACGTTATTGTACTAGTACTATAGAGCGGTGATCTTCAAACTATTTCGACCACATACCCCTAATACAGAAAAATTGAATAGGATGTGCCCCTTATATATATATGGTGTAACTTAAGTACATTAAAATATTTTGGCAGCGTTTATCGGCCGAAAACTCCTCTTTTTTTATTCTAGTAACTTTTACTTTTCGACAGTAAGAACCACAGCAACAAAAATTAACAACCATTTCCATTGGTCGAAATCAAAATAGACACACCCATTTTATCTATCTACCTATCTTATGTAATTACATATCTCAGCCTAGTATTTTAGTTTGTGTTATTTATATGTCCTCTTCTATTCTATACCTAATCATCTGACTTGCCATATCCGCCTCTCCAATGTTTTCGCTTTATAACATTGTTTCAATGATGTTGTTCGGTGTGATGATTCTGTTCAGTTTCCCACGCGTTTCGTCTTAGTTCTTCATATCTGGGGCATTGGAAGAAAGTGTGTTCCGAGTCGTCTCTCTCATGGTCGTAGAAGATGCACCCTTCCTCACCATTCTCTTTTTATGTTATGAAGATCCCGTGTTCGGTGAGCATCTGGGTAAGGAAGAAGTTAACCTTCTGCATTCCGTTTAACCACGCTGTCAGATTTGTTATAAGCATTTTTGTCCACTTCGATTTTCCTGTTTTTCGCCCCACTTGCGGTTCTTTGTGTCTTCGGTAAAATCATTTTTCATGTTTTTGCTTTTTCCGTGCTCTTCTACCAACAATTCTATCGGCTTCATAGCTGATATAACCTGCAGTACCTGAGTTGAAGCAGTTCTATAAGAACAGCTTACTGCGATTACCAATTTTCTCTGCTCCTTTTCTAGCATCTCTCTGTATTTCTTCGTCTGGATTGAATGTTGTCATATAGGGGCTGCATACAACATGGTTGAGTACGCCACGGCGCTTACTAGCTTCCTTTTTCATTCATTGGGACCTTTGGTTTTTTGGAATTAGTCTTATTAGCGCTGCTGTTGTTTTTCATACTCTCTGGGCGGTGTGTTTTACGTATTGGTTCATGCCTGCATTCCTCTCGAATATAACACCTAGGTATTTAAGGTACTCCTTACTTCTCATCGTGCATGGATCTCGATATCCACCTCCCTTGACGTATTACCTCCATATAGGATTGCTAATTCTGTTTTGTTTATTGCGAGGGCTAGTTTTTTTCGCAATTTGTTTGTTATCCTACGAAGTGCTGCACTCGCGTGAAAGTTCTGTACCTTCTGGCATTTCGGTCCGCACCACTTCGTCAAAATTCAAGTTTCACAACAAAGGTCCCAGTATGGAGCCTTGTGGGACTATTTGTATCAGGTAGTTACTGATGTGCCTTTGCCTTAGTTCTCTTATAATTTTCTACTACGAGGCTGAGTTTTGTTCAAGGTTATCAGTAACATAAACTGCGATTTTTGTGCGCTTTTGTTTTTATCTCGGTAATTCTCCCCATTATGGCTTCCATCAGGTCTATTGTGGAGTTCCCCTTTCTGCAACTATATTGGTTTTCAGCAATGTTTTTCTTCTCCCCTAGTTCAGGTGTATCATTGTATTAGTATCATTTTCTGTAATAGTTTTCCAAGTATGACTACTATCCATATTGGTCTATATTTATTGAGCTGATTTAGGGTGTAAATGGTAAATAACTGTAAAACCTTATGTTTGATTTGCCGATATGAACAGAATATATATAATTTAATGAACGTAAACAATTGCCCGTTCTGCAGTTCCTCAGCTCCTATGGAATAATCGTTACTGTGTACTAAATGGAATATGTTGGAAAATTACATGAAATCAGTTTAGATCTTTTTATAATTCTCTGAGAAGTGACAGTCCGCACGGCAGCTCATTGGGGAATTTACTATCCGTGTGTCTCCCATTCCTGCCAAAACAAAAACAGTGCAAGTGTTGCAGAATTTTACCTTGCTTTTAGGGCTGGGTGCGGGCGACTTTTTGGCAATTTTTCAGCAATGTGTTGGCCGCGGGAAGTTGCCGAGATTTGTTAGCTTGTGCGGTTTATTTAAAGATGTGCAAATGTACAGTTCCCACAAGCCCCGCCAAACAACTATTTGTTTATTCGCGACAGTCAGGGCCATTTCTCGAGCTGGTCGGTAGCTACCAGGGTCATACAACCAGGAACATATAAACGCCACAGGCAAGGAGAACATCGCGAAAACGTAGGTAAACCACAACATGCGCTGATTACGATAGAGTGATATGCAAACGTCCGTAGCGACAATGCAGTTTCTGGATATTATGTTGGAAGCGTCGTCGTTATCAGCGCTACGGTGCAGAATCCAAACGACGAAGCCTACAGCTGTAATGCGTTCTAATTATAGCGATTCTGCCCATCAGCCGCTATTGTGTGTTAATGTATTCATAAAGATAATAATAACTCATAACAGGGAGTCTAGTAGATAACCAGCAGACTGGCTTTAGTCGATATTGAGTCAGCGGAGTTTTTTTAAATATTGACGCTGATTACACCTCTGGAAAGTTTCGAAATTGGAAAGTCGAGTAATGTCCTGAAAAGCCATTCCGTAATTTCCCAAATCAAGTTTCATTAAACTGCCATCAACAACAGCAATAATTCACGATGCTGGCACACCCTTCGGGATGAAAAGGCACAAGGTTGAACTGCAGCTTTAAACCATTCCCGTCTAAATCAGCAGTACAATATTGGTTCAAATTAGTGTGTAGTGGGATGCTATAAATTTTAACGAAGGGAATCGATGAATTTTCTCAGCGCATATGGTGGTGGCTTACAAACATTATTTCGTGATCAATACTATACATCCAAAATTCATGACGTTATGTGTCAAATGGCAGAAGGAGTTGATTTATATGTATATCGAACTATAAAATTGGTTCGGAAAACCAGAATGAAAATGTAACTGACGCAAGATAATTTTAGGAAGCTAAGAGTTATTTAAGACACCGGTCAACAAAATCATCATAGCCCAAATTGTTGCCAACATCCGGAACGGATAGGAACCACAAGAAGAGGAAGAAGAAGAGATATTGCTATATAGTAATTCGACAAATAAACCCAAAAGGAATAAGAAAACCACTTGTGAGTGGCCAGGAAGAAAAGATGATAAAGAACAGCAAACAATATTAGATTATATAGCCAGTTTAACTAATTTGAGACAAGACAATAATAAAGAGAAGTATACTAGAATTAGCAGAGAAATAATGTGAAGCTGATTGAAAAACTTTGCAAACAATCATTGCAAATAGAAAACGACAGAATGGATAAATACAAAATGAAAGGCAATATAAGTAAATATAAGAAAGGAGTATAACCACAACCTATTAAAGGACGCAAATATAAAAGAAAAATAGAAATAGAACACAGGGATATATTGCAGATTATAATGATGATAGGGAAGAAATAAGTGACCACCGAATGTTTAAAAACATAATAACAACGTTTTTAAAGATTGGTGGTAAAATCTGTAAGGACAAATACGCTAATTAATAGAGATAGTAAAGGGAAAAGTGGAATGAAGGGCTAAGGATGCGTTGTAGAAAGGAGACAGAAGATTGTAGAAACTGCAAAAGTATACATTAACTGAGGGTTATAGTATTCAAATGGTTAAGCCTTACTCTGCTGGTGAGATGCTGGTTTATTGCAGGGCGTTAATAAGAAGTGCTTCAGATAGCCGAGAGTGGGGAGCTTAAATACGAATGAAGAAAATCAGGGCACCAAGAACATAATAAAAAAACTGAAGCACCTGAAGTAGCTTACCGTCGAGAGTTTTCTTCACTTATATTGATATTATAATTTGAAAGATATTAGCGTTTCAATTTGAAGTACATAGTAAATGCAATTAAATACAATCACACATAAATAGTTTACATTCAAATAATTGTATAAATACGTATGAAAGGTTTTTAACGAACAACTACTATACGGGATGTCATTACAAACACCGAAGGATTTGACTAAATACGAGCGCTCGGAATCGATTAGGTGAAGTAGAAAAACCGTATTGCAACACTTAGTATTGAATAAAAGCTATTAAGTGAAAATATTCTCGGTTTTGACGTACGATGGAGCATCACCGAACATACGTCATTAAATATGTCGTATTGTTTATCAAATACAAAGGAAGATCTTCTCATAATCGCCGGATAGCGCACATATATCAATACGATTACCGGGATACTACTAATGACACATATAAAATACAGCATAAATCCGGAAAATACATAGAGCAAATGAAATTGTTACACAACATTGATGATTGATTATTTACTAGTTATAAATTATGAAGCAAGCGAAATTGGTAAGCAACTGTGATTGTTTACTAGCACAAATTAAATCAACTGAAATTGGTAAACAACTGACTAGCCGAAAGGTGGTAGGTTTTTCCAGCGTGCGATATGCAGCTTAGCAGACGATGGACACAAATATACTGCTCCTTCAGTATTCGATGACTATTGAGCGTCCCTCAGAGACGTGGAGAACATCGAACTGACTTGAAAACAGCCTAAAATAAATCCGACAAAATATCAGACCACGTGAAAATAGAGCGATGACGGTTCCATATCTGAGATTTTAAGCGACCTACAAGGGGTTTTACTTCACAATACTATGAAATCCTGATTTAATCAGACGGATGCAGCAATTTACCAAACATAAAAACTAAATTACCGACGATTTTCGGAGTGAATCCGTTTACTAAACTTCATCAAAAGAAGTCCGGAAAATCAGTTGCGACTCGCTGTAAGGAGCCAAGCAACCATGGTTCTACCTACCATAACCAGTCATTCAAGGTATTTTTTATTCTGAAAGAAAAACTTTTTTGCACTTATTTTCCATCATTGATCTGTATCATTTTAAAGCTTAAAGAAGCTCGTGTAATTTTTATTTTGTGACTATAAACTGACTGTACGATAAGCGCAGCTTGCTTTACGGACGCATTGGTGCCATATGGAAGCGGATGCTCAGTTTATAGACTTCAGTGGGCGTGGAACGGCAAGAAGTATATCAAAAGATAAGGAGATTTTCAGATTCAGTGGGACCTATAAAATCGAAGGCTCAAGCCTCAAACCGCCTTAGCCTGACCTGACCCCGGCGATAATTTCTGCGTATCGAGCTTCAGATGACAATTTTAGCACGTCACTTTATCGAGTTCTGATAAAGAAATGCTGCGTCCTTTGGAGCATATAAAGGCGGCCGTGTGTACAATTCCGACAGAAGAGACGTTGTATGTTGGGATTTTCGCAAAATAATTACGGGTCGATCTATTTTATTATACTCATAATTTACTGGTAAATTATAGCATGTCTCGAAAGAATATTTATTATTAGTTTGTAAACTTGTAAATTGTTTCACGGATGCTGTTAACTTTTGCCAGTCCATATGCAAAATATTTAAATCTCGGGATATCGGAATCTGTATTTGGCTGTGGGTATTTGGGGGTGGAAAATGCATTTTACGTTCGGTGCTTGGCTGTACCATCAAATTTCTCCACGAACCGTCACTGTCAAAAATGCGTATTACAGCATCGTAAATTAATACTTAAAACATTTATAGAAATGGAAACCGGAAATTATAGTCCCATTCTGAAGTTGTCTACGCAGAATGTTAAAAAAAGGAATGCCCATTACGAATCTAAAAATTGCCAAAACGTGCTGTACATAACCACGTGAAAAGTGGACGAAAGTACTGTAAAAATTTGAAAATCGAAATAGTCATTTACGTATAGAAGGCCGGAAGAGTAATATTACGCCCGCAGTCAAAATTTGAGGCCCGACGGAGGCCTTTATTTGGCTAAGGGCGTAATCTGCTTCCGGCTTGAGGTACCTACAACGTTTTACGCACAACTGCATGGAAGAAACGCTTAGAATAAATGTAGGTTTTTTTAATTCCAAAAATTGCTACCATAGTTAAGGTGCCGGGTGTTAAAGTAATTTGCGGGCAGCAAAGTTACTTTACCGCCCGCGTTTTTATTTTTTCACCCGCAAATTACTTTACCGCCCGCCGGGCGTAATGTTGTACTTGCGGTCGTGTAACTAAGATGTAAACTTTCATTTTCGGTCCGGTTGTGCGTAACTTATATTTTACCGTTACAGGGTAATAGTACAGCGTGTCCAAGAAAGTATGCAACAAATGAGAAACTTTCTTTTTGCCGATTTTTTTTTAAATTTCTCCAATTATGAGTGTTAACTTTGCTCTTTCTGGAAGAGCTAGTCGTTCATCCATACGAATTTTTTTCTATTTTGTATAATACTAAATTCAAAATCTATTAATGAAGTGGCACTTTGGTGCATAGAAATGTCACTTTACTATTATGGTCGTCACTGTCAAATTTGAGGTTAGCAGGTTAGCTTTGTGTCAGTTTGTGTCAAATTCGAGGGTAGCAGGTTAGGTGCCACCAACGTATTATTCATACGTTTACTAAACGTATATAGCTTTTGAAGTTGCTCGCTTCGCTCGCTCGTACTCATACTCACTTATTGTGTAATATACTATTAATATGACATTTGTATCTTTGTTATTTAAGTTGGTATGCCATTTACTTGGCATTTGGATTTTAGACAAAGCATACACATTTTATAAAGTTTTTTTTTAAAGAAATTAAAAATAAGAAAAGTTTCCCATTTGTTGCATACGTTCTTGGACATGTTTCATATAACACTAATAATAGTAATAATACATCCCTACCGTAAAATAACAATTACTACTTTTGGAGAAGGAGAGGTGACAAAGATCAAGAGTCATGATGGAAACATGGCATTCTACGCGAATAAGAGATTAGTGAAAACTTGATGAAAGGGGGAGGGACGAGGGAAGGGCAAATTAAGAGGATTTGGAGGAAATTCCTAAGAGTGAGCTAAGGCGATATCAGAAGAAGAACAAAGAAGCAAAAGAAACTAAGAGAAGGTACAGTTCATTAAAGCCCAAACAATTAAATAGTTTTATAGAAGAGATGGACGGGCACAATAATGAAGGATCTGACAACAATTAGAGTAAAAAAATAGTTCCAGTCAAGGACATAAACATTTGTAGGAAATTGGCGGACGTCGCCATATCATCCTAACAGATGTATGAATAAAAAAGGGCCAAATGGAGTAATCCAACTCACCAAACAGTCAGGAGAAGGGACCATAATTCTCAGGTATTGAGAAAGCCAGAATAAGAACAAGGTATTGAAAGTTTGTTTTGAATACAAGTGTGTCAATCAATAACTGTATGCTTCAGGGATAATTATTTAGTTGATATGTTTGGCCAGAAGACAAATAACTGTGTATTTCTAACGAAAAACTGAAAAGACCGTGATAACTTTAAGAAATTGAAAACTATGAAAAGTTAATACAAAATTTGTGAGGAAACCATAATTTATCGAGATCCCGTGTTTGGGATTAAACCGGAAATGAAAATAAGTTTATGTAAATACTGATTTAGGAGTACATTATTAGTCGTATTTATATGAATAAACCGTACGTTGACGTTGTCATCACCATTTAATGATTTAGACCTGTTTCGTCTTTATGTGAACTGATCTGCCCATCTTCTTCTTAGTCTACCAATATTTCTTTTTCCGATGGTGATCCTCCATTTTATTCGTATTCGTCAATTATTTCTGAAATACTTCTTATTCCAAACTTCCCTTAATATATCTTCGTTTTGTTTGAAATATTCTAAGGTTAGCATATTTATCTAGATTCTAGAGGCAACTTCACTCATTGAGATTTCAGTTCAACAAAGCCTCAACTAAATGGCAATATAGTCAGAAAAATATCTAAAGCTAGACTGCACTGTTATAATGTAACGAACCATTCAGTTGATAGATCTTCACGATTAGGAAAATAAAATCCATGCATTATGCAATCAGACTAATTCCACCGTAAGGTTTAAATTACTACCACAATAAAATCAAAACAAATCTTACAACTACAACTCCATCCCAACAAGCAACGAAATGTGGTGGCAAGATATAATCCTTAAAGGATTTAAATCGCCGTAGTGAAGATCATGCGTTTGTATTGGCAGACCTTGCAATGATACTACATTGAAACGATGTCAAGGTGTCTTTAATACTTCTTCAAACAGTTCCCTCGCTGTAACACCTACAGCGATAGTATTATAGGTTTCCGAAACCTTTACTGTGGAGAATTTAAAGCTATATTAAGAAGTCAAGGGTTATCGATTGCACCATCGATAGGAAGTTTTATGAGTTTAGCTTAACCTTAGGGAGAAGATGGTTGAATTATGTATACTTCCGGCTGTGTTTTAGTCCAGGAATTGAAAACTGAACTGCGGTAGGCGTCAGTGTGTATTATTAATGTTAGGTTTCTAAGTGGCAAGTACTGGTAATTATTTGACAATACTGTACAAGTGGAGTTGGAAATACTTTATGGCAAAGGCAGTTTGTTAGATATGTTGGTATTAACGAAGTTAACTGATTCATATTTACTCATGTGCTTTTATTTTACCGTAATATTGTGATGTGTTATTGTACATTATTTTATTGAAATTACTTTTTCAATTTGGTTCAGATGTTATTATTTTTCGTGCAAAAACAGAAGTAAATACACAGCCATTTTAATTATGCTAAAGAGGCGTGTACTGAATTTAGCATGAACGTATAAACAAACAGGTTACGTAATATACGTTACTACCAGCTATTTAATTATAATAACTTCTACAAACGTCAGAAATGAACACATTTCATGTGGTAGGTCGTTTTGTATCTGTTCAGCTCGTCCTCGCTGCTCTAAAATGCAAATAACAGATAATCCCCAAAAATCGTCGCCTTGAACTTCCACAGTAATATCGAAAAAATGAGTGAGAAACGTCGTGATCGTGTGCTGAATAAATTTGCCAAAAACATACTACTGGATCGCCATAATGGCCTAAATGTTTCATAGCTCTTGGTAGCTTTCAACGGGCACATTTGGTTTATTCCTCGTAAAAAATGTAAGTGGGACTGCGGAAAAACTGCTCTGCAGACCATTTTTGTATTGTGCATTTGCAGAATATTCTAGGAATAAGAACCGAATTGTGTGGTGAAACTACTTCACATGTTTCTAACATAAATCTGTAGAACGATTTTTGGGATAGTTACACAATATAGCTTGGTTCTAATGTACTCGTCAAAACCATAAATAGTACGTTATAAATGAATGCGGTATTAACAAAGACGTGGAAAAACAACAATACATTTTTTATTATTTTAAAAGTAACACATTAACAATAATACTACAACATCGAAATTTTCTGTTTCATTTTCTCATTATCACTCAATCGCGAAATGCGAAAGATATAAGAATCCTGCGTGGTAACGCAGGCACTAAAGTCGTAGGTGAAAATACTTTCTGCTTTAAAGCAGACATTTCGCACAATCTGGGGAATCATCGGTGTAAACGATTCGTCATAAACGAGGGTATAGCGCTGAGAGCGCATTTTACAAAATCAAGAGAATCACGTATGATACGTTTGAGCGAATTTTTGTCATGTTTTGTTTTGTAAGTACGTTATAAAAGAAAATGTTTCAATATGAGGACTATTTGCGGCGAACCTGATATATTTCAAGTTTTGTTATAAAGGAAATCACTATAAATACTGAGTTAGGGGTCGGAAACTATACATTCGTTCCATCATTCCCAATGGACGTGAGGAACATCTAGAAAAGTTACTTTCTGGCATGGGAAGTGGTGTTTACGCAAATGTTAGTTTCTTAGCTTTTAGACAATCCTGAGCACTGACGATTTTTACAAAAACAATATAGTGCTCAGGGGCGGTTGCGCCTTAGGGGCTCAGGGACTCGTGACTCCCCAACTGTCAAGAGCCTATCTATCATTAGAAAAAAGGAACTATTCTATTATTAAAAATATATTTTATTATTTATTCTACCGCTACCAGATGGTAGCTGTGCGTATAATAATAAAGCAAGCTAGATCGTGCGTTCGCTCGTATCATATGCACGGCGCAGCTGTGGACAGTACGAATCGGAACCCCAAAATTTTATGGGATTACGGGCTAAATAGTGCCCGCTGCCGTATCGGCGTTATAACAGTTTTAATATGACGCGAGGGCTCACGAATTTTGAACCGCCACTGTCGCAGACTAGTAGTGTTATCGTAATATTTACAAATATTGCGCGGCTGCCGCGCCGATAGTATTACTTCTTGGAAATATTGTGCAAACTTTAGCATTGAAAATAAACTGCAAATGTAGCAAAGTGAATTAGAGCATTCTTGTATTGCTGTGCCGTGTTTGGTTGATCTTCCATAATAATCCGTTGCAGTTGGGGCGTGTTTCCTGGGTAGTTTCGGTTATTTCGTGCAGTTTCATTCAAAAAATGGCGGGGAACAGTATAACTACTATTCTCAACATGAAGTTTAAAAGCCTATCGTTAGCTGAAAAGGTTAAAATTAATAAAACTTGGATTAAATTTCAACTAGCAAGATGAAGTTCGAACTCGCTGTTTTTTTCTGTGGACATTTGTAGAAAAAATAAATGGATGTGTGGCTGTGATGCATTAAATGCTGGATTTTGTTTTCCGTGTGTCTGTTACAAAATAAAAACCATCGCTTATTTGGATTACAACATCGACGGAATGTACGATCCACCTTGTAGATGGATCGTTATTTATTATTTTTAGTGTAGTTACTATTAAAAATTAAGAGCTCCGCGATTATAATTATCACGAGCCACCACTTGAGTGAAAGCTATAATATATCGCATGCTTCATTGTTATTGTGAAGAGGTAATGCGGGTTGCACTAAAAATTTGCAGTTATAATAGTTCAGATACCTATTGAAAGTGATGTATGTTGTATATTGTGAATGTTTAGGGATCATATTTAGCAAGTCAGCACTGTATGCTATCGAGAAACACCAAAAGAGAATTGTTATGGAAGTTCTTCTTTAAATACTTGTATAGTATATAAATTAGGTCCACAATTCCTCTCAATTTCTTCATATCGTTCGCCACTCTTTCCCAGTCCGTTATATTCAACTCAAATAGGTCTTTTTTACATTATCCAGCCGTTTCTTCTTTGGTCTGATCCTCCTTTCCTTACGATCAATTCCTTCTTTTGGAATTCTTTTTGATGTGTAGGATTCTTGGAATCTGGATATGTGTCGTAATTGCCGAATTCAGTAAGACTTTTTGGTTGCTGTAATATTCGGATGTCTGTTCCATCAACTCTCTGCTTGTTCTTCTATCCCATGTTTCGTTTACTTTCTCCTCCAGAAATTCTGTTATTGTTGAAGATATTGGGTCTTATTGCCTTAATCCGCGTTTGATTTGAAAACCATTTGAGATGGCCCCATCAATCGTGACCTTACTCTTTTAGCCTTCCAGTTTCATTTTAATTAATCATACTGTCTTTGTTGATATTTTGAGATTAATCAAGTCATTGTGTACATCTTATCCATGTATATGGTATCATAGAAACCAGCACAAGAAGAAATTAACAACGACTGTGCAAACATGTTAGAGAAGTCAAGTAACCGATACAAAAAGAGACCACGGCAGTATAACCAAGCAAAGAGACGAGTAAAGAATGAGACCGATCAAAAACGAAAAAGGAGAACTACGAAAAAGTAAAAAAAGAAGCAAAGGAACTGCTTAGAAAGAAAAAGCGAATGCACGTGGAAAAAACTGAGGAAAATGTAAAGAGTGGAAGTATTAACGACAGAGAACAAGATGGTAGGATTGTACGGGAAATCAGTGAACCAAGTTTGGAACAAATAAAAAGTATCATGATACAATAATAGTACATTGTGTATCAAGGCCGTAAAAGTGATCTTTTTTGGCCGAATCTGTTGTTTGCGGCCGAGGCGTTTGGTAGGTAGGTAGGTAAAAAGTGTTCATGAAGTAGTTTCTGACAGATCAGTTCCAAAAAAGAAGAGTTTGACAGATGTGTACAAAAAAAGTAACATTTGACAGATATGTACAAAAAAGTGAAACTTTACGGCGGCAAAAAGGGCCATAGAATCGCCATTTTTGTAATGATCGCCTAAAAAAACTATAGCGCACGTGCATAAACGGTATTATCATAGAGTTGATTAAACTATGAGGAGATAAATCACATCGACGACTAAACAAAAAGGGAACTCCGTCTAGTGAGGTAAGTGGAAGGTTAGGCATGCGGGTAGCAACCTCTTCTCCGTAAAAGAACTTCTATCACGAAACCTACAAATTCCTCGGCTTCATAGTTAATGAAGACATACAGAAAGCCATAATGGGATTTATGCCAGTATCAGACAAAATATGCATGATAAGACTACGCAGCAACCTGTATAATATTTAAGCAGATGAAGAAGAAAAATGCAGATTTTATTAAAGCAAATTCCAAAGCATGATGTGAAACTAATTATGGGAGATATCAATGCGATGATAAGAAAAAGGCACATATTTCGCCCAACTACAAGAAAAGAAGGGCTACACGAAGAGTGTAACGAAAATGACACTAGGCACTTTGCAACATAAAAAGGTATTACATAAAGTAACCTAGAACTCCAGAGATGGAACAAACCGTAAATAAAGAAGATTGGGTACAAGCTAGAACAAAGTATTAGAACTAGATATAGGCTTAAAATAAACAATCGAAGCAATGGAGAGCGACACAAACAACGATGTCAATGTGGTTTGGAAAAATATTGTGAACACAATAGAAGGAGTCGCAGAAAACGTGATCGGACAACCTAGAAAGAGAAAGAATAAGAGATGGTTTATCGAACAACGTCACGAAGAACTGGATACCGATAGAAATTGAAGCTCAGAAGAATTCATATTCTTAAAATGCAACAAGAGTATGAGGAACAACGAAGGGAGGCAAAAAGGGTACTCAGATAAACTAAAAAGGAAGAAAGACATATGGACTGGATGGAATGGCAAAGACGTTTTTGAGAGAAGGAGGGGTTCATGATGAGGGAAAATGCCTCGACTAATTTGCAAGATATGGATAGGTGAAGAAATGTCACCAAAATGGAAATATGTAATTATAGTGACGATTCATAAAAAAGGTAAGAAGGCCTGTTGCAACAATTTTAAAGGCATAACACTACTCCTCGCCAGATACAAGCCATTATCTTATATCTTGCTTAAAAGATTGAAACTTTATCCGGAAGAAGTGGGAGAGTAACAAAGTGATTTCAGGAAAAGACGATCCATTGTCAACCAAGCTGGTGATACGGTTGACTGTCAAATGCTGTAGCAAATAATGAAAGAGCTGGGATTCCCAATGAAACTAATTAATTTGACAAAGCCGTACGTCTTTGGACCAAGAAGTAGTTAGCCGGAGATTGGTTGTCTGAATCTTATGACATCCGCTCAGGACTACGACAAGGAGATGCCATTTTGGCCGAAGAGTGGATTGGATACGTCTAAAGAGCAGAAAATGATAGAGATATAAAGAAAATACATTGGAGCCAACCCATAGAAAAAATACCACCAGGAACGCAACGAACAAGACTATCAGATTACATTAAAAGGACTTTGAAAGGACTAGGAAGACAAGCGGGTTGGGAAAAACGACACAAGATAGAAAAATGGAGAGAAATTATCAGTGAGGCTAAAAAATGATTGATTGGCCATGAAAAGAAAGAAGAAGAAGATATACAAAAAGGGGGACGCAACCATATTTGACAACTACAGAGTAAATGATCGAATGATAATCTTGCAGAACATATACGGGGTGAGATTATCAATAATAATAATAATGTAGGTTTAGACAATCAAGCAAATACTTGCAAATAGCTATCACCACATCCTGGATGTGCATATAATCTTTGTAGATTTTAAAATGATACCAGATGCTCTTATGCATTTACCATGTGCTTCTGAAGCACCACAACTTAATAAACAATTTTCATTCAGCCTGTAAGAACTGCCAGCAGATTTCATTTACATGCACATCATTGCTCCAGTGCATCATGGTGCATCTTAATTGTTAAAGTGGAAAACGTAATTACAATACTAGAAGAAATATATTTGCGTGGAAAAGATAGTCATCGTAAACTGGAATCAAGGAGCCGCTGCGTGAATGGAGTTTCGGATGCGACTTAAAACTGCCTGCATACTTCTTTATTCCAAACGAGTCTTTCAAGAATTATGTGTGGAAGAGGCTGTTATTGTGCCAGTGTTATTTTCTTCTTGTATGAAAATGTGAAAATCGCACGTAGACAGATGATGGGAAATAACTTTTTTGATAGGCGATTGGAACAATTGGGACATAAAGAAGACATTTTAAGTTATCGTAAAAACGTTAACTGTTTTAAAAAGATTTTCGAAGCATTGCCAGGTAAAGGGTCCGGCAATGAAACGGGAAGATTTCGTAAATAATTTTATTGTTGAAAAATTGTTTTTTTTATAAATTAATACATTAATGGGAAGTAAAAGAGTTGCCATTTGATTTACAATGTTAAAAAAATATATTTTTTGAATACTACATCTGCCAAATGTCCTCCGTTGTTCGTTGACATTTATGCATTCTTGGAGTCGAGCCTGAAAGTTTTTCATCACTCTTCGTGGGGTTACCTAAAAACAAAAGTGTTTGGAACTGATCCACCCAGGACAATTCCGGCCCTCAAACAACGAATTCGTGACTAGATTGCAGCAATACCTGTTGATATGCTACGAAGAGTGATGCAAAACTTTCAGGCTCGACTCCAAGAATGCATAAATTTAATGTCAACGGAGGACATTTGGCAAATGTAGTATTCAAAAAAAATTTTTTTTTAACATTGTAAATCAAATGGCAACTCTTTTACTTCCCATTAATGTATTAATAATTATAAAAAAAATAATTTTTCGACAATAAAATTATTTACGAAATCTTCCCGTTTCATTGCCGGACCCTGTACTTGTCAATGGATTATTATCCGAATTTACACTACATACAAACTGACACCGTTCCTAACATTGAGATGCACGCGACAACGTATTAATCGTATTGAAATGGTTGTAAATTTTTAACGTCCTTTCTCATTTTGATCGTCAATTAGATTGCCTTATCATAATGGCATTTTCGTGTCAGCCAATAACGGCGAAAACGCCATTAACTGGCTTCTGCATAAAACTTTAACAATCGCTGCTCAGCATGCAATTAATTATTATTAAACGCGGCAGTTTATTACGCTGTCATGAACCAGTGTAACGTAATTCTAAATTTGAATCATAAAGTTACCCATATTTATTGTTGGTTCCAATAGTCTTCCCAGTTTGGATGACAATTGAGCTAAGCGCTTGGTTGCTGGTTGCAGCATCAGTTATCATACAGGATTTTATTATTGAGTTGTTGACTGATTTATTTATTTCCCTGATGTTTATATGTGCCAGTGCTTCATATAATCGACAATGTAGCCTCAAATTAGCGTGGAAAAACGTATAATTACAAGCTTATCTATTCTATGGTACCTTACGTAACTATATATTTATTACCGTGTACAAACGGCCAGTTCAAGTAGTCGGCAGTTTTCAGCTTCGATAAATGCAGGCAACCGATTTTTTTTAATCTTTCAATTGCAACTCCGTCATGAGTAAGCAGCATTCGAAAATGTCAAAATTCATCCTGGGAAATTCGGTTATAGTAGCCTACCATCCAAGAGATCATGATGAGTTATCAATCAGTTATTGTTCTTTATTCAAGTAGTGTTGTTAAGTGTGAGTTTTGTTTTGATTCTATTCTGGTACCGATATCAAGTTAAAAACATACGAAAAATTTGGATTTTCACGTCTCCTCCAAAGCTTCAAATGTATATCGATTTCATGCTTCGAATCTTAAAGATCTCCCCTTGAATTATAAGATGGATTTTCTGAATAGCAATTTTGTATTTCGATCCCAACGTATATAAAACCTGCATTACTTTAATTTTTGACATTTTTGGCTGTATTTACTCACGTTAGCTCTAGCAAACTAACTCTTTAGTTTCCCCTAAATGCTACTTAATGGCTATGCGAATTTAAAAGAATATAAGTGATTTTAAAACGCCACAGGTTAACGTTGAGGTTCGTTACATGTATGCCTTTGGTTTCAGGGATTTTTCGCATTATCTCTTCACCAGTAATGTGATGTCTCCTAATCTAGTTAAGCCACTCTGAAACTTTTATTCCAATTAACTAACTCCGATAATTTCCATACTCACCTGTGTGGAAAGCAAAGTATATGTTGATTAATTAGATTTGGCAGCTTAATGTGTACCTGCCACTTTTGGAAGTTAATGCCGGTAGTGAGTTTTGGTTTACTTAGCAAGAGTGACACAGCTTGACAGTTCATTGCCACTAATGCATTTTTAGCTTATTCAGTAGAATCTGCGCTTGGTACCTCGTTTAATCTTAACTTTTCGGGCGTGTTCTGTGGTGTTTTAGCTTATTACCTACTCTGCTTCACGAAGTTGCCGATAGTGTTGACACGGTCATTTAGTAGCTTCCGTCCGTTTTGTTTTGGTTGCGAAGTGAACCGGGGCTGGCTTTAATAAGCCATTTTGCAATCTTCAGCACCTTGCCTTTAAATGGGATTTTCAGAATTTGATAGTTGCTGTTTTTTCTTAGTTTTCTTATATGTCATTGATTAGTGGCGAGAACTGGACAAACTCCGCGTTGGTGGAGTTATATGGGAACTGTATTTTTTACGGTTTTCGACAAGCCAGAACCTCTAGTCTAGAGGAGGTCAGAGCATTAAGCCGATTCACAACTGAAGGCTTTTAATGTGTCGGTAGGTGCTGATGGAATTTTAGGACTTTTACCGTTTTTCGTATCGAAGATTTTGGCATTTAAACCTGAAGCATTTTTAGTATTTTCGGAATTTGCGCATTCTCGTCTATGGATTTATATATGGGGCTTACTAGTTACTTACTAAATAAAGTACATAACTTAAGTTTAAACAATATGAAAAACATAATAACTTACAGTAATAATTGTTCAAAATACAGTCTATTATTGTCCATACACAGTTTACATCTTTCTCTTGCATTTTCTACGGCACGAAATAGCATATTGAGTGGGTGGTGTTTTATTAGCAGTATTTCTTATACGATTATTTAAATCTCCAATATTTTCAGGCACTACTAAAAATACACAATCCTTAGAATAGCACTGTACTGCAGCATCTACGTTTTTTGTTGCTGTCCATGACGTTCACGGCTACTAGATTTATCAGTTCATTAAAGAAAGAGCTGCAATTAAAGATATCCTTAACTGGTACCGTTGGAAAGGTAATTTGAAAATTGAAAATATATAATTTTCTGGATCCAACATTAATAATAAACGCATGGGAAGTTGGGGCCTTTTTTATGAATTGGGCGGTATGTATTGAAAATAAGAATCACTTAAATTGCGCCGCATTTATATCTTGTTTTTGCTATAATATGGTATAGCTTATCAAAGAGCCTGCGTCTAATAAGTGTATTTTTGATTTAACCCTTTCAGTGTATGTTGCGATTACCATATCACCGGGGAATCTTCTAACTTAGATTCTGGAGTTGTTGACAATAAAGTGTGTAGCGCCCGTCTCTCTCTCCTCCGGAGTAGCTTAGTTACCGTTGAACGGTATTGGTTACGGGACTGTTTTGAGTATTCACAGCTCGCTGTATGGCTTATATTGAAGTGTTGTAAGATTATCGGTAACGTATTATAGCGTTCAGTGATCACAATATTTTGACTGTAGAATTTGCCTCTGAATTATTACAAAGCAAAATGTAGAGAAAATCTCAGCTGAGATTAAAGTTGCTTGAATTCTGAAGAAATAAATAAGTTGCAGATCTATGAAATTGATGACATTTAAGAGATGAGATGCATATGATCCAATAAAAATGATATCGTGTATAATAAATGTAAAAAAACGACATTTAGCTTCCTTGTTTTATAATTTTAGACCCCAAGATATTTACCCGATAATGCCAAGGTAAGGTTGATAATAATCTGGTTTTATCAAAAATGGTGGCTACTAATCTTCGTTCAGATTTAATGTTAATTAAGTAATTTATGAATATTTCCTTCTTATATGTATAAGTAAATATATTGTTCAACTGTATAGTTTCAAGACTCTCATCTCATAACAAAACATGAAGATGTGTAAGTAATGCGGCAATATAGAAGCAATCAGAAATTCCCATAAAAAGGAAGCTCTTAACTGTTAAATTGGTGACACATCAATAAGCTAATGCTGCCTATATTTCCACCATACCTGCAACCCATTTTTACTCGTTTCATTCATTAAAAACTTACAGAATATGATAGGGATAAAGTACACTTCCCGATGGCTTGTTGACAGCTAGAGCGGATTTCCGGAAGTTGTAATTAGCAACTTTCACTTCCATTAAACCTATCAGTGGCGTGTCCCCTATTTTTAATGGAGGCTACAGGCATAGGTTAAATGCAAATTGATAGCACAACCTTCTGAATTTAATTGCATACAAGTATGCATGAGACGATTAAAACACAACATCCTGGCTCTTATTAAAAAAGCAAAGACGGATTAAGAATGTATCATTCGGCATAGAACATGTTTATGAAAAGCAATCTTCTATTGTCATTATTCGTTTCTCTATCTGCTGTAGACTCAGAGAACCCAATGTGCACAATGAAAAAAAATATCCTGGGCATGCATTTATCAATTTCTTTGGCCATATGTAAATTGAATAACAAAGAGTCATTACTGAGTTACTCATTTGGAAAGCTTCTATACATTGCAAAGAACCGTGTTCCTAGCGACCCTGCTGAAGATTGATCGAGCGAACAGGGTTCGATCCATAGAAATTCAATCCAGCCCAGATGGCCATTAACACGTTAAGCGCCATCTATACTAAAAAATATATTTCTCCATGGGCCACTTATTTAAATTTATAAATTTGGCTACACGTGCAGATTGATTCCCAGTTCAACTATTGGACATTGTTTAACGTTTATATTTATTGAAAAAAATAGGTGAATCAATTTTAATGCATGCGGCCAATTTTGAATTTTGGCGCCGGGTGCATCTGTTATGCTGCACCCCAGACATGCGCAAACTCCTATATACTTTGCATCTTGTTTACTTTGTGTCGTGTGCTTGGCGTGCATAGTTGGTGTAGTTGTGTCTACTTGTGAACGAATAATGGATGCATATGAGGTAGAGCAGGCAAAGTTGAGAAAACTTTGGGATGAAATATTATCGGACGAGGAAGTAGAAGCAGAACCTTATAGTGATAGTGGAACTGAGTATGAACTGGAATCAGAAGCGGAGGAGTCTTCAGATGAATATGATTCGTCAGCCGTAAGATTTATAGTTTATAAAATACCCAAATCTTTATAATGTGGAGACGTTATGTTTTTTAGGTTATAAAAAAAAAGTTAAAGAGAAATCGTAACAATAAAATGTGTACTGCTGCTGCTGGCGACACATTAGAAGCAGAGCAATCTACTTCAGCTGTAAGAGATAATCTATAAGTGTTAAAATGTTTATGAGCTAAGTTTATTATACTCCGTAGGCACATAGCAAAATTTTCAACGAAAATCCCAGAAAGAAAAGGTGCACTAATTCTCCGTCCGCTACGTTACCATCTATACCCCACAGCATTGCTGATAATAATATATCTATAATTCCCAATACTGACATACCTATTTTATCTACTAATTGTCCTGAGAATGTCATTCTAGACGTTTTAGAGAGCCTGCAAATTGACAGTGATGATGACGAAGAAACTGAAAATTTCGAAGATGGAAATGAAATCTACCAGAATATAGTTTGGAATTCTGTGAAAACGGAAAATATTCCAAGTTTTGACTTTACTGTGGACAATGTTGGCGTTAATCCAGATATAATATTGCAGTATCAGGACAAGCATCCTTTAGATTTCTATGAATTATTTATTGATGACCAACTAATGTCACTTATGGTTGACGAAACTAATCGGTATGCCGAGCAATTGCGAGAAAATAAAACATTTTTGCCAAATGCTCGAATAAATAACTGGCAACCAACTAATTCCCAAGAGATAAAGGCATTTCTCGGTATTATCCTGTGGATGGGACTATGTCGATATCCCCAGATAAGAGACTATTGGTCAAAAAATGATCTCTATGATAACAAAGTAAAATATATCATGTCACGCAATCGTTTTGAGTTGTTGGTCAGGATGTGGCATTTTTGTAACAACAAAGAAGAAAGTGCGGCAGATGATAGGCTGTATAAAATTTCTCCGATAATAAATCATTTACTAGACAGATTTCAACATGCAATTACTCCTGAAAGGGAAGTTTGCATAGATGAATCTTTAGTGCCTTATCGAGGTAGACTTCTATTCAAACAGTTTATAAAAAATAAAAGGCACAAGTTTGGGATTAAACTGTACAAACTGTGCTTAAAAGGTGGTTATACTTATAACATCAAGGTATATTGTGGAAAAGATAAACCAGATAGGAATTCACTAACCGCTCCAAGCAAAACTGTTCTAGAACTCTCTGAATCACTATTAGATGCAGGTCGCATTATTTATACCGACAATTATTACACGAGTATTGAACTAGCACATGAACTAATGAAAAGGAAGACCTACCTCGTTGGAACACTCAGATGTAATAGAAAATACAATCCAAGTGAGGTAACCAAAAAGCAGTTGAAAAAGACAGAGCAGGTTAGTTTACAAAGCAATACAGGGTGCACTATATTGAAGTGGAAAGACAAGAGAGATGTACTGATGCTCAGCATTCAACACGACGCCAGTCGTGTACAAGTTACACGAAGAGGAGAACAACATTTTGAAAAACCGAAAATAATTGTGGACTACAATAAATCAAAGTCTTTTATAGATATATCAGATCAGCTGAAGGCCTACTCGACTTCTTTGCGTAAAGGGGTGAAATGGTACCGTAAACTAGCAGTAGAATTGTTAACAGGGACAACACTAATCAATGCATATAAGATTCACCAGGAAGTTACAAAAAAGAAAATGTCAATAACAAAATTCAAAGAAGAAATTGCATCAAAATTACTCCAACTAAATAACTCCAGAAGAGATACAGAAGTATTTGGAAATAATCATGAAATAAAGGAAGGTAAAACAAGGAGGAGATGCAAATTATGCTACGAAAAATTTTCCAGAGAGAACGGTGCCAAATTTGCCAGATCAAAGGCTACACAAACTCACTTTATGTGTTCAGAATGCAATAGAAATTATTGCATTCCTTGCTTCTTTCAAGTACATCGAACAATTTTGAAATAATTATTCCTGTACCAAACATTGTATTTGTTAATAAAGTTATAATTTCAGTTTATTCCCTTAGTAAGCTTTTACTTTTGTAACGCATTTATACTTAAAATAAAGTTTAATTCTTACTTAATGCTTGATTTTCTTAATTTGAATTAATATGTATTCCACAGGCCTACCGATAATAAATTTAATTGGCCAAATGTATAAACTATTCCAGTGGGCCATAGTGAATCAAACCCTGATGCATTTGTATGGATACAATGCATTGGATAGGCAACACACAGCCCAAAAGAAACATTTAAATGGTGCATCATATCTGATGCATCGGCCCATTTGGAAATAATGAGCATGCACCATATTTGATGCACTTGGCGCTTAACGTGTTAAAGGTAATTACTGCGAGTAGTTTGATTATGTTATCCACATGTGATAGCGTTTACTTTTCTACTCGCCGGGTGCTACGAGCCGTATGTTCGATTTTCCCAAGCTAATATTTGCGTTGTCAAGCCATAGAGGAGGTTAAGTAACTTTATATTTTTTGTTCGCTTTATATTGCAGCACCGTTTTCCACTGTACTAGCTTAACCTAGCGAGAGGGTGGACGTTTTTCATCTTTGTAACTATTCCGAAAATTAAGGCATCCTAATTGAAAATATTCCAGGTCGTTTATCAGGGCCAACGATCGACACGAAAAGAAGCAATTGCGGGCTTGCTGTAATTAATTAGGGGAGCTCGTGGGATTAGTTAACTTTTTGGTATTTGTTATTTATAAACAAGTTTAGTCAAGGAGTTGTGTCTAAGTTTGCAATTAAGTAGTAAATCGTTCGACATCTTGAAGACAGTACGATTTTGTAAAAAAAAGGATGCATATATGTAGACCAATACAGGTAATAATTTGTTGTTGAAGGTTTGTGTATAATAAATAATTGGTAACTAACATTATTACTTAAAATGTTCTTTCTGCAACTTTCCGATTATAAAATTTAAAAATAAATTTATTATAGGCAACGACGTTATCGAAACTAGAGCTGCAGTCAACATTTAATGATTTAACAACTCATCCTATTAAAACAGTTCAATTCTTAATACGAAGGTACTGAAATAAACCATATTCGAGTTTCTTTGGGATAAGCATTTCAAATTTGAAAAATTGTGGATTTGATTCGCATAGACGTCAAAGTTGTGCAAGGAAGTGTGTAATGTTATGCAAAGGAAACATTTGAATTGTTTAGGGCGGGTGGGGGGGGGGGGGGGTTCAATCGAAGATGCATATATTTTGTTTTCTTTTCTCCCTCTTACGCATTTGGCATGCTCGCATTTAGCGTTGTTGCCAGTTTGTGAAATTCGATAAATGTTCATTATCCCTCTCTCCCTCTCCAGTATTCCAGTGTATGTTGTTGCTATGGTTACGCAAAATAATAAAGCCACAGCACTTCGTAATTATTTACTTAAAATATTTGTCAATAGCAAGTCTTCATAATCACCCCGGTTGTTTTATAATTGAAGCTAAAGGGGTGTTTTACATTTTGTTGTACATCAAGGCTCTAGTATTTTCCAATGGCAGTTCACCATGTCGCAGGTACATACTCGGTTGAAATAGTTAAAATAGTAGATACGGCGACAAATTCGTGTTGTTTAGGGGTGTTCCGTGGTGCTGCATCTGCCGGTGATGCAAATACTAAGGAAAATTTCTGTCGGTAATGGAAAATGTTCGTACTCAGCTTCAGAATGGAGGACTTATTTTACTGCAAGAAAACGCATAACTGCGCTTCGCTTTACAAGTGAAGATCGTAAATTAAATGTAGGAACACTATTAACATCCATAAAACATAAATTTAATCGGGCACCGACGGAAGGCGATAACCGCAACAAACAACGGTAAAAAACAATCCCTAAGTATTCTACCTGCACTTATAACGCGGATACGCCCAAAACTTAATTCTCAACATGCAGCTTACTTACACGTACGTAATTGAGGGTAATTTAATCATGCAAAATCTACATGTATGATATATTTCAAATTGATGATAAATTATGCATACAATAAAAACAGGTTTAACTTAGCTGGGATGCGCCAATGCAGGCGGTCGATCACCGAGGCTGAGGCGAATCCTAATCGCGGGCTTTCATGAAACCAAAATGGGTAGCTTCCAGATTGACTACGGGCAGTTGGCGTCTGTCTAAACGCGATGTAACAACTCTAGTTCGAAGATTAGATACGTGCATTCGGCATGAATCCACGCGCAATGTAACGAATTTTCCCAGGGCTGCGTTGCTTTACAGGATGGTCGCAAAGCGGTTGATACAGGACGATACGGGGGTTCTTTTAAATATATCCAATCAGGAGTTTAGATTGGTAGGCTGCGTTTTATGAATTGCCGGAAATCGATACCGGTAAAGGACTTCTGAAACAGCTACATTTACGGGACGATAACGCTCAGATTACACATACAATGCTGGACTGTCCTAGGCCAACTAAAGATCTGCTCCCCGCGCCTGTACTTGGCCCGTGCGTTACCCCCTTTTCTTCTTTATGACCGTCTAATGCAGTGGGGGCGTGAATTTTGAAACGGGCCTAACAACATCCGTCCAATTACTTGGCTGTAAGACGCACAAATGTTGATGTATTTGTAAACACTAAATAGAAATCGTTCATTTCAGATTTCTTTCGAAATCTATTTATCACAATCAACAAATTGTTTCGATTATTGATTTTGGAAATGTCCCAATTACTGCTCTAGGTATAAATACTGCATATTCGATTATGGAGTTTTTCCCTTTTTCTTCAATTTTTCCATCTGCGTAGATGGTCTACAGCTAGCCGTGTCTGATTTTTTAAAGTGCAGCAGCAACATAGAATTTATCGAAATCACTTAGGGATTGCGTTTTAATTATTTCTCAAATTTAAATGTAGCAACCTTGTCACTACCTACTATTCTATATTAGGCGATCTACCTTATCAGTTTTTTATTTCTCAGCAGCCCAATTATGTAGTAGCGGCTGCTTGATAATAATTGTAACACAGCAATTGCAAATGTTCTTTTTCTTAACTTCTGTTCAATAAATGATATTCTTGTGTAAAACGCTCAGGCATCCAGTTTTTAGTATTTTTTGACAAAATCATGAACTTTCTGATCAGACATATCAAGCGACAGTCAAGTTTTTCATTTGCGCATCCTTTCATGTGAAACACCCTCAAGACATGGATCGCAGATAGAAGAACAAACATATAAATGGGGCGATACCATATTTTGACATAATGAAATCTGCAAATATCGTGAAAGCAAATAGAAACTTAAGATTAAGGGGTCTTAAAAATGTAATCGTTGATATCTTCTCGATACCCTAAAGGAACATTTGTCAGAACCCCAAAATGTTTTACTCTAGTTTCAATTGGAACATCAATCGCATTGACACTAAATCTGGTCTAATTTTACGGTCTCTTACATACAATATGACTTGATAGTATTTAAGACAAAATTGTAGTGAAAATGCAACTATCTGATGATATTTGCAGATTAGTATGTATCACGTAAGTTGCCAGTGAATATGTTGAAAAGTAACGGTCTTAACGTAGATCCCTGAGGAAGCCCGTTCTTCACAAAAACCTTATCCGATACAATGTTAGTTACTCTCGCAACCTGCATTCCCTCAGCAAACTGTGGCGGAGTTTGATAGCTTACATATTTAAGTCATACTAATATAGTATAGCACCTAATGATAGTTTCACAGCTTTAACTTCTTTAAATCAATGACCTGGTAGAAATAGATATATAATAAAACGATTGGTTGTTACGCCACTGGGACGAGGCTTCTTTTCGTTTTGCGCTTCGAAACGCTCAATTTCCTTCAGTTTACAGGGCAATTGTGCAGTTAGCTCAAACGGCTGTTATAATATTTGCGTTTCCACATAAACGCTATATAAATTTGCGTGTGCTTCCGCATTTCCGTATCGATTTTTCAATAACGCCGATACTTACGTGTGGCCCTACGTACTCGTTACTATCGCTTAATTATTTCGCCGTCGCGCCCTTTTATCTGTACGCGCGTCTTATTCGACCCTTGCATTATTAACACGCAACTGGAAAATTACTCGCGAACGAGCACTTCGGGCCAAATTTTAAGCGGCCCGGATTGCGGCATTAATGAAAAACATTTATTCGCCGAAGTGTTGCTGGCTTGAATTTGACACAAATGAGGGCATAAATCAGGCACGACCGCAAGGATCGGCTGACCTTAATAAAGGACGCGCGGTGGACCTTTTGAAGGCGGAAATTAGCGTTAACACAGTATACAGGGTGATTAATTGCCCTGTTAAGGTTTTACTGCCCAAAAAAATTTAACGAGTGGCAAAATTGGCTACCTTGGGGAATACAGACTCCCTCAGCAGCTGGTTGTTAAATTTAGGGCATTGCTGGCCATGGCCTTTAGCGAATTTCTAACGTTCAGGTGGGAGTAAAAAATTGAGGTTTTGTTGAAGGTAAGATTGTTCTGATAATCTGACACATTATTAAACCGATGGCATTGCTTATTTTTGATACTTTTAGCTGCTCTTGAAGTTATTAAATTGATAAGAAAACGAGGCAGCTTTTTCTTTTCTTGTCTCCCATTTATAATAATATTCGAATATACAAAATACACACAATTATTGTAAGCTTATAAAAATATATATTGTTTGTTGGGTGTATTTTTAGCGTTGCGATGAAAATGCTTTCAGGACAGTTTTCTCAAAAAAAAAACTAGGAGTAAAAATTGCATTTGCATGTTGCGCAAACATAAAATATTCAAGGGTAATACCACAAGCAGTGGATATATTTTTGACAAATATTTTGTCGTTTCCATGTAAATTATTGCGGTTAAATTTCACGATACAAAATTACATCAAAAATGTCACGAGCCGAAGGCGAGTGACATTTAAATGTGATTTTGTTGAGTGAAATTTGCAATAATTTCTATGGAAATGGCAACAAATATTTAAAAAAATATATATCCACTTCGAGTGGTATTTGGGACGACTATTTGACAATATTAATACATAACGATTAACTTTATTGAAAAATAACCCAACAATTAATATAATTATTCATTCTCAATTACATTCAGCGGAATACTTCCAAAACACAGCATTTTAAAATTTTTAAAACAAGCCACACAGTTTGTTGGGGTTTAGTGTTACGTAACCTAGCGATATCACTAAGGACAGAACATCATTGCTAAGCGATACTTCGCAACAAGGCTATTTATTTTTTGAGTACGTACATTGTTTTGTGAATATTTTGCATGGTGCCCAATATTCAGTGATATACTGCTGTTATTGGTTGAAAAAAGCAAATGTCTGCAATATGATTGGCTTATATGTTATAGTGTTGAATAGTCACTAATACACTTTATATGTAGCAATTTGTTATTATGAAAATGGAAAATATAAAAGCAAGATGAGACGCACCGATACTTGGCATATAACGGTTTTTGGCATGCACTTTTTGGAACGCCTGTTTCTTAAGACACATTTTCTATTCGTGTTCTGTTGAAATGGTGCTTTTTATGTGGTATGGTCGTTATCACATTACGTTATACATACTGCCGCCTCATATTTGCGACGATGGGACAAAGAGCGTTCATAATGTGGCACTTCGGATTTCAATATGACAAGGGATAGACATTTGCATCCGTAACTTAAAAAAATCATGCCGAGACCGAGGTTCAAACTCGCGACCCAGATTCGGAAGTACAGCAGTTACGCCACCCAAGCGTTTAGCCTTATTATCGGTACCCCGAAAACAAATCGAGACACACAACAAGTTATATTTGCTCACTTTAATCATGCGCATTTCGAAACATTTATGTTGGAAAATTAGCACTCATACTGAATGATTGCTGAATTTCTGGCCAACTTTGTGTGTATGATACGTTCATATTGTTACTATCACGTGTTATAATTTCATACATGATTTTGGAGTGAAGTTTATAATTTAATCCTCAAATAATAGCAAATCAAATCAGCTTCTAACCAACCATTAATAGACGACGACAGTAAAGCAAGTAATAATGGAGATGATAAGGTTAATAGTTAATTAGTAGGGGTGAATAGTCGCCTTCTATATTAGGGTTAAACTGCCTTGAAGCTTTCCAAAGCGCTTCCCTAGTTGAAGATTGTGTCCTAAGATTTATTCTTATTGATTGCAGGAAACATCAGCGCCGTATTTACATATAAATGGAAAGGGGAAGAACTAGCAAAGCTCTTAGAAAATGACTCCAGAGTTCTAGTCCATATAACGATTGCTAGTCGCACGACGTCTCGCACGGCTACTATTAATAGGTGAGTAGAATTTTCTATTTTATAAGATTTTACGGCTTGAAAGGGACGGATTTGTTGCATACAAGTCGGTTGTATGAAGTTTCAGTGTCCCAGTGACCACAATTGACTTCAATAGAAAGCTTTCTCGATTTTTGTATACAATATAAACAAAAATAGCTAATAATAAATCGTTAAAACAAAAATGCTGTCGTAGTTTTATGATTATCCTGCACAGCATTATCACTTTTAGAGTGTATCTACAAGAACTAAAATATATATTATTTTCTTGTTATGGCTTCATTTAAACTATATACCAGGTAGTTTTTCCAATATCCATCCATGAAGGAAGTTTAAGTCATAAAACCTGTAGCTATAAATATCTCATTTTATGTTGCTCATTCAATTAATAAAGCACAGTAAACGTTAACATTACATCAATCTTGTTTGTTTATAATTGATAATTATATTTACACATAATGTACCACACTTCTCATAATTAACCTTATCTCTACATATGCAGCTTTTTTAGGTTTTACTTGAAACTTCAAAAATTCATTATCCCAGCATCATTGTAATTTGCTACTGTTTATGCTCCAAATGTCTTAACTTTGATGATTCACTTCAATATCAGTTGTGTTTATGAAATGCCTAATCATTAAGATTTATGGCTGCCATAAAATATATTTATATAAGTCAGAGAAACGTTGCCTTCCATAAGTGAAATTCCAATTTCAGTTTAAAAATCTTGTTTTAAGGATCTCAAAAACTGAAAAAACTGTGTACGAAACAAATGGTTGTAAAACTTTAATGCTGTTTTACTTCTTGAAAAGTTCGCTCACAATTATTTGCAAAAATTCGCCTAACAAATGTTGATATCATTCTGTATAGTATTTATATGTAATTAATATAATTGAAATTGAAACATCGAACTGCTGATAACTATTACCGAAATGTGCGCATATATACATATATGCACCATATTTTGTAAAAATATGCAGAAATTTGTAGAAATATGCATTTTCAGGTGCCATCTCATTTGATTTTTGCAGAATTTTAGTGAATGTTCGATTAACCATAACTATATAGGAAAAAACACGTATTTAATGTATTATTATACTCATTTTAATCATTCTTACAATTATTTCAATAAAAAAATAGGTAATACAAACAAAATTCGTAAATTAATCATCGTTATAAAAACATCTTGCAATTAAATTCTGTTAAAAATTTTCAAGAAGAAACTTATGTACAAGATGTATAAGACGTTAGGTTCCCAGCAAATTCACCATTCAAAACGTGGCTTATATTATTTAAGGTAGTGTAACCAGTAGTTTTCTTCGTCACTGAATTACATTCTTCTAAAATTGGAGCATTTGCTGTACCTTTTACACTTTTGCATGAATTCTCAAAACTATAATATATATGCAACTGCGAAAATATGCAATAAATGCCTAAATATGCAAAAAATGCATTAACTAGTTAGTGTTAATTAAGTGTAAAAGTTTCAGTTCGTGCACATTTCTAATCCTATCGTAAGATATGCATAAATTATTATGCAGTTTGCATCAAATCCATTTTCTATTTATAACCTACTATGTTCAGATTAATATACAGGGTGTTACGATATGTAGACTTTTTTAAATTAATCAATGCGCCAACTGTATATCAATTGAGAACTAATGATTTATTTGTGTTTAAATAAACATTGAACAAATTGAACTAAATATTAATTATAAATTTAACGACTGCAAAAACTACAAATTCTCTATCCAACACTTGTTTTAGTTTTTCACATGTTTCTGTTTGCTGAACGAGGCTCGCTGGTTAAAAACTGATCGAAGCATGTTGACATTTTTCACTTCAACATTATACAATAACAGTGCAACTGTTCTAAAACGTGTTGCTTGTAAGCCAATTCTAATTTACTAACTCCTGTCCTTTGATATTCGAAAGACGTATGGGCAGGGCCCCCGCAACCGCGCGTGCAACGCGTGCACCGCACGCGGGCGCCACTCAAAAGGGGCGCCAAACTGGAGATTTGTATACAATTTGAATTTTTAATTTTTCAACAATTTCAAACGATTCCGATGAACAAAGCACTAAGGCACTAAAGAAATCAATTTTTTAACTCAATTCATAATATACCTAATCAATAATCTTATTGAAGTTTATGTTCGTTGATATAATGACCTGATCCTATTGTGACAGACAACATTATATTTTTGAAATCAAATAGCTAGTCCTTTAGCTTTAATTATTAAATATAATAAAATCGGTAGGTTAGTTAATTCTGTGTGCAATATGCAATGCCCTGAATAAAAATTATAGAGATGATAATGTTTTCGAGGAATAACTTGCTCAAGCTGGAAAACTAGCAGACGCTCTTGAGATAGAGCAAGGTTTTCCTCCATTAAATACTGTTACATGAAAGTATAAATCAAAATTGTTCGATTATGAACAGAGGGATGAGATACCTCAAGATTCAAAAACCGCGTTTAAAATAAATTTCTTTTTTTTTAAATAATTGATCAAGCACTAAGTTTTTTAAATAGTAGATTTGAAATGATATCTGATTATGACAACGTTTTTGGGTTTTTAGTGATATTTTTAAATTAAATGACGAGGATCTTTTAAAAAGCTGTCGTGCTCTACAACAAAAGCTAACTAATCAGAAAAAGAAGGAGGCTGACGTAGAAGAAAATGATTTTTTAACGAGATAAAAGCCCTAAGGTTGTTTTCATTACCTGAAGCGTCAAATCCCCTCGACTTCTACAATATATATTTGAAAACAATCTAACTTCATCTCTACCAAATATTACCATTACATTAAGAATCCTGCTTACTTTACCTGTGTCTGTAGCTTCTGGTGAGAGGTCCTTCTCAAAATAAAAAATAAAATAAAAGTATTTGAGGTCTACCATGTTACAAGAAAGATTATCTGGTTTGGCAATCTTAGCTATAGAGCAAGAGATCCTCCATAAAATTCATTTTGGCAATATTATAAAAGAATTTGCAGCAGAAACTCCACAAAAAACCTATTTAATTTTTGGATGATTGCGTGTTTTATTTTATTATTGTTTGATTTGTTTTTTCCTTTGTAACAAATTTAAAGAAGAATAAAATTTTAGTTTTTAAAATCTGTGTTGTTTCATTACAAAATTAAAATAAAATGAGTTTTCGCATTTGGCTCAAATGTTTAAACAACTACAAGAATATTACAGCAAACCAGGAAATTAAAAAAAAACACATGTAACAGCTTCAAGTTTTTATACTTCAAAATATTATTTATATAGGTACTACATACAGGGTGTTATGGAAATGAGTGCAAATATTTTAACCAGTGATCGAGCTCACCAAATTGAACAACTTTTCTATTTATCGTTTTTCATTTAATCGCATATTTTTCAATCATTTATCTCCCCCAAATTTGTCGAGCCGCTTGGTAAGCAAATCTACATTAAAGGTGAATGACACAAGGTATATTAAAACTGCAAAGTTCTTGCACAAAAAACATGCGGTCAATAACTTACCTACCTCAATTGATAAGGTACGTTGCTGACCATATGTGAACTAAAGGTTTAGGGACCTCGGTAGGCGAGCGGCGATTGCCGTTGCAGCCGAGGTCACATTGAAAATCATGGAGCGCTCGAGCCGGAGCGTTGAGAGTTCAACTCCCGGCGCGGGCGGTCTAGATTTTCAATTAATTAAGGCTAGGTTTAAGTGACGCCCGCGCCCCCTGAAGTAATGCGTAAGCGGTTCCGGGGTGCAACGGTAGTAGGTAGGGAAATTAAAAAAAAAAAAGAACTAAAGGTTTTATCAGTAACTATGCAGTTTTTGTTGGTTTGCATATCAAAGAAATGTTTTTTGTGTTCTGTTCGTTTAAATTAAAATAGTATTCCATAGGCGGGTATGCATTTTGAGAGTAAAACTGTTTTGAATTGTAACTCAGTGTTGAGGGCGTTTTCGAAAAAGTGATAAATGGAGAAGTTGTCCAGTTTAGCGAGTTCTATTACGGGTTAAAATATTTGCACTCATTTCCATAACACCTTGTATATTCAAAGGGCGCCAAAATATTTCCAGCACGCGGGCGACGATAATCCTTGCGGGGGCCCTGCGTATGGGACAGGCGGGAAACTGGGGAAATTCCCGGTGGCAGGTTCTACGATCCACTATTGGCAGGCAATGGTGTCAAACAGTCATGACGTTACATTTGCGCAAATTTTGTGGCAAAGTTTTTAAAATTACTGCTTTAAAAGCCCTTATTTACATATTTATATTAATATATAGAATTACGAAGATCAAGTTTGCCGTCGCCCCATAAAATTTCACGCGCTGATACGGAAACTGTAGCTTTTTCTTCTATATGTGTAAAGAATTTAAAAGTAAAGTGGCTTTATTAAATTTTTAGATGAAATTGAAATTTAAAGTATGGAATCGCATGCCCGAACGCAATGCATTTTGGGGTTCAGTAATTAGCGTAATTCTAAAACAAAAAATCGCTCACAACGTACCAAATTACAAATGCGAGGAGAGAAAAGTAGCACTGAAAAGTAATGTTTTTAAAATATTAAAATAAAACGCCAGATATAGCAAGACGTAAATACAGGGGGCCCTGAATGACAGCTGATGCCACATTCCCCATAATGTATCGAGTTCCCATAATGCATCCAGTTCCGGTATACGATTCCGCACTTTCAATTTAAATTTCATCTGAAAATTTAATAAAACCGTTTTAAATTTAAATTCTTTAAAATATGGAAAACAAAACTATATAGTTTTTGTTTCTGGGTACAAAAATTTTTAGATACTTATAACTTTATGGAGAGACGGTAAATTTGATCAGCGATATTCTATACCTTAATGCATATGTTTGAGAAGTGCTACAATCATTGAGTAAAACGCTTAATTTCCGAAAATTTTCATGATCCTTAACAAAATGGTGTTTGGTTTAGGAATATATTCTACTCAGCGAGATATTTCAAACGAGGTGTTACATGACCCCCACCCCTTGCATTAAAAAATGTTCAGTATTCAAAGATATTCATTAAAATTTTCTAATTTAATTGTAAAATATCTAGAAAAGTTGATTAAATGAATTACTTCTGACTGAGTAATATGTCAGTTGAATAATGTAAATGACGGCTAGAAATGTATAACTATTAGTAATTATAATTTAAGTTTTTTTTTATATTTACTCTGACATAATAGATGCAACTACGGTTGTACGAAGGGGGAGGGGATAACACAATTGCAACAGTTAAATTTATGTTGTTTTTCTTTGTTTAAGTGCGAATTATCAGCTTATTAAAAACCTATTATTGCAGTGCTTTCAATCTTAGGAAATTGAACATCGTATTGGCATTATGAACCTTATTATTAGATAATAAACATGATTCTAGATATATTACATATACTGTATTCACGACGTTCTTAGACTAGAGCAGGCCATGATTTCAATTTATTATGTTGGTATTAAGTTTAGTACAAGTTTGTACAGCCTGTTAGTATGTCAGATGTTGAATACTATACTCGGGCCGCCGAACAGATAGAGTGGAGCAGGCAACCCAAATAACATATTACAAAGGTCACTTGATAATATTTTAATTATAATTACTCAAAAGGATCGGAGATGCCGACCCTTGTAATTAGAACTAATTTCAATAATTGTCATTAAATAACTTTTTGAGGTTATGATGCAAATAGAAATGTCGACCAACTTAAAAGTCAAGCCTGACATTTGCGCACTTGTAATTGAAAATGTTTAAGCCTGTGGCCTGGCTCTTCCTAAATCTCATTATTGGCTACGGCGTCGAAACCAAAGCACGTTGCCCGTGATATGGTTAAGTTTGTAGCGTTTTTTCTTTGGAGTTCCTTTATTCAACCATTTACAAGGACTAAATTGTGCATCTCTACTGCTGTTTTCACAGTTACATATAAGTATAAAATATTGACTTGTAAAGTAGTCTCTTAAGGAACTTTTAATTATTCATAGAGCTTCCTGCATTATGGGTAACCGTAAGAAACTAATTCGTAGTCAAGAACGTGAAAGAATCTATAGCGACTATTGCAATTTTACTCAGTCGTTTTGCAAGAATGGGTGACTAAAGCAACCGATGTTGGCTTAAATACAGTTAAGCGAATTGTTAAAGGAGCCTAACAAAGTGGCGGAAGAAAATTTACTTCTCCAAGAAAACAAATTACTAAACTTACCCCAGGTCATCTGTCGATCAATATAAAGAAGAAGTAATCCCAAGTGTGATCTATAACTTTGCCATAAAAAGAGACCTACAATGAAAGCTGTATTCGAAGTCGAATAAAATGAAGGGGGTGTTAATTTCACTGAGAAATTACATTCCTTTAGGCGATTGGTACACTGTAAATCATACAAGTTGACTATACTACCTTTAAAGGTATTACCTATATCCAACCCTAAGCTATTTTAGAAATACGTTAATCTAAGGTATAATGAAACTATTCTACCCCAAAGGATATAATCTACCTTATGAAGAGGTATAACGTTCGACCTCAAAAGGTTTAACGGTATACCCTGCAACCAAACTAGTGACAAAATTCATGGTAGAAAAGAATACTTTAAGAGGTATACTTGAATACCTTATGAAGGGTTATAAAATTCTACCTCTAGAAGTATACATATCTACCCTGAAGTGAAAGTGGTGCTCAACGTCCAAGGTAGAAAACAATACCTCAAACGGTATATTTGATTACCTTAAGGGTATTAACTTAGCAAATGAATGGTATATAATTTTACTCTTGAAGATATAAACATTTACCTAGCACCGGAAATAATCACTAACATTAAGGTAGTAAAATATACCTCAAACGGTATATTTTATTACTTTAAGGGTATTAACTTAGCTAGTGAATGGGTATATAATTTTACTCTTGAAGGAATACACATTTACCTAGCACCGGAAATAATCACTAACATTAAGGTAGTAAAATATATCTCAAACGGTATATTTGATTACTTTAAGGGTATTAACTTAGCTAGTGAATGGGTATATAATTTTACTCTTTAAGGTATACACATTTACCTAGCAAAGGAAGTAATTACCAATATTAAGGTAGAACACAATACGTAAATGGTATTTGAATACCTTGAAAGATTTTAAATTCCTTATCTTGCGGTAGAGAATTCTACAGTGCCGGACAGAAGTAATGTTATCCTGATACGCGTTCTAGGGTCAAAAATATAATTTTATTAAAAACACACGCAATTGTTGTTGGCACGTTTGTTTAGAAATAGTAATGTCCAAATTAATTGAAATATACTTGACCTATTCCTTATTACAGATGAAGGATTACTTTAGTCTGGAACTAGAGTTACAAACTTACATTTGAAAAAGACAGCTAAAAGTAACTTAAAACGTTTTTATTAATCTCGTCATATTTAATTATTTTACATTAATGTTGAATACATTAAATTTGTAGATAATTCGATTAAAATACACGATAGGGTAGTTTACTAAACATATCTAAGATTAGTTATTTTATAATATTATTTACATGATTTTATTACAAACTAGGGTAATTTGGGCTTTAAACTTTTGGAGAGGCTGCTCCCACTGGCAAATGTTAGAGCCCAGAAAACTTAGTGGTGTTTTTATTTGCTTAGGGTACTGAACATTACATAAAAGTATTACAGCTATTATTGCTTCCACCGCCTCTGTGAAAAAAGGGACCTCTGCAATTTTAGCGTAGTCCATGCACACATAGTACGAGTTGGTAGGAGCAAACCAATCAGTGTCTTCAGTTGCCGTTGGCACAATACCAGGCTGGAAAAAATGTACATTACAACAATATTTTTTCGAGAAAAGTTTTTAATAAGCACTTCTTTAAACAGTAACGGCAGAAGAGTTAAATAGGCGTCGCTTTTATTGTCTGAAAAATAAATAAAATATTAATTATAAAATACCATATCTATCGTTAGTAATATAGGTATGTTTTCTTACCAAAAACATTTAAGTGCGACCCCCTTATCTACGTTTCTTATTTTTGTTTCGTATTTGCTTTCTCGCAGCAATTCTAGAATTTTCGACTTTCGGTCATTTATAAAAAATATACCTATTAATTTGAATGGTTACGTTTTTGTGAAATAGTATTTTTAATATGTGAAATCAGCATCTTAAATAAATCTTTAGCTCTACAAAACATTTTGTTTGAAGTAACTTTTGGAAGAAGAAATTCGTTCTGTTTGTAATCTAAAAATTAGTAATTGATTTAAATGCTCTTTTGCAAAATTATAATTGTCATCGTCAACATCAAGCGTGTTATCCGAAGTATGATAAAAAGTTTCAAAATTTTTAACATGTTGATCTACAACAGATTGCTTTAATTCACCGGAATCCTTTTGCTTAGTCTTTGTATTTGTATTACGAATCCGTTTTCTGTAACATTTAATAATAGATTTGTGATCTTTTTTACAATGCACAATTAATGAAGACACACGTTGATACGTTTTTATATAACGATTAATCTGACAAACTATATTACAGTTCTTCAAGTGGGAATGAGAAAATTTCATGTGTTGTAATAATAATTATTGTAAATGTAGAAATTTCTATGGGCAAACATGACATTCGAACATTCTTTACAATTGTATCAGAAAATTATTGCTATAAATGGTTAACTTGTTATACCTATACATGTATACATAACCTGACTATCACTATTTAAAAAACTTACCCTGAACAAAGTGTACACTGCTCACAAAACACAAAGCGAAAAATGTTGGAGATGTTTTTGCTGCAATTGCAACGAAACTTGTGCACTTGTGGGGCTAAGAAAGAATATTTAAACCGATCTACCCTCGGTTTGAGGTACCTTTTATTACCTGAATGCTTATTGACGTCATCTTGGAATATTCAAGTTTCAAGAAATGTGCTTAACAGTGTTCCCAAACCGGTTAGGATTAGAAAATCGGCAGGCAAATGCACTTGAATTTTAAATGAATTTTTAGTAATTACGAAATCTATTTTGCGAATATCCTTCTTCTGGAAATTATTTAGTTCTAATTAAAGTAAAATTAGTTTTAAGGTAGAAGCTTATTTATAAAGGTTGTTTTATATCTTTTTCAACCTTTAAAAATTATATCATCTAACGTAGAAATCACCACCTCAAACGGAATATTTTATTACTTTACTGGTATTAACTTACCTAAATGAAGGAGTATACAATTTTGCTCTTGAAGGTATAAACGTTTACCTAGAACCCGAAGTAATCGAGGTAAAAAATATATACCTTAAATGGTATATTTAAATAAAATACCTTTAAAGATTTTCAAATCCTTTATCTTGCGATATAGTCTCTTCTAGAGGTATTAAATTTGTAATAATAACATTCTCTACACATGAGTTGTATAAACTATAAACACAATTAAAAATTCGACAAGACATTCTCCTTTAAAGCTTCTACTCATGTTACAGTGTGCATGGTTTATACATTTATCTCTTAATTAACTTTAAAGAGTAAAATAGCATATAATAAATAGTTATATATAAATATATCCGCCATTAGGGAAATTATTTAGTTCTAGTTAAAGGAAAATTAGTTTTAAGGAGAAAGCTTATTTATAAAGGTTGTTTATTGTAACTCGAACCATTAAAATTTGTACCTTGTAGGAAGGGGTTAGGTGGAAAACACCTAAGTTACCTTAAACCACAAAATACAATTCCTTTAAGGTAAAACTATTACGCCCTTTCAGGAGTTTTTAGGTAGAATAAAATGCCATGAATACCAAACAAGGTAGAACGACTCGAATAAATACCTCGAGGTGTCAAGTTATACCTCTGATTACGTGATCTACCTCCAGAGGCAAGTAAAAATACCCTCCAGTTTGATTTCTACCTTTTTTCAACCTTTAAAAATTACAGTGTACATAAAATGGGTTTTCAATAAAGAAAATGTCAAGACAACAGGCACACGATCTAATAGAGAAGAGAGAAATTCCAGCAAATTGTGTTGAATTCTTAAGATAAAATATAAAGCCGAATGCTGAAATATTGTGTACACTGATGAAACGTACTTGCATAGCTTCCATACTGTTCTAAATGTTGTGATGATGGTACCAACAATTGTTTTAAATCCTCCGTCAGTAAAGCGCAAGAATTGATTATTCTTCATGCCGGAGGTAGAAAAGATTTCGTACCAAATTCATTCCTGACATTTTCTCTATTGAAAACCCATTTTATGTACCAATCGCCTAAAGGAATGTAATTTCTCAGTGAAATTAACACCCCCCTTCATTTTATTCGACTTCGAATACAGCTTTCATTGCAGGTCTCTTTTTATGGCAAAATTATAGATCACACTTGGGATCACTTCTTCTTTATATTGATCGAGAGAAGACCTGGGGTAAGTTTAGTAATTTGTTTTCTTGGAGAAGTAAATTTTCTTCCGCCACTTTGTTAGGCTCCTTTAACAATTCGCTTAACTGTATTTAAGCCAACATCGGTTGCTTTAGTCACCCATTCTTGCAAAACGACTGAGTAAAATTTGCAATAGTCGCTATAGATTCTTTCACGTTCTTGACTACGAATTAGTTTCTTACGGTTACCCATAATGCAGGCAGCTCTATGAATAATTAAAAGTTCCTTAAGAAACTACTTTACAAGTCAATATTTTATACTTGCATGTAACTGTGAAAACAGCAGTAGAGATGCACAATTTAGTCCTTGTAAATGGTTGAATAAAGGAACTCCAAAGAAAAAACGCTACAAACTTAACCATATCACGGGCAACGTGTTTTGGTTTCGACGCCGCAGCTAATAATGAGATTTAGGAAGAGCCAGGCCACAGGCTTAAACATTTTCAATTACAAGTGCGCAAATGTCAGGCTTGACTTTTAAGTTGGTCGACATTTCTATTTGCATCATAACCTCAAAAAGTTATTTAATGACAATTATTGAAATTAGTTCTAATTACAAGGGTCGGCATCTCCGATCCTTTTGAGTAATTATAATTAAAATATTATCAAGTGACCTTTGTAATATGTTATTTGGGTTGCCTGCTCCACTCTATCTGTTCGGCGGCCCGAGTATAGGTTATGTAGGCAGTACTATGTTGCCAAATACCGTATGATCGAAAATGTTGATTCTCTAGAGGGCTGTGGAATTGTTTTGTTAAAAATGTGCGTTGGCAGTAGTGGGAATAAAATTCACGTTGGCATTTTATATCTGCGAGTTTAAGGTTATATCAGTAATGTCATTTTAACAAATACAATAGTACATTATTATACGCGTTTCATAAGAGGGTCCATTATAGCACTCGTGGGAACAAGTGCTACAATGCTATAATATACTATTTTATCTACTTTGAGTTGCTGATTTTCTAGAAATTGTAAATTTCGGATACTGAAAACATTGCATTGCAAGCTAGGGATTTTTATGCGTAATGATGCCGACATTGTCAAGTGAAATTTGACAATCGCCATCTCTAAGAAAAAGTGTCAATTACGCTGCTCTGTCATTTAAATTAGTTTAAATTTTGGTGCAAGCCTTTTGGTTCGTGTGTTGTTCAAATAGTGCCTTACCTAGAACAATAATTGTGTTTAATTAATTCGTTAAAAGGTACCTTCAGTTTAAGTTATATTTGATTAGAATAAATTTAATAAATACAGTTCAGAAATTGTGGTTACGTATTTGACATCTGACTTTTGTTGTGTTATGACAAGGCGGTCTATATTGTTCCAAGCCATGACACTGGCTCTGTTGCCAAATTGTGTGCTAGGCCATTCCAAGACACACTAAGTTTTATTTGTTTGAAATATATTTGACATCAAAAACTATTTTGACAAGGCAGTTCATATAAGCTCCAAAAATGCCTTTGAAGTATGACGTCCCAAGCTGCAAGTCAACTTACGCTTCATCAGTTGTTCCATATGTTAGCGTTTCCAACTAATGGAACGGTGGCACAAAAATCGAAAGACATTTTGCATTTAGAGAACTGGCAGATTGGAAAGGTTAGTGTTGTGTGTAAAAAGCACTTTAAAAGAGCAGATATAAAAGGTAATAAGATGAAGAGACTTGTTCAGATTGCAATATCACTAACTTCCAGGCAAGTTATTTTGAAGAAATTACTGTTTTAGATGAAGTAAAAATTAGTAGCGATTTACTTGCAATGGAAAATTAGAAATTATTTTTAAATCGAATATTACCGTGAAGTGACGCACTGCGATGTTAGAAAGCAGTGATTTTATAGATTTTTGTTCAACTGGAATGCATCACAATGACAGGGATAGTGCACTGACAGATCGTTCATTTAGTGACCAAAACTAGTAATTTTTTGTTAAAGGTTGGTGCAGCCATGTTGCCAGATTGTGGTAAGCCATTCCAAAGGTCACTTTATAGGCCCAGTGTCATGGCCTGGAACAGTATAGACCGCCTTGGTTATGACCATGTGAATGCAAATGTCACCAATCTTATACAACCAATAGTTACCAAAAACAGTGTTATAATGGACTCCATTGTAGCACTGTTTTCGGTGTTATAATAACCATATTGTGACATCAAAGTAGATAATAGTATATCATGTTACAAGTTTTATAAACGTCACTTTAGTCATTAGTTTCTTTAGGCACGAGCGGAGGGTAGCGCAGCGAGTGTTTAATAAACAAGCGTCTAGACGAGTTTATATAATGTGTTACATACTATACTTTTTCTACGACCACAAATTTAGACAATATAACATCATACTATTTCATTATGATTTTGAATTTTATGTTAGGTTAAATTTTGCTTGACAAACGCCAAAGTTGACTGTTGAATACTAACTTGAATTTAGTTTTGGCTGTGGCTAATAAAGCAAATACTGTCTGAACCTAACTTCACCTCGTGACTAAAACGTCGTTGCAAACTTCAGCCCGTGACTAAGAGGCTCTTTAGTCACAGGTTATGAAGGTGTGATTAAAAATGTCACTTAGCGACATGTATGTTAGTATATTATATGCCATTTTAATTACAGGAGTAGAAAAACTAAATTGTTAAAAATTCCACAGCCCTCTAGAGGATGAAAGTTTGTGATCATACGTTACATCTTTTTAGGATTACTTACTCTAGGGTGTCTGGATGTCAATTTGACGTTTATGTCCGTACCCTTGAAAGGACAAATACGTCAAATTGACATCCAGACACCTTAACTTACTCTAAATAAATGTGACTTTTCTAAAGACAGATCTATAAAAGAAAATGCCCTGTTTACACCAACGAAACTGTCTCCATTACATGGCCTCCTCTGGTCTAAAAACATCGTGAATATGAAGTTTCATCTTACAGCACATAAAAATATTTTAACTTTTTAACGTAAAATCTGATCTATTCTTACTTATACGTTTTGGTATGTCTTGTAACTAATAAATCCACTGTAATAGATGTATTTTCAGGGTTTAAAATAACAGAATATTAAACATTTTTTAAAATAAAAATTGGCATACAAAATGTAATTTGATATTTCTTTTATCAAAAACAAGTCTGTTTTCATTACGTTTCAGCGTTTCCAGAAAATTAAATGTGAAAATGTGTAGGTATCTGATCTCGTCATACATAATTCAAGGCAAACATGCGAAGGTTCATCTTGCTCTTTATGCACTTGTCTTGAGCACCATTTAAAGTCCAAACCACGAATATAAATGCGTGCTGTAATTTCTGATTCCACAAAAGCGAAGAAAATGCGAAAAGCTTGTTCTTGTCGATACCTTTTAGGCTGCGCGGGTTTTGCTAAACCAATTTAATTACTCGCCTTGAAACTTCGAACACTTCTGCTTGTTGGAGGCTGGCGCGTTTGTTGACGGAAATGGTAGATCCTTGAATACCTACCATTGTTTTTGAACTGAGTATCTATACGACGTCGTTGAAGTGCCTGCATAGTCAAGGACTTGGTGATCACGACTGGTTTTCTTTAACGCGTAACAGTAGAACACATTTTCGTTTTTTTTTAGATAGTCGACGATCTGCAACAAATTCTGTATCATTGAGGATTTTACTATAGATGACACTAGCTGGAGCATTTTATAGTTGTATTAGCAGCAACAAGTTTTGAAGCATCTTCTAAGCAACAACAGCTATATGATTGGTGTAATCACAAAACATTCATGCAACACCTCACCAAAGTATGTTTTCAACATAAGCCATTGAAAAGTTTGTACGCTGTTTTAAGTTGTTAAGTGTTGGTTTGTCAAAATTACAATATTAAACTTACCCTGTCTGGTGCGTCGTGAATTTAAGGCTTGAAAGTTTAAACTAATTGGTTGTTTATCTGCAAGGACGACGCCGCCTAAGCCGAAGTTATATGTTCGTTTTAGAATGCCGAAAAGTGCATTCATGATTCGCCAATTCCAAGTTTATTTGTATAAGACAAATGTATGGCTCATTCAATCCACTTAGGGGGAAGCCTTTTAGCTTTGTATTGCCCTTGAGACAATTGCGTGACCTAACAGATGACACTGCAGCTACAAGTTTTACAGTTAATTAATATTTGCTGCTGTTATTACTTACGTGGTAAATGTATTTTTATAGCTTCGCGGTAGGAAATTAGTTCCATGAACAGATTAATCTTGTTGAATATACATATTATGTATCTCACTTTTTTTGTAAATGTTAGTCATGATCTGTAATACGTCTGAATTGAAAGTTTTACAAAACATTTCGAATTGTCAGTTACAACATTCTTCGTCTATTATCCGGTAGGTGATGAACTTTCTATCAGAATTTGCGAGCGCTGGGTATTCCAATTAATTTTTAGTATAAACAATATTAATTAGAAAAAGCTATTAAAATAATTTGGAAAAAAGTTTTAGGGTGTTCGTACTATGTATTTACGTAGCTATCTGTTAAACCAGAAAGCGTAGACGATCGGTCATGAAGTATTTTGTTTTTGTAATATTGGATAAGCAATCCATTAACTCTTGAATAAAAATATCTCGGTTATATTTGAATACCTTTGTGAAAATCTGAATGAGGCGTAATCATTGTAATAAAGGTTCCAAACAAATCTGCAGTTTGTAAATATCGATCTACTAAAGGTACAAGGTTATTCATTATAAATTACCCACCCCTTATCGTTATTATTGCCTATAGAAAAAAGTTGTAAATAAAAGTTGTGTGATTATGACTGAATTTTGTTAAAATGCTATAAAAACTACAGTAGCGTGCAGATTTCAGGGGATTCATAAAAATAATATTTTTTTTAAATGGGATACTCTGTATATTATTAAATTTTTGGAATGATCTTTTTTTCATGTTTTCAAAAATATACCGTTTTTGAGTTATTAAACGTCGAATATATTAGTTAAGCTAGTTACTGTAAATATGGAGAAGTTAACATTATTAAAGTAAGCTATGACAATGACAACTTTATGTTTGATAAGTGACATTTCTTTAATAAAATAATCAAAATGGTGTACAGTGAGGAAGAAAAAGTCCCAATATTTACTTGTTACATACAAAATAAGATATTCGACGTTTAATAACTCAAAAACGGTGTATTTTTGAAATCAGGAAAAAAGATCATTCAAAAATGTAATAATATACAGGGTATCCCATTTACAAAATATATATTATTTTTTGTATCCCCTGAAATCTGCACGGTACGGTACTTGTGATAGCATTTTAACAAAATTCAGTCATAACCACACAACTTTTATTTAAAACTTTTTTTTTATAGGCAATAGTAATGATGATAAGGGGTGGGTAATTTATAATGAATAACCCTGTACAATAACAAATAAGTGTCCGTCCGGTAGTGTACGACTTATCAATTACTTATAGTTTGTAGTTTAGAGAATAAAATTGAGCATGTGATCGTTTCGCCAATTTTTTACATTCACGCTTACATTTGATAAACGTTAAATTTGACAACAAATTCCGTAAAGATGTAGCATTATAGTCACTTTAGTTGTATTTTTCTCAGTTAATGTAAGCATTTTTTCTCCCATCAAATATAAAACCAAGGATACGTATAACGCTATGTATGCATTTTGTAATTCACACGATGTAAATAAAGCATTTAAAATTATATTTAAGTATTTAGTAATGTTTTTAAACATGAAATATTCGCTTATGAAATTGCTATAGCAACCGTGTACGGATAAAATTTGTGAAAAACTGGTCGTAGATACTTTTTCTGTCTCTATCGAGTCGAAGCTGTATATTCTTCTTTTACATTTTAGACATTTCTGTGAGCAGTCTCGAACTCGCAATTTCAAAGCTTTTCAGCCCATCGGTTTTTCCCTGTTATTTGTAAATATTAAATATTCTAAACAAATTGCGATATGATTGTGTATTCGCAGTATATATTTTTTAAATCTAATATCAATAGGCTTGGCAGCGTCAGATTTTTCGCCTATTACATTTTTTACTCCAGTTAGTTGTCAAATATGATTGCTTAAATTTCGAATGCAATGTAAAATCATATTTTTTGTTTCTGTATAAAATATCCGAGGCTTCAAATGTTCTAGCATCACACAAGTATGCGTTGTACGATGTCAAATATTTAAGCACTTTAAGAGCACTCCAAGCCCTTTCGATAAGTGCTCTTCGGGCCTGTGAATATTTCTCATGGTATTGGAATCTTTCACATTTTTCAGGTACTAAGATTTGGGAATAAATCAAACCCTCGCTCTAAAATCAAGTGTTTCAAGCACTTAAAATAATTTTACTTGAAACATTGACAGGGTCTGGGATTATAGTGCAGTTGTGTTCACATAGAAAGAATTTCTGAAAATTAAATATGAGAAATTGAAATACTATTCATTGGTCTATTTAAATTATTTTGACAGATGTGTTGAATTGTCACTTGTAATACCATAAGTGGTCAAAGTTATGCTGACATTTTTTTAAAGCAGCATCACGAGTGTCCATTTCGTTTAGTTTTTTAATATCACTATAATGAACGAACCAATGAAAATTGTTCAATTTGTTGTCAGAAACGGCCAATTAAAATTGACTGTCTTTGAAAACACCTAATGTCGCAGTGTTTTCACGCGAGCCCGATTGGTTTCAATGATTTCAATTTAATGAGTAGTCTTTGATTGACATTTCACTAAAACGTCAAAGTGAAGTTTGCAAATCGGCGTCGTTCGAAAAACTCATAATAATCGTGTTGGAAGCTCCAGTATTAAATTAATAGTGGAAAACGTTAAAAATGTGTGCTGTCGAACACGGTAAAAGTCATCTACCCATATTGTTGATAAATCTTTCCAAATACCACTCAAGGCAAAATTTTTTAAGAGAATATTTTTCGTCAACATGCAAGTTATTGCAAATTTCTCTCAACAAAAAATGCTCAAATTCCATTCGACCTGCGGTCTCGCGGAATTTAACGCAGTTTTGGTTACGAGACATTTAAACGCAATAATTTGCATGTCAACGAAAAGAATTCTCAACAAATTTTCACCTTTAGTGGTATTACCCTTGACAATTTATTCCAGTGGCGTATATCACGGAAATCTAAGTGTCCTGTCATCTGTCAAGCAAAAGATTGAGTTACTTTTTTATCTTCGCCCGTTCTTAAAAGTGTAAAATATAGAAACACGTTGTCTATTACTTCTCGAGTTTGATTTTGGAGGAGCACATATTCTTTCCAAAATTTTCTATTTTTAAATTTCCAACTTGTTCAATAATTTGACTTTGACAGTTCGAATACCGTTTAAAAATGTTGCTTTTTTCTATCTTCATATATAATTATTTCAATTTGGAAAACGCTGTTATTCGTCGTATTGTAAATTCAATACGAAAATTGTTCCTTAAAAGTAAAAAAATAGATCTTGGAATATGTTGTAGGTGTTATCCATATTTATAGGGTTCAATTTATTTTAATTCATTATTTTTTATCATTAATTATGTAAGACCACAATGGCTTTTCAGTATGGAAAAGTCGACTATCGACAATTTTATTCATTCTGTAGAATGGTGTAAATATGTAATAAATGTTTTTTAATGGGTACAGATTTCTCTGTTTAAAAGTATTTGTATGAAACTTAAATTTTATTTTTTTTCTTTCTGAAAAAATGCGAGCTAACACAGGGAAACATTAAATATTACTTAATTAATTAAATTACAAATTGACTTCATTGTCGCCTCCCAGATAAAGGTTGTTCGTTACTACAGTACCATACGGGTGTAAATAGTAAATTTACTGGGTTGGGTGTTCAGGAATTTTAATAAATGAAAAATATAAAAGAGTACCTAACACTTATATTGTAATTTTTTGAGAAACCTTTTTTAAATTTCATTTTCTCGATCGATGCAGTGGCAGCTCGCTAAGAATTTTGATACCAACTACCGAACGCAAAATGCATTTTCCACCCAATCACAGACAATGACAGATTCCAATATCCCGATAGTTAAATATTTCATATATGAACTGACAAAAGTTAGCACCATCTCCACGGTTTGAAATGCTTGATGCATGCGTGATTGACATATATTATTTCAAGATGCGCGACACTTTACCAGTAAATTATGAGTGTAATAAAATAGATCATAAATATCGTAGTTATTTAAGTTATTTTGCTAAAATACCAACGTCTATTTTGTCGGAATTGCACACGACCTTTAAATATTCAGGATTATAGCAGCGTTTCTTCATCCGTTCTGTACATACCAAACATGTGTAAGCAGCGATATCAATAACTTTACACGCGGACTGCTCGAGTGTCTTCGCCTCCCAATCTTTTGACCTACTTCTTGCCACTCAACCTCCGCGGCTGACTATAAACTGTCGAAAAGTTTTGTTCCGTTTCGATCTGGCTCCCGTGCATCCGGAAAGCAAGAAGCGCGTATCATAGTTACTTAATATTCGTGAAATAAAAATGATTCGTGCTTTGTTTAAGCTTTAAAAGGAGAAGAATAAGTAAAACAATGTTTCTTTGAGAATAAAAAAAATAAATGACTGGTTTATTATGGTAAAGCTATGGCTCATTGGCTGCTTGTAGGGAGCCGCCTCCCTATTATGGTATTATTTAGTTGTGAATCGTTCAATTTTTAAGTTTAATTTTTTGTTAAAGTGTGACGTTTTCTAGTTTCTCTGCTGGATGCAGTATAAACCTGCTACAATGAAAATAAAGCAACCAATAAGAATTTTGAGGAAGGCAAATGCCGGCACGTGGCGCAACCGATCATGAGCTTATTAACTGCACGACTGGCATTGTAATTACTCGGTAATATGGAATTAATCGACCTCGTTCACTTTTTCATTGGGCATGCAAGACCAGAATACGGATTTGCTTTTAACACTGAATCGTGTCTGGGCGACCTTCTCTTTGCTCGAGATTTAAGATAGAAAACGCAGCGCCCGTTCTGGAATAAATTAGCGGCTAATTTATGTATTTCCGTGTTGCAGATTCCTTGAGCTGCAATCTGCAGTGCCGTTCCGTTTCTCGACAGGAAGTCGGTTTCCTTGGAAGCTGAGCGCTTTTGACGCATTGGCCGCTTCGATTGAATATCGAAATTGGTAGCTCGCTTCCGGTTCCGCAAGAGCGGCCAGGGTCTCAAAACCCAGTAATTAAAAATTCCATTTGGCAGTTTCGACGTTTTTGGGTTGGGCATGGATTCTTTTATTTTAATGTTCATGAAAATATTCGCAGTTTCGCAGTATTAGGGCTTGAAACTGACATTAACCAGAGCGTATCGTACTTAAACCAATAATTAGATAATTTAATAATTATCGTTTCATTACCTACTGCAACAAATAATAATTCGTAAAACTAGTATAAATATCAGCTCTCGTCCATCTATACAGAGTGAGCCGAGTGGGGCGTCACTTACGATACCCTCATTTACTTTGTATAACGGAAAGAATTATTTAAAAAATCAATAATAATTGTTTTGAGTCGGCATTTGAAAAAAAACATTTGTCATTATTTTGATTGTAGTTGTAAGACTTTGAAAAAATATTTGTGTAATGTCACAGTTTTGATCATACTTTGACAGTTGTGTGTATTTGCATTAATTTTGTCGATCAAAAACTTTAAATGCCTTTAAAACAAAATAACGAAAACGCTGGACATGAAGATATTTTGAGAAATACAGTCTCAAACAATTTTTATTTAATTTTTTCAATAGTTTTTTCCGTACCAAATAAATGAGGATATTTTAACTGTCGGGGTCGACAATTTAATTTGTCGGTGAGGCGATTTGGTTAGTGGTTCACATTCGCGTAAATAGAAATAATAAATACGGCGACCTACCAACAAGACTTTAATATAATTTCCAGATATAGAAACCAATGCACAAATGCATATCGTGCACGATATAATTAGCGTGCTGACAGTGAACTGCCATGTGTATAGACAGAGCTCGGTGGACAACCACATAAAAATGTCTTGTTTCTTGCCCTCAATCGTGTTTATATTTACTTCTGTCCGACTGCGTCACCGTAATCCAAATTTAAAACAGCTGAAAGAAGATCATGAACATGCCATTCCATCAGTTTTTACAATTACTCCTAATGAATTTGAACTGGGGTCCAAAGAAAGTGTAACAGCCACACTTGAGGGACGCGTGACTAAAACTGGCAACATCGAAGAAGACTTCTATTGCCATGCTATGATAGAAAAGTCAAAAAAGCAAACTGTTATTATTTCCTTCATTATTATCTACCGCAACATTTGTAGAACTATCAGTAGAAATGTCAAAAGTGAACTTGAGTTTTGGCAAAATGTGGGCCCCGACAATGTGACTTACTTTTTGGAGGATGATGTTACTGTTACTAATCAGTCTGGTTTGGCAATTGAAATCGACATTCTACATGCTTCTGGATGGGGAGCGTCGATACTACATTAATGCAGAATTGAAGCACCAAGAGAAATTATATATTATTGTAGCTTTCGATCCACATACAGATACTAAAAGGTGTTGTGTTGAGTATCAGTAACTATTGTTTAACTACAGGAACCATCCAAAAGTGGATAAAATCAAACTAACAGGTAAAATCAATTATCCGAACATTGGAATCAGTCCAAGTTCCATCAAGCTTCCATGTCTACCAACAAATGCATCCGATTTATTTATTTATTTATTTATTTCCCAAATGTATGTACAATATATTACGAAAAAACAAAAGAAAAAATCAAATATGTACAAAACAAAGAAGCCGTAATGGCTGTATGGGAAAGGCCCATTTGCAACAAATGAAAAGTATTCCCATCGAGCAACGGACTGGGATGCATCACTTACTGCAAAATAAAGTTAAAAAACATTAGCCCTTTACCTGTTACTTATCACTTCGAGTGGTAGGAAGAAACCAGTGTGATCGAAAAGATCTACAACAAAGAAATGTAGATACCTGGACATGAAAGTGATTCTAGTTGTGGCAGGGCTTCAAGCGATTCGGGAATTTACTTAAAAAAATTAGAAACCAGGAAAACTAAAACTTTCAGAGATCCTAACGAGTCTGATTCCAAAGGAACTTTATTAAATGTGGACGAATTGGACATGGATATCCCACTACACGCACACCATGGAAACCTGTCGGTAGAATATTATTCGCAGAGATCATTCATCGAAATACACCAAAACTATCATTACACTCAAATCCAATATGACCTTGGATATTAGAGGGGAATCCGCTGATATTTCTTACGCCATGGACTATATTTATATGGATTTTGGTTGGCAGGTATTTTGTGATAAATGTGAAAAAACAATAGTTCTCACCAATACTGGCTACTTACAATTCAATTATGTAAATATATATACTGGAGGATTTATACCTCCCACCCCCGGCCCCGCCAGGCTGGGTCCGTCGGAATTTTCTTTCATTGAATGTGCTAACTGGCGATGTGTCTCCGAGGGTTTTGCGTCAACGAAGGGATTTATGGCCCTTCAACTCGTCTACCGGGTGTTCAAACCTTGCTTCATTATTCTGATTGCGCCAGCGAGATTTTATGGTGTTGACCTTTCATAGGTAAACATCCATCCGACGAGACGGGAATCCCTGAAGCACGTGTTCGACGCCTTCTGTGGTGTCAGAATGCTGCAAGGCGCGCTAATTTGTCGCACTTGTGTTGATTACCGTCCGTACTGACACTGCATTTGTGGAGGTTGCGTTTACAGAGCTTCTCAATCGCTCGCGCCCCTTTGCCGATTTCGAAGCGAAGAACTTCTTGCTGGCGTATAACGGTAATTAAATCTGCCGGAAGTTACTTCAGGATTTATGCGATGCAGTCTTTAGACTTTTTCGCGGTGTTATTTATTGCTGCGTGTGTCGTAACTGATGCCTCGCCCTGTATATCAAGTTCTGACTAGCTTTAAATTTTGTTGAGCAAAATTGGTTTTGGGAAAACGTGAAAACAAAAATACAAAAAATGGATTGTACTGAAAATGAACAGAAAGGTTACGGTAAACTATTGATGATTGAATCAGGAATGCTAACAAAGGAAAATGTTATAAATTTGGCCAGACTGACAATTATTGTTGTAGCTAAAAACAATTCAATTGGTTGTATGAAAAACTTGGAGCCGCGTTATAGAAGCTGAACCTTGTGTATTGCACTTATTAGAAAAATACAGGGTGATTTACAAAGCTGCTAAAAAAATGTAAAGGCAAACACATTTTTTATGATCATGTCTGATTGTGCTTCCGTAATGGAATTGCAGCTTTCGAAATAGGGGGGGAGGTGCCACTTATTGGGTTTTTATTAAATTTAAAATATATTTTTTTAAATAAACAAAATAACTAAACTAATCAATAGTATATCCTACTGCATTGTATATGATTGACTCCCAACGTTCAGGCATTTTTTCGATTCCATTCAAATAAATTTCTTTCCAAAGTATTCTTGCAATGAAAACCAAACGTGCTATGAACTTATGTATCAATCTAATATTTACTTTATTCTTTATGTATAATTATAACTTTTAATTTTTAAATTGATGTTACAAATACAATATAAAAAAAAGTGGACGTGACTACCTCCCTGGACTTTCCCATACTGGAAACTGTTCATATCGTCTTTATTCAACAGTCTTTACAACATATCAAAATTTCAACTCGATGACTCACGTCTTCACCGTGATAAGCGTTTACACTTTCACGTAAATTGCGGGTAAATATAAAAGAATGTGTAGTTCAAAACGTGACCACCGAGCTTCTGTAGATGGCGCCAAGTGGACAAGCCGCCACTGTGCTAGTTTATGTATTATTTTCCTCAAAACGGCTGTAGCACCGAGGTGAAATTTTCTAAGTACCTGGAAATTATATTTTCTAGGGCATACAAAATCGATTTTTTTATTTTCGCGGAAAAAGATTCTTTGACGCAAAAATATAACAACCGTTAGAATAAAAAAATTATTTTTCAAAAATAGAGGGGGGAGGGGGACGGTGCGCTTACATATATCCACGAGTGTAATATTTTTTTGCATATTCATATGCTCCATTATGCACTGAGCAATTCAGTAAAAACCCCAGCTACCTATCTTGTTTTGTTTATTAATTAAAGGGGTTTAAATTTTCAAACTTCAAAGCTTCGTAGAGGGCGCCACAGATAATTCATGAGATTCTTTAAAAAACATATCGATAGCCCTTTTCGGGGTCTATCAGTGTATGAAGTTTAAACAAATTCCTGTGGGCAGTTTTTGAAAAATGATTTTTAGAAAATTTCCAAAATTTTGAAAATTTGTAATTTAGGCCCCTTAATATTTTTCAAAACACTTTTTATATCACCTCATGTTAGCCTTCATATACTATTCAGAAAAAAAAATCAATTGAATCGATTCATCCGTTTTTGAGTAATAGGGCGTTAAACTCAAAATTTTCAAAAAATCATAGCGCCCTTCATTTTAAACCTAGCGAGTTTGGCAAAAAACTAACAGAGTTGTCTTATGACCCTCGATCGTTATCCGCAATAAAATTTTCAAAATTTTATTCACGAAAACAGTGATACCAAAAAAACGTGCGTAACTTCCGCTTCCGGTTTCGGATTTTTTTGAAAAGCTTATTTTGTCGATGAATTTTCGATACACCCCCGCATTCCAAAGCGCATCAAAATCGGAGCAATACTTTCGGCTGTAGGAGCGTCACCCACCCACACACCCACACACCTACACACCCACACACCCACACACAGACAGACATTTTTTAAAAACAACTTTTTTGTGTTCCTAGAGGCCCAAAACGGATATTTCTGTGAAAATCTCGATTTCCAAAATTTTCATGATTCCAAGACTTCCCTATACCTATGGGTATGGGAAAGTAAAAATATAATGTTACAAAAATGTTCAAAATGTCCTCCTCCCGTTCCTACGCAAGCCTGAGCTCGAGCTATTACTATACTTATAACTATGGCTTATAAAATCGATTAACAATGGTATCTTCTACGACACTGGTGCTGTCAAGATTATTCACAAACATTTTACATCTCGAAAACACGTCCCTTTTTGAAGAATCTAACTCCATAATGCTGAAAGATTGAACAAATGCTTTAGGAGCCACAGAATGTGCCCTTAATTTTATTAATTTTGTGAGTCACCCTATTTATACTACTATAGTAGTAGTAATTTATTAAAAGTAATTGATTTACAAGGAGCCTATCAGTAATTTCAAATTAGTGAAACTTAGAGCTGTTTACTATAAATACTCATATTGGCTTATGCAGTTTAACAGATGTTATCTTGATGATATTTTAATTTCTGGTTCAGAGTTACAACATTCTTGTCAAAAGTTTATAGGTACTTAGAAGTGATGTCTTAGTTTAGAGAGTAGGTGCAATGTAAAAATAATTGAAAGTAAGTGTAAATTCCATTAAAGAAAAGCTGAATTCTGATTATATCGCCACTTGCGGAAGGATATTCACCATTAAAAATGTTTAGTAAATAGTTAGCCAGTCGAATTTCTTTACTTCTGTATGCATGTTTGTAGTTAATTTAAATATCTTAAATATTGACCTTAAATGTTTGTCTGGCAATGCGGGATCACAGGTAGAACCTGCCTTAAATCTGCACTTTTTTTCAAAAGGAATGTTATCCATAATAACTTGAAATAATCAACACACATTAATGCATATATGTAAGCCATTGGTGCTTCATTCCACGATTATTTTATTGATTTACAGGTGTATACATTTTCAAGCTTTCACAAATTTAGACTAAAATTAGTTCTAAAGACGGCCAGTGAAGAAAAATGCAACTAGATGACCAAAGTGTATTACAAATCGTAAAAATTAACTTTCTATAACAAATTGGTTGATCTACATGTTAATATTTTAATTTAAAAAAAGTGAATAGTTTGTATAGAAGAAGTCTCAAACATACTCAATAAATAAACCAGCATGTATTTTAAATAAATAAATTAACATCAGAAAAGATATACAAATACCCAGATAACGAATAATGCTTTTTTATCTTCTACGGGCCCTATTTTTCATACTCTCCTGGCGTTTTACATTACCATTGCCAGCACTCTATTTAATCATAATTGTAACTAAAAACTATCACACCAGGACATGTGATTACTGCCTTATTTATTTGACCAAACAA
>OW679197.1:135545067-135751214 GCA_940337035.1 Agriotes lineatus | reverse complement strand
GAGGATTTTGGTAGGAAGACGTAGAAGGCGTTTGCTGCTGACAGTACTACTGGAGAAAGTTGAGGTGCCTTGTCGTGTTTTGGCCAGGAAGTCTTTGCAGGTCTAGGTGTTTTGACGGAGTTCGTACTAGGATTTGTTTGGACGTTGGGAGATCTTTGTGAGATTGCTGGATGCGTTCGTCTTGGTAAAGGAGAGTATCGAGGTCCATGAACAGGTGACAGAATACAGGTATTTGAATAAAAATTAAAAACTGAAAGAAAAAACAAGAAAGACTGAAGTGAGGTAGTTTTAAAGAGGGAAGTACTCACTATTTGATATTTGTTGAATGACAAATAATGTAACGAGAAAGTATTTGTAATTGATTTTGCACTTGCATAATTCAAAGTGACTAGTGGCAGACGTACAAGTTGTCATGGAATAAGAGAATCAAATTTCAGGAATAGAAGCAATCTAGAATATGAGCGAATCCGACTTGTGTTTCAGTTAACAGTAAAAATGTTTCTACCAGAGTTAGCGATTTAATAATATTGATAATCCATAAAGGACAAATAAGTTACTAAAAATTCAATTTCAAAAGAGAATTGATTGAAAATAAACTAAAGTATAGTAAAAAGTCAGATTTAATTACTAAAGTATAATGATTATTGTTATAACATAAAACCATTTTAATATATAAAGACCATTATAACATTGTCAATTATAACAAAAATAGGCCCCACAACGTGGAGCAAGTACAATACATACAATTAAGCATTGATATGATGAAATTAAGAACGTAACAACGAATACAAACACCTAAACTAAAACACTAGATACTAATAGATAAAAAGGTAAACGTTCAGGGTCATTTCAATTCCTTCAACTGGGGGCGAGCTGCTGTAGGGTCCTTGCTTCCTTTTTCAACCAATAATGGGAATTTCAGGATGGGTGAGAGAAAGGAGGGGTGGAGAATGGAAGAGAGGCCAGGAAAGGTGGAGAAGTACTGGCCCGGCAGTCGCCTCAGAGAAGGTACCATGTTGACTCAGGAAAACCACCTAAAAACCTAAATCAGAGCAGACAGCCACGGGTGTCGAACTCACGACCTCCCAAATGCTAAGCAGACGTTTTTTCGACGTATTATGATTAGTTTTATTTTTGCGAAACTAAACCTAATCTGAAAATTTAAAAATGGTAAACATTTTTATTTTAGCTTTCCAAAAGATGTCGAAAGAAAAAGAGAGCAGTTAAAACAGATGAAAATTGATGACAAAGACCTTACAAATCGGATATACTTGTGTTCAGGCCATTTCGAACAACAATGTTTTGATAGGGTGCGCCGACAAAACAGTCCCATCCAAAATAGCCCCATCAAAACAGTCCCGTTAGAATAGCCCGGACAAAATGGCTCCATGACCAAATAGCTTTGCGTTGTCTAACTTAATCGCAGATTAGAAATGGTAGTACCAGATTGTCATAGTGTCTCAGATAATTTAGAAATTTAGCGGTAATGGCCAAATTAAAAATGTCATTTTTTTGTAGTAATATTACTCTTAATGTACTGATTTTTGTATGTTGTTATTTCATTACCAAATGTAGTTTTCTATAACGTGGATGTTCTATATAATTGCATCTGTAAACAACATGTATTACTATAATAAAATAGTAAATAGTGTCTATTACTTTTTTATAATTTTTGTAAAAGCTGAAAATCTACTTCTTTCATTTTTCCAGTTCCGGACAGTGAAAAATTTTAAACAATAGTAAAAAAATCTCGTCCCAAGTTAAATTTACTATGGAAACTGCTTACATACTGAAAATTTTCAGGTGCGCAACTATAATTCAGAGCAGCTGCATAGAATCTGCAATGATTGACAAACAAAAATCAAACATTGAATGAAGTTGAAGGAGAGCCCTGTCCATATCAGATATAGAAAGCAGTTTGGCATATATATATATATATATATATATATATATATATATATATATATATATATCTATACGAGCAAAGAATGTGTCACAGCAGTAAAACGAAAATATTGTCCTGTACCTGAAGTAGAAGATACTCCACGCAAAACTGCATTGAAGAGGAAACCACCAAACAAAGAACATTTTTAAAACAAAACAAATTAGAGAATTGCAGCATGTTGTTTGGAGGCAACGTAAACGAATACATATTTAACGTCGCTAATCGACATATTAAAGAAGAAGGAATTTATTAATGAAGACAACGCTGATATGCTTTTGGAAAAGTTTGGACAGAACAAAAGTCTATTTAACAGATTTTACTTTCCTCCTCTGAAAGACGAAGGAAGTATTGTAATCACCAAAAAATCACCTTCCGAGATTGCTTCAGATCTTCACGTTTCAAGTTGCAACTCTCTATTACGGCAGATAACCAGTTTTTTATATTGATTTAAATTAGTGATTTGATTATCATATATAATGCAACGAGTGGGTTCTTGATTATCAAATAATCATTTCTGTTTACACGAGATATATTGTTTGGCAATCGCGCGAGTCCGAAGGACGAGCGTGATTGCCTAAAACAATATATCGAGTGGAAACAGAAATAATTTGATAATCAAGAATACACGAGTTGCATTCGGCTAGATTATATCACGAGTCAATAAACAACGTTTGAATAGTGTATTTTAAATATTAAAAGTACAGTTAATGTGGTTGTTATATGACAATTGTACTGACAGCAGGTAACGTGATGTTTGTGAAGGCGTGTGATTATCACCTATTAATCAGGAAGGTACCTATGTGATTGTCAGTTGCTATGTACATTATCAAAAGTTAGTACATGCGTAACTATGCATTTTGCCGTTTTTCATTGGTTGACGTTAGAGGGAGTGGTATAATCATAATAATTTATAATTTTTTACCTTTAAATTATGACAAATACGGTATGTTTCAAATAATTCAAAATTATTTCGAAAAAGGCTGTTACAAGCAACGAGTATGCTAAATGATAAAAGTCAAATAACAACACGCAAATAAAAATAATCCCCTGAACGCAAAGTGTAGAAAACTCCCTTTCATCGAAAAAATAACCTACAAAGTTCAATAAAGTTTTTAAAAATCAGAAGCGAACTTTAAGCAAATTATTTTACAACTAGCAACCAGTGAGACAAATGTCTCATTTAATAAAACAAAAAGACCGTTTTTCAAATAGGACGCGTATTAAATAAAAACAATAATATTTTTTAAAATCACGTGATTGAAATTCGGTTCCTGACCTGACATGACCATTCCAAACATATAACTTTAATAACTTTTTTCTCTATCATTCTCTTACGGTTTGGCTGCTGAAACAGCGTCCCGGACGGACCAGCGTCCCGGACGGACGGAAATCACGTGATTTCTCGAAAACCGGAAGTGCCACGTGACTGAAATTCGGTTCCTGACCTGACATGACGATTCCAAACATATAACTTAAATAACTTTTTTCTCTATCTCTTACGGTTTGGCTGCTGAAACAGCGCCCCGGACGGACCAGCGTCCCGGACGGACCAGCGTCCCGGACGGACGGAAATCACGTGATTTCTCAAAAACCGGAAGTGCCACGTGACTGAAATTCGGTTCCTGACCTGACATGACCATTCCAAACATATAACTTTCATAACTTTTTTCTCTATCTCTTACGGTTTGGCTGCTGAAACAGCGTCCCGGACACACAAAACAGCGTCCAGACAATCCTATTGTACAGGGTGTTTTAGAATAACTGTTCCTAATTCTCAGAATTGATAGAGGGCATGTTATTCAACACTTTTTAATAATAAACTAGTGTTCGGAAATACTTCCGTTTCGAGATAATACGACATTAAGGAATTGAGTACTTGAAATAATCTCAATGTGGAAAGTAACGCATGCAGATAGTGAACCTTATCCATGGCAACATGGCCGGAGTTACTTGAAGATGTGCCACTTAATATTCGTAGAGACTTGGTCCTTCAACATGATAGTGCACCAGCGCATTTCGGTTTAAATGTTCGAGATTATTTAAATGCACAATTTCGAAACCTATGGATTGGGAGACAAGGTGCTATTCTTTGGCCTGCACGTTCGCCAGATATGACTCCAATTGATTTTTGTATTTGGGGTCATATTAAATCACTCGTCTATGCGACACCTGTGGACACAGCAGAGGAATTAGTGGCTCGAATTATTCTTGCTTTTGATGACATTCGTGATCATCCGCACATATTTCGAAGAATTCGTGGGTCAATCACACATCGTTATACCTTGTGTGTCGACAATGGCGGCCATAATTTTGAACAATTCTTATAGTTTTTGTGTAACACCATTTTTTAAATATTAATAAAAATTGCAACCGCTGGAAATCAATAAAATCGTTACTTTTCACATTGAGATTATTTCAAGTACTCAATTTGTTAATGTCGTATTATCTCGAAACGGAAGTATTTCCGAACACTAGTTTATCATTAAAAAGTGTTGAATAACATGCCCTCTCTCAATTCTGAGAATTAGGAACAGTTATTCTGAAACACCCTGTATATATGGATACCTTTGAAAAGATCCCTATATCAAATTTTACGATTTATTTTAATGGAAAATGTCTATTACAATTGAAATACTAGTAATTCTTTGACTTCTGTGCCATTTTTAAACATAAACCAGCTTAGTAATCAGAAAATCACGTAGGAACCTAACAGACTTTCTGTAAAACATAAAAATCCAAGACAATTTCTAATTTTAACACAAAAAAATATAAAATTTTGGTTTTATGTTATTTTTTGGTTTCTCTATACGGGGTAAATTAACACTAGCGATATATGCATATATTTTTGATACCGTACACCAGCGGTCGGCAACCCGCGGCCCGCGGGCCGCATGCGGCCCGCGGACCTCCGTCTTGCGGCCCTCGACTGTTTTGTAAATTAAAGTCTTATATACCTACCTAAAATTTAAATAATTGCGTAATGCGCGCGCAAAATTCAAGCGAGCGTGCATTTAATAAGAATGTAATATCACAGACATAGAGTGGGTGCGTTCAGCCGACATAGCGCTGAGGTAGCGATTGCGTTGAACGCTTCGTGACAGTGTGAACGTTGCCGGGTGCGGACGTGTGTGAGTACTCGTCCAAATCCACAGTGTTAATCTTTGGGCAAGTATTGCCCATTGGGAAATGAAAAAAAACCATGGCGGGAAATTGTGGAAAGTGTTTTTCTGAACTAAAAAGAACGGACAAAATATTGCCATGTGCTGGAATGTGCGACAAAAATTACCATTCAAAATGTGTGAACATTGGCAGTGACGATTATGCGTACATTACGAGCAAAAAGTGGATCGGTTGGTTTTGTGAGCAGTGCGCCGATAAGAAAAATCAGAATATACGGAGTGTACTAGAAAAATTGAAGGAAGCTTGGAACAGCGTATCTGGAAGATTAAGTGAACAGAACGAGAAACTGAAGGATCAATCACAAAAATTAGTTGAGTTACAGGGAATTATAAATTCGCGCAACGAACAAATACAAACCAGCATTCAACAAGTAATCGAAAAACAAGATACGGCGGAAATGAGTTATGCTGAAAAACTTAAAATTAAGAAACACGATCCAGTTGTCTTAATAAAGCCGAAGAATCAGGAACAGACAAGTACGGACACGAAAAAGGAAATAAAAAAATCCATTGATCCTACTGACTTAGAATTCTCAGGACTTCGACATGTTAGCAAAGGTGGTATTGTAATAGAGTGTAAAAATAGAGAGGCAATCAACAAAGTACAAGAAAAGGTAGCAAACAAACTTGGAGAAAATTATGAAGTAACCATTCCGAAAAAAAGATTACCCAGGATCAAAATAGTTGGACTAAGCGAAAAATTGTCATTTGAAGCCATAGAAGATAAAATAAGAAGTCAAAATAATTATTTAGATGTGCAAGAAGCTGACTTTAAAGTAGTACATATTAAAGAAAATAAAAGTAAAGCTGGAAGAAAATATTATACGGTGTATGCAGAAGTTAATGCAATGGCGTACAGGTTAATGATGAGAGAAGAAAAATTAAATATTAGTTGGGATAGATGCAGAATTTACGATGCTGTAGAGGTCACCAGGTGTTTTTCGTGCAGTGGATTTAATCACAAAGCCAGCGAATGTAAGTCAAATAAAGCTTGCCCAAAATGTTCAGGGTCACATCTATTGAGTGAATGTCGAGCGACAGATAATGACCTAAAATGTGTGAACTGTGCACATGCTGTGGAAAAATTGAGAATGAAATTAGACACAAATCATCCAGCGTGGAGTACCGACTGTGCAGTTTATAAACGTAAATTGGAACAAGCCAGAAGCAAAATTGATTTTTTAGAGTAGGCGAAAGAAGTTCTGAAATCATATATTTTAATTCCCAAAGTATGTTAAAACATATAGAAGAATTGGAAATTTTAATCTTATGGAGGCGCCCAGCGTTGCTATTCTTAAGTGAAGCTCGCATTACAGATGAAATAGAGGATTGTGAAATACAGTTTCCAGGATATAGTACAATAAGGTGTAATTCTACAAGTCGAAAGACCGGGGCCGTAGTTATAGTGTTGAAAAACAATATCGAATTTAAGGTAATATCGAATATCACATATAACAAGAACTTATGGCTACTTTCAATCTATATATCAAAAGGGTTTCATCAAGGTATGTACACGGTAGTGTACCACTCTCCGAGCTCAAGCGATGGTGAATTTTTAATGAAATTTGAAGAATGGTGCGACGAATATGTAGCAGATCGCAGCAAACATTTAATTTTAGGTGATTTTAATATTGACATGTCCAAGGACACTTTCTATGCGAAACGTTTAACAAATCTAATTCAACATCTAGGTATGAAACAATTAGTTCGCGGTTGTACACGGGTGACTGCAACTTCGAACACATTAATAGATTTGGTAATAACTAACATTTCGAATTTAAATGTTGATGTCCTAGATACACCGAAAATCACTGACCATTCCTGTATAGAGGTGAGGTTTCGCAAACAATGCATAACCAGCGAGTTCAAATCGGTTCGTAGGAAATTCTTTGATGACTATTCACAAAATGGTTTATTAAATAAATTGGCTAAGTATAATTACGATATGAGTAAAAATGTACATATTGCAGCGGCAGGCATTGTGCAGTCTTTGCATAATTGCTTAGCTGACCTCATTACATACCGCATTAGCAAGGTAAAAAACTCTTGCCCATGGTTTTCCGCAGAGTTGCATCAATTACAGAAATATCGGGACACGTTATACAAAAAGGCTAGATGATCTGCAAATGCAAATGATTGGAAACACTATAAAGAAATTAGAAACAAATATAGCAACTTGATTAAAGAGAAAAAAAATTGCTACTATGAAAATAAAATTAAAGAAAGTCAAGGCGACTCAAACAATATGTGGAAAGTTATTAAGCATATCGTTAAGAAGCCGGAAGCAGAGTGTACACCGAAAAACATTGTATTCCAAGGAGTAGAAGTAACCGATTCCAAAGAGATAGCTGAAAATTTTAACCAATACTTCATAAATAGTATTGTCGACATAAATCGTGATATACTAAACACCGATTTTGAAGAGGCATTCATACCTGATCCTGTTAACATCTTTAAATTTAAGGAGATTTCTGTAATCGATCTTGAGAAAACAATTACGAGCATAAAAAGAAAGGGTAGCACGGATGGCATTTCTGTTCAGGTTCTAAGAGATGCATTGCCAATTATAGGAAATCCTCTGGTAAAACTAATAAATGAGTCGTTAAAGAGTGGAATTTTCCCAGATTCCTGGAAGAAATCCAAAGTAATTCCTATCAGAAAAATTGTGGGTACAAAGAAATGTGAAGAATTTAGACCAATTAATACGTTGCCGGTGTACGAACAAATTTTAGAAAAAATTGTCAAAGACCAATTGCAGGAGTTTATCGAAGCAAATAAGATTATAAGTGGCAAACAATCCGGATTCAGAAGCAAACATTCGTGTGAAACGGCATTAAATCTAGTCCTAGCAAATTGGAAACGTGAACTTGATTAACAGAAAAGTGTAGTGGGAGTGTTTCTAGATTATAAGCGTGCTTTTGAAACAATCGATAGGGAAAAATTAATTACAAAATTGGACAAATATGGAATACAGGGAATCGAGAAACAATGGTTCGACAGTTATCTATCTTCGCGAACCCAAACAACTGTGTATAATGAAGAGGAATCGACGGAAATTCTTAACACATTGGGGGTTCCTCAGGGATCCGTATTAGGTCCATTGCTATTTCTACTGTACATCAATGATCTGGAAATAAATATTAAACACTGCTCGCTAAATTTGTTTGCTGACGACACATTAGTTTGGGTAACTGCGGAAAATACTACTGATGCCGTCAACAAAATAAATACAGATCTTGAGATGATATCAAAGTGGTTACAAATAAATAAACTAAAATTAAATATTGCCAAAACAAAGTGCATAATCGTATCAAATAAAATTAATAGTGAAAATATAACTGTTAAAGTAAAAATAGACGGTCTAGAAATAGAACAAGTGCCTGAAATTAAATATGTGGGAGTTATTATAGATAATAGACTTACTTTTTGTAGTTATATAAATTTTATCATTAAGAAAGTCGCTAAAAAAATTGGATTTTTGGGGAGAATAGCCAGTAAACTAAGTATTAATGCTAGAATTCTAGTCTATAAAACCATTATTGCGCCACACTTTGATTACTGTGCAAGTATCCTCTTTCTTTGTTATGAATCGGATTTACAAAGGTTGCAAAAACAACAAAACAGAGCGATGCGAAATATTTTACGATGTTCTAAATACGCGAATATTAAGTTAATGCTGAATATGTTACAGTGGCTAAGTATCAAACAACGTATTTATTTTAATACGTTGGTTTTGATTTACAAAGCTGTTAATAATTTATTACCCAATTATATGTCGGATCACTTGATACTAAATGCTGACGTTCATCAATATAAACCAAGGAATCGATTTGATTTTAGGCTGCCTAAATTAAATAAAGCGAGTACACAAAATTCTCTGTATTACAAGGGACTAAAAGTCTATAATTCGCTTCCACAAGATGTAAAACAAATGACAAATATTTATAGTTTTAAAAAATATTTAAGCAGCTTTGTTAAACAATATTATTAATTTTAATGTTATTAATGATAAATAAGTTAAGATATATAATAATAATGATTCTATGTACTAGTATATTATACTAAATAAACTTACTTACTTACTTACTTACTTACTTACTTACTTCGTTGACCGACAGCGCTTCGGTTTCGCTTCGGCAGCAGTCGCCATTTTTGGGAGCGAATTTATTTTCGCTCCATTTCCGCTTCATTTCCGCTTGACTACTTAGCAGAAGATCATGTTTGGGTTTACTTCGGTTTACTTCTAATTATAACCTAGAAAGACGCGAATTTTTTAAAAGCATGGATTCAGAAACGATCCTGCTGCAGTTTAATGTTAAGAAATTAAAATGACCATTTTCTCAAAATCAGTAGTTCTTTGAAATTATTGAAACAAATAGCCTCTGAAATGTGATGCAAAAGTAGTAATTAAAAAAACACTCCAATTTTGACAAGAGTTAAATGCTTAAACTCAAAATTCTTCATGCGGCCCATCCAATCGAATGACACTCTCAAAAACTCTTTCTCTGAAATCAATGATCTTCTTAAATTTTATGGCAGCTTGCCATCTAATTTTGATGAATTGAAAAGGTTTGCTCAGCAATTAATTACAATGTTTGGCAGCTCTTACCTGTGCGAATAAGCTTTATCAATTCTCAGTTACAGAAAAAATAAATATGCTTCTCGTCTCACAGATGAGCATTTGAGAGCCATTCTTCGAATTTCAACTACAAACATGAAAGCTAACATACAACAAATAGCCACTAAAATACAGCCTCAAAAGTCACACTAAATTTTTTATAAGTACAGTTATATGTAGGTAGATATACTTTGTACATAGTTCTCGTATTTTTATTATTTTTCCTAACTTTTTTGTCATTGTTCCTGCGTATTAATAAAATGTAAATGCAATATTTTCGCATTTTTAATATCACCCCGATATACATAGTAAACCTATTATCAAAATTATGAATAAGTGCGGCCCGCCTTCACTTCATTTTGCCACTATGTGGCCCTTGCCTGCCAAAAGGTTGCCGACCGCTGCCGTACACTATAGCAAAAATAGTTCGTTACAAAACTTTAATGGAACCTACTGCTTTATAGTTCTGTGTAATCAATTGTTTTTTTCAAGGCATACTGTTTCGTCAGCGCCGTTATCTTGGATTTATTTAAATAACGCGGGTATTTTTGTCGTCAATTATGATTCCCTTTTTAATTCTCTTTACAAATTTACAAACATATATAGTAGTGGATGGGAAATTTTCTCACTAAAATTCGAAAATGTCAATGCAAAGTTGACTGAGTTGTGGAAACATGAAACAATAATCTGTAAAAGGCTTTACCCAGAACTTCCCTTGTCGACATTGTGACACTAAATAACTTTAAAAATCAAATTAAGTTAGGAGTAAAACTATCTTCACGTTTCTAATAAATTAAATAAATTTTCAAATAAAAAACAATGTATCCCGCTGGGGTTTGAACCCGCCGCATCTGCATAGCGATCGTAACCGCACCTGCGTAGAAATCATAACTGCATCTACAAGTCGAACTGCGAACATCGAGGCTATTTGAAATTAGTGCGGCGCGCGCCCCTATTTAAGGAAACGATCTTATTGGTGAAACGTTTCAACTCTTTTGTGACATTATCCTGTATCTGTAGAGTCCTCTTTTCGGCAATTGTTAAGCCTGACCTATGTGAAAATTATTACTTTTTTCTATTTAAAAGTTAACGCAAAAGTAAACAAAATGTTATTTTTTAAGGTGCTCACCTTGTATATATTTGTCTGAAATTTTATCGGTTTCATTCCAGGTATATATGTAATGTGTATGCAAAATATCATCTTTATCCTACAAATAAATTAGTTTTTGAGTTATACCGCCAACAGACAGACAGACAGACGGAATTGAGAAAACCTGTTTTTCGTCATCTAGGGGCCCTGAAGCGTGAAGATTTGAAGAAATCTCGGATCGTGATGTTTTCGCGATTAGAATAGTTCCTTCGTCTTTCAGACGAGGGGAGAAAAATCAATTAAAACCTATTAACAGTTTTAACTATCACAAAATTTTCAAATTATTATTTTTATTTATCAATACCAAATAATTATTTTAAAAATCAGACTTTTTTATCAAAGCTATGATTTTTCAATCAATTCATCAAAAGAATGAAAAAGAAATCAGAATTAATGAAAAAATCCCAGCGACGCTGACAAAACGGTGTGCCGTGAAAAAAACAGTTGACTCCACATAATTGCAGAGCTGTACATCCCAATAAAGTTTTGTAATATTTGTTTTTGCTTTAGCGTATGGTATCAAAAATTTATGCAAATATCGCTATTATCACCCTCTATTTCCTTGATTATATGTCTACCGGGTGTCCCACGTAGTACGGGCCAAAGGATGATATCTATGTTAAAAAACAACTACGTGTGACACTCGGTATATAATTTTTTTCAGCAAAAATTCGTCTCGAGTTCTTTGAGGACGTCAAAAAAAGTGTTGAACAAATCTTAGTTATCGCTTCGATCATAGTACACTGGTATGCAATGTTGGAAATAATTCTAATAAATAACTGAAGTCCCCCTGGGGGTCTTTTAAATACTACTGATATAAATAAAAGGACATTGTTTAAGGACAGAGCTCTAAGAAGATTTTGCAATTTAAATTTGTTAAAATTACAACAGTATTTTGTGTGCGCACTTAAAGGACAGATATAACAAAAAAGTTGTATAGTATCTTTCAAATGTACCTATAGCAACTATAGTATCTTTTTTAATCAATATTTAACTTATTGACATCTCTTACAAATGTATACAAGTAAAACTGAATGTTGAAAATAATTTTGTACCAGGTACCTTAGACACCTTCGGCACAGTTGTGGAAATATGGTCCTACTTAGAATTTTGCCGAGCCTAACGAATTTTAATCCTAGCAAAGAATCTTTCACATGCTACACATCATAGTAACATGGGACCCACGGTTTTAAATCTCTCACCGAATTATGGAATTCTGTAAAGATTTTCATCCGCATTTTTATTTTTAAATGCCACACAGCGACCGGGAATCGAACTCGCGACCCTTAGATCAGTAGTCAGGATGCTTACCACTGAGCTACCAGACCCGGCATTAAAGAGAGTTTTAAAAACAATTAAAATTGTCTTTTCTTTATTGACCATCAATGTACCTGTTTACAAATCTTAGTTTTTGTGATTTTTTATATATTTAATTTTCAATATAAGTAATCTCCCCTCAAATCAAAGCACTTGTGCCATTTGTCCTACTAAGAGTTTTTATTCCAGTATTTATGGTTTCAACAAGATGGAGCACCCACCACGCTCAGTTTATCTTAAGAAATTATGTAAATTATGTTTTATCTGGAAAATGGATTGATAAGGGTGAATCGATTGAGTGGCCTACCCGTTCCTCGGATGTAACGCCACTTGACTTTTTTTCTGGGGGCATTTAAAAAGTAAAGTTTATGTCCACAGACCAGCAAACATTGACGAATTAAAAACATAGAATACGTGATAAAACTAGAGTGATTCAGCCAGCAACTATCAGCAACGTCATTCAAGGGTTCCACAGTCGCATTGCTTATTGTCAATAATTTAATGGAAATCAGTTTACACATTTAATTTAATGTTTTCTTTTACAAGACGATCTTCTTGTATTCATGCCTTGACTTTGTAATGTTTTTGTTCTTGTTAACTTGATTTTATTTTGTTATTCGTGGTAGTTTGATTTTGTAATGTTTTTAACTATTAAATTAAATATCTCAAAAACTTTTCTCTTTAGTGCGGTATTTTTTGACAAAATTACACAAGAAAAAAATACTCTTTCGAATATCTTCCAAAAATTTGAGGTTGTAATTTAAAAAAAGTTCGATGACGTCATTGCGCAATAACGTCACAAGGAAACCGTAATCAAACTGCGAAAATATTCTTCTTTGAAATATTAAACTGGCATGTTCAAGCGTTTCTCTGAAACATATCCAGGAAAATTTTATTCTCGTTGTAAATTACTTTATTTAGTAGCAACACGATATTGTATAATTTCGTCATAGATACAAAATATGAAAAGCTACTCATAACTCCCAATGTTTCTCCCTCAAACTCATAGTAACTATGCAACTATCGGCAACGTTTTAGCAACCATACATCGAGGCAATTCTTGATGTTACTTACATATTCTAATTTTAAATGTCACTATGACATTTTGAAATTTCATACAATTTTTACTAATATTCTAGTAAATTAAATATTTTATCTACTCTTTCTATATAATGGTCATGAATTATGATTCATAATTCACAGTTTGCAGCCAATCATAAAATTCCATTTTCATAATTCAATAGTTTGTAAGTTGCAACCAATCAGAAAATTCGCTTTTCATTATTCAATAGGTTGTAGCCATTCACAAAATTCATTTTTATTATTAAATGATTTTTGAAGTTAACAGCTGTCGCAAATGTCATAATATGAACACAAAACTCCTATTGCACAGAACTAGATAAAATATCGTATTACATTCGCGATTATGGCCATTATTCACTCAGATGACTTGCACCACGCGCCTTCGGCTTGTGGTGCAAATGTCATCTTCGTGAATAATGGCTGTCATAATCTCTCATATAATAATATACTAGTATGCACCACGGGAGATATTTATGTTCGTTACCTTCGGTTGACTTACAGACACATGTCAACCTCAGAAGAAAACATTCATATCTCCCTTAAGGCTGGCGTTTTAAACAAGAAACCACTCACAATTGTTCCTCTCTTGTTATTGCAATGCGGGGTGCCGCTATCTATATTAATATAGACAAACTCGAATTGTCCAATGTAAAAATTTCTACCGCAGCTATTCATTATGCAAGGGTTTGTTTCTCTAATGAGCAGGTGAGCTCTAAGCAGGTGTGGGTCAAAAACACGGACATATGTTTTTGCCGGTGCAGATAATTTTAAGTAAAATAAGCTTCTTAGCCTTTGTGTGTATATATTATAGATAACCTCATCTTACTTTGCAATTAGAGGCCGGTGCTTTATGCTTCTTGGCCTTTCAGACACTATACGTAAACAGAAAATCTGTGAAATGTTAGGCATAGATAGAATAAATAGGAACCAAATGATATTTAACTGATTCTAGCCAAATTATGAATCTGTAATAAATTAAGCAAGAAAGTACATACTACGTAAAAAATTACATTACATTATTATTTGTAATAATAATATACTGCTCAACAAATGAGCTGGACCATTTGCATATATTGGTGCAATTTTTAAAAATATTGTCCAAAAGGACAGCCATGGCATTTTTGGCAACCTTTCAGTATTGTGCCACTATGAAAAGCATTTCTTTACATAATTAGGTTTATATAAAACTAACAGCCAGTCTTATAAAGGCGACTAATCTGACGTTAACTTTAATTCACTGTTAAAATAAACAAAAGCATATCAAAATTTGTTTACTAATGTATAAAACGTCATAAGCACTGACGTTTTGATGCGCTTTTGTTTATTTTAACAGTGAATTAAAGTTAACGTCAGATTAGTGGTCTTTATAAGACCGGCAGTTAGTCCATTAATAAAATATTATTATTTGAAAATTCTGAATTTTGCCCAAATGTTGATAGCATATTGCATACAAAATATGTCAAATTTTTAAACGTTCTGAGGAAACGCGGAGAACTATTAATTTACTTTTTTTTATTCTGTCTTATTTTTATTAAATATAGCTTTTTATAATATTTTAATTTTTTTATTTTATTAATATGATTTTGTTAATTCTTCAGTTACAGGGTTATAATTTCTCTTCTTCAACCAGCTATATACTGCGCAGATGCATGATATTTAAACCAAAATGCACTTCTTTTAATGGCTGAATTTTTATCAGTGATAATGTATTAAGAGCAAATGATTTTGACGGTAAAAATGTTTTACGAAAGTTTCTTGGTTTGGCAATGTCACAAGGCGAGAGAATTTATCAAACTTATTTTGTCAAGGGCATTGAAAAAAACAACAAATCTTCAATGAAACATTTTCCGAGCAAAATCATGAGCCCGAAATATATTTCGTGGAGTATTTCGCAAATATGGGTTCATTTTGTGTCAGTGTACAATGAATGTGACATTTATACTAATTCGCAATGACATTTTTGAAATACCACATTGCTTAAAACAACATATTTTGTGGTTTCCATGGATACAAGTAGTAAAAGAAACTGATAAAATCATAACGGAAAATGTTTTGCCACTATAGAAACACGTGATTGGTTGAATTTTGGAAAATCATGGTGTTCGATTGGATAATACGCGATGCGGGAAATAGTTACTAAAATTAGTTCCATAATAAATTATTATTCAAATATTAACACATTGGAAACTAGATGGCCACTTTTTAATTGATTATTTAATCATTACAAGATACTACCAAACAAATTATTTTTTAAATTGTTATATTTTGTCATATTTATACATTACATATCTACAATCAACAGTTTTATGTTGAAAGCGATAATTAAACCACGGAACATAGCTAACGTTAGCTATGTTCAGTGATTAAACTATTTATGTGATTCTTATGAGACATTTAATCATCCATAAAATAATGCTTCTTAGAGGCGCGAGTCCAGCCACAGGGCCTTATCAAAATTAGAAACAAAAAGTAATTTTTATTAAATTTAATATTAAAAAATATTTTATTTATTAAAAAAATTATACGATTTTGTAACTAAACAGTCAAAAGTAACGATTGACACGTACAGCAGCTGAACAAGTCAGGTTAAAAATGATTTTTTATGTTTAATAATCGTCATTATCGTTTCCATAATGCTGCGAGTCCGTGACAATGTAAAACAAATTGGTTCGCAACAACTCTATAATATAACTGTTATAAAATTAAGAGAAACGTCTATTTCAATGACAGATTTTGGCAGTAATGCCTTTGAAGACGGTTGCGGAAAAACATTCTTTTTTAACCTAAAAATAAATATTCTTAAATAATTGTTTTCTTCGTAATTTGTATTTCGTTCTAAATGTTTCTGTTCAGCTATTATTAATTACGTCTAGCAAAAGGGCTAGAAATCCGCGCTCTAATAGTAATCATCGACTGTCACTCGTATTCGCGTTTACCGTATTGTAAATTTCGCATTTGCCACTGAATTGCAAAGTTTAAATTTACCGCAATTCGTGCCATGTTCACATTGGTTTTGTAACGACAACACATCTGTCTTACAATGCCTAAACTATTTATACGCTATTTGTGGAAATTTATTAGGTGTCTGCAAGAACAGCACCGATAACCGACATTTGGCGTTGTAATATTTGCCGTAAATGACAACAGGTGAAATTTGTCTAGAAAATACTTATTCTCAAAAAGCAAACTTCAAAAATGGCTCAATGCGGTCTTAAATGAAATATAAAAAATCGTATCTTCCTTTAAGGTGTATAACAGTTTCTGTTTTCTATTTTGTACTAGTAAATTTTACTGTTGAATGGCAGAAATATAAATGGAAAATTGCTACAAAAACATTAATTTTTTAAATACAATGTTACAAAGCAAGCGAATCTTTTACCATTTATAATAGCTATTTAAGTAACAAGGGATGTAAGGTCCTATTAACATTTAAGGTAGACAAGTATAAGCCAAGGCGCAGCCGCGGCTTGTTGCCTGCCGAAAATGTTAATAGGCGATACATTCCGAGTTATCTTATTATATTTTTCCCGCTGCTTATCGAAATTTTCCTAGATTTTTGAAAAACTCGTTTGGTTTGTCACCTGTCACCAGGATTAATTTACGTGAGTCGTGTTACCTGTGAGTGTCACATGTCACATAAACACTTACATCATTTTACATCAAGATGGCCAGGTTAACACAAGAAGAATATAACATAAGATATTCTAAATTAAAAATTGGAGATACATGCCACTACAATCTGTATTATGAAATATTTTTCCATATACAGTACTCATTCCAACACACAAAATCAACTTTTGATCTGTCTCAGAGAGTTGTTGCAGCTGACAGCGACTCATTTCTGAATAGAATATCGCCTATCCTGCCTGTAAAATTTAGTTTCAAAATGCCAACTGTGTCGTTAAGCAGCAAGGCAAGTGTTCTGTACCTACGAGACTTTTATATTTAACTGCTGCTCCTGCTGTTACTTGCATAATTTACTACAAATATTGAACAAGTAGAGCACACATTCTTAATCAGCGGATATGCCTATTTGTGCAGTGCTAGGGATTTCTGATAGAGGAATGCTTCCAACTGATTTAAAACCAATTGAAGCGTTCTCTGATTCCTTTTTAAATAATTTATAGCATCGGTTATCTTGTCGCTTTTGATATCAAAGAACGGCCGTGGAGTCGCAAAAATTAATTATCATTTAGTTCTTGCGAAAAATAGACCACTCGCAGTACCTATATTAAAAGAAAAGGTTTCCAAATATTCTGTCCTTGTTACTAAGCGAAAAAAGGCTGCTACAATACTTAAATATCCGATATTCATTACTTAGTATATTAGATATAAATATAAATAAAAAATACATATATAATTACCATTTTAGAAATTAACAATACAGTAAGTATAATATATAATCCTATATCAAAAAGATATCCTTGATTGAATTAGAATTGAGTCGGCAGAGTTATTGATTCGTTGATTATTTGTTTTTTAGGGACAAGATGAAACTGGCTACAAATATATTTGAAATTATAGATGGAGTATACTACCCCTCCAAGTTTGTGGCAATGGCTCCATATTCTAAACTTACAACTAAGTGTGGAAAAAGGATTTACGTGAAAACTTCTTTCACAATTAAACATTTAATACATTACGCAGGTAAAGCTTGTGATTTATTTTTCTTGATTATCTTTAAGATTTGCTTTATCAGAGACAAATTATCTTTTAAGAACCATAGAAATTTTGCAAAAATTAAATAAGTAGGGATTTTTCTTTCTATTAAAATGACACCTTTATTATTTTCTTTAGTCGATCAGTCGACATTCTACTTCAGTCCGACTTGAAAGTTGAATCAACTAGTTCGAAGTCGACTTACTCCATTGTAATCCTAAAGATATATTGACAATAAAACTCTTCTGTTATAAGACGTTTCAAGATCTCAGTCACATTCTAAAAGATAACGTTCTAATCCTCTTATTATATGAACATTATTGTAACGCAGATTTATAATATAAGCTACAAACGAGCATATAAGGTAAAAGTCGAAAAATTTGTTGAAAGAACATAAAATATAAAATTTTGAGATTCGAAAAAAATAGAATTTAAAGAAGGTGAATATCGATATTAATAGAAAAAATCGAAAGTGTAAAGTTGGTTTTACAAAAATATAAAACTTTGAAATTAAAAAATGCAAAAGCATTTTTTTGAGCCCTAAATGAAACTAATAGAAATTCACTTTTAATAACTATTGCAAATGTAAAAAGACAATGAGAGATGTTTATGCAAACTACCAACAAAACCAACGTAAAATCAAAGTAAAATTTTAAAATAAATAATAGTCACTGGTTACTAAATCAGGGATGTACTGAAGATGTATAACTCTACGGATCTACAATCACCAATGATTATAAAACTTTCAGGGCTTTGTGCACTCTCGTGGAAGAGCAAATTCTTTTCATCGTGATGTTTGGATCGTTTTTATTCTCAGCTTCATCAATAAAAATGATTCCCTTAATAGTCCAGTAGCAGAGTACAAAGAAGGTCGAGTAGTTTAAATTTTTGGATATGTTTACGAGTTTGGGGTCCTGACGCAATTTCCAACTTTTCCAACTGTTCGAGTACCGCTCGCGCCGCCATGCCATCTTGAACAAATGGCGCTCAAAACCGGGTTTCGGCATTATCTCCTTACTATTACATTCTAGCATAAAAATAGTTAGTAGTTTCTACAACTTCTGTTTGAAACATTTTTTGTAAGTGAAATAAATACCGACATTACCGGTTAATGAAAATTTCCAACAGTGCTCATGCTCAGTTTTCAGCTGATTTTTGTATAATTATTGTTTGTTAATTACATATTGACTATTTCTATACCTAGTAACTATGAACTAGATGCAATTTTTATCTCCACAGTAGTTGATGCCATTGCCATAATCGGCAAAGACATCGATCTCCTGGTTCTACTAACAGGATTAGCACCATTCAACGATAATATCTACCTTTGGCAATCAGAGAAAGGTAAAACTGCAGCCAAACTGTACTCCGGAGAACATTGCAATATGAAAAACCAGGCGTGAACATTCTATTTTACATACAATTTGCAACGGCGATAAAACATCTGCTCTTTTCATCCAAGAAAAAACAAAATGTATTAACATCGTCCAGAAGTCGCATCTAAACCAACTTCCTAAAATATTCAAAGAACAGAACGTATATATAGAAAAAATGTAGAAGCAGGAGAACAATTTATTGTAGCTTTGTGTGGCGGTGGCATAGAAAACGAAAGACTGGATGCATTTCACCAACATTTTGCAAAGTCGGTCACGAAAAAGAAGTTCAATCTTGCTACTCTTCGACCAAGAAGAGACGCTGCACGGTATCACGTGTCCAGGACGTACCAAGTTCAAGCATGATATGGCATTGAAAAGTCCACAGAAGTGGGGTTGGAAACGTAGCAATAGTGGGCTTACTGTAGTGACAACTATGAAAAATCCAGCTCAACAGGCCTTGCTCAATTTTATATCATGCACATGCAAAAAAGAATGCGGCGAAGAAGAAAAGGAAGATCCATTATCGATTGGTGGGCAGTTTCTTAGAATTCAAGGGAATGAAGTACTTGAATCTCAAACCGACAACGAGCATAATTTTTTATGAGAAATTAGATAATAATAATAATAATAATAGTCTTTATTGCACATAATGAAATACATATTACTACACAAATGAAAAAAAAATGATAATGAAGTGCAAGGGCGAAATTCAGACTGGCTCTTACAAAGAACCATCTGCTCCTCCACTTAATCCAAAAAAACAATATATAAATTTAATAAACATGAACGGCGATTCTGCAAAAACAAAGTAATTAATAAACAAAGAAAATAATTAAGAGCGTTGCACATCAGAATTCTCTACCACTGTTCTGCAAACCAAAGAAGTACAACTTACAGTGCTTCTTAAATCGCGAAGGAGGGTAGGCTTTAAGATAATTTGGTAGTTTATTGTAGATAGCTGCAACACCATATGAAAAGGATCTTTCAAAGAATTAAGTACTGTGTGATTGTAGTGCTAACAGACCGCGGTGCCGTAAATTGAGGTTATGAATGTCGGTTCTATATCTAATTTTTCTATATAGATAAGCAGGAGTTTTGAAAAACATTACGTTATGAAAGAGACAAGCCTGATGTAATAACCGACGATTTTCCATGTTCAACCAATTAATAATACAGAGCTTGTGCGACACGTGTTGAAATTTTCTATATATCTATATATATATATAAATATATATATTGGCGGTTTTTCTACAGCTATCGTGGCCGTTTACCGCATCCCAATCTCCATGCCTTTCTATCGACGACAGTTTCCTCTGTCAAATCTCTTTTTCCCATTGCTTCCGCGATCTCTGTGTTCCAACTCTTTCTTGGTCTTCCTCTTTCTCTTCTTCGTTGAGGTTTCCACTCCCATATTTGTTGTGGCAGTCTATTTGTGTTCATTCTTTTCATATGGCCGTACCATAGGAGCTTTTTCTTTCTATTTTTTCTAGAAGAGACTCTTGTACTTCCATCCTCTCTCTTATCTGTTCATTTGGTACTCTGTCCATAATTGTTGTTTTACATGATCGTCTCCAAAACATAATCTCAGTGGCATTTAAATTTTTCTTTTCCTTTTTCGTCAGTGTCCATATTTCTGCTCTATATGGTACAGTACTTTCTACAAACGTGCTAAATATATGTTTCTTCGTTTTCGTTGTCAGTGCATCGTTCCATATTACAGGGTGTAGCTGCTGAATAACGTTTTTTTCCCGTCTGATTTTGTTCTGTATCTCTTGCGTGTCTCGTCCATCTGATGTTAGTGTGACTCCAAGGTACTTATATTCTGTTGCATGTTGAATAGTTCGTTTATCTGTTACTAGATCATGTCCCTCTGCTCCAATGACCATGTATTTGGTTTTATCCATGTTTATTTCTAGCCCCCACAATTCAAAACTTTCTACTAATTTTCGGAACATATAGTTCGCGTAGTCTTCGTCTTCTGCTAGAATTACTTGATCATCAGCAAACAGCAAACTGTATATTGTTTTCTCATTGATTTGAACTCCCATTGTGCTACATTTTTTCTTCCATTCTGTTAAACCCTTGTCAATATATATCTTAAACAACGTGGGAGAGATACAACATTCCTGTCGTAGTCCTTTATTAACGTAAAACTCCTCTGAAATACTTTGGCCTACTTTTTTCTTGCTGTTTGTCTCTTTATATAATTGTTTCACAGCATTTATATACGTAGTAGTAATGCCTTCGCTCTTCATTGCTTCCCACAACTGATTTATTGGTACGCTAACGTAGGCTTTCTTTAGATCAATGAATATTAAATGTAGTTCTTTGTTGTGTGCAATGGTTTTTTCTGCTAACTGTTTCAAACAGAAGATGTTATCTATACAAGATCTGCCAGGTCTAAAGCCGCTTTGCTCCTTTGACTCCTTAAATTCTTGCTCAATTCTCGCTGTCAGAATTCGTCCATACAATCTACCCACTGAGGGAGTAACACTAATTCCTCTATAATTTTCGCAATTCATTTTACTACCCTTCTTGTGTATGGAACTTACATAGGCTAGTTTCCATTCTTCTGGGACCTCAGCCCCTTGTAAACATTTGCTAAATATTTCTTTTAATTTTTCGAGTACTATAGTGGGGGACTACTTAATCAACTCAATGGGTAAACCTCCAGGACCTGGAGCTTTGTTACTTTTCATAAATTTCAGGGCTTCTAAAATTTCGTCAACCGTAATAGGTCGTTCCTGGTTATCATTTTCTTCCAGAGTGTATTGGACTTCGCAAAAGTTTAGTTTGTCTTCCGTGAGCAGGTCTTTGTAGTACACTTTCCATTTTTCTATGCCAATAGGATCGATGATAGAAGCTTCTTTGGTATTCTTTTCGAGGGCTTTTAAAGTTTTCCAGGCATTTCTTGATTTTGAATGTCCCAAGGATACATCAATTTCTCTGCATCGTTTTTCCCAATAGATATTTTTAAATTTGTTTACTTCTTTTTTAACTATATATTTATATCTATTGTAGGTTCTTCTATCTTCCATATCTCCCGTTGTTATCTACTTTCTGTAAGCCATTTTCTTTTCTTCTACCAATGTTTCCAGTTCTTTCGTCCACCATAGTTCAGCTCTCGTATTTATTGTCTCTTTGTGTCCCAGTGCTTCATTTGTAGCTTTATGTATACATTCTTCGAGGTAGGTATACTGCTCTTCTATGTTTCCTGCTGGAAATAAACTGAATTTTTCAGCTAGTCATAGTTTATATAGGAAAATGGTGGAGTCGTCTTGGAAACTTTCTAGATTGTATTGCGGATGGCGAAGGATTTGTGATCGGTGTTCTAGCTGGTTGTTATACATATTAAATTTAAGAAGGGTTTTCCCTTTGACCAGAAAGTGATCAGACCCGCATGTAGCACCACGTTGTACTCTTACATCCTGAAACTATATTTTACTAGTTTGCCTAATGATTATATGGTCAATTATAGATTTTTGATTTTTGGTGGGTTGTGTCCATGTATATTTATGAATGTTTTTATGTTGAAAAAACCCATTCATCATTTTTAAATAATATTGGTCACACATATCAATAAGCCTTACCCCATTGTCATTTACGACTTTCTCATCATGACTGCCAACTATCTTGTTTGTTCGTTTACTGCCAACGCGGCCGTTAAAATCACCCATAATAAAAAACTTTACCATTTCCTACTCTATTCAGTAGAAGCGTCAGGTTTTCGTAAAATTCTTCTTTCTCCTCTTGCTTAGAATCATCCGTCGGAGCGTAGATTTCTATTATTAAAATATAGTAAAATATCTGGGGTGACTAATCGTTCGTCAATAGATTCGTAGCTCTTAATGTACTTTTGCAACCTGGTATTTACGGCTATGGACACTCCAGCCCGGGCTCTTTTCTCTTTATTAACACCACTGTAAAAGTGTATAAAGTTCCATTTCTTTCCATTCCCATTTCCTTTCTTTTTGGTCTCACTTAAGACTACCACATCCATGTTTAATTAAAAGATTTCCTTAAAAACTTCATTATGTTTTGTACTTAAACCTTGTACGTTTCAGCATCCTAAATTCAAGTTCCTATTTCTTTGCTTATGTCGTTTTCTATTTGTTTTCGTCCGGCTCCGAGGCTTTGCATCAAGATTTTTGCGGTTGAGTACTTTTACTGATCATCGGTTGCAGGCCCATCGGTCTAACCCTCCTCTTTTTTCTGGGCTTGGGACCGGCAGCAGCACCCGTGGGCAACACAGTCCACCCAGTGGATACTGCAGGCGGGTCATAACATTTTCTAATACCGTATATAAGCCGAATACATGCATTTTTTATATTTTTGAATTATATAAGAATAATCTTTATCGATACACGGACCATACACAGCATCTCCGTAGTTGAACAGGGAAAGCACTAGTGAATTACACCGCATAACCTTAATGCGAAAAATCTAGAAAGTGTCTGTTAGAATATAAAAGTTTAATATTAGCGAAAGATTTTTGAATTAGGTTATTAATATAAGTTTTAAATCGGAGATTAGAATCAATAACGATTCCTAAATTTTTAGATTAGCTGTACACTGGTAATGTCATGCCATCAATTTTAATATTTATTTGAGAGAATTTTATCTCTAACTTTTGGGCTCCCAAAAAGAACGGCAGACTTACTGGGATTAATTTTCAAAGCGTGACCTTTAGAGATATTAACAAGTGACATAAGATCAGCACTAACTAATGCATTTGCTACACAAATATTAGTTGGTTCCAAAGAATAATACAACTGGGTATCATCATCTGCGTAAAAATGAGATTGACAATTATTAATGGAATTAGGCAAATTAGAAATGTATATGGAAAACAGAAGAGGTTCTAGAATAGAACCTTGTGGCACTTCTCTTATTAATTCCATCGCATTGAAAAATTCATCTGATAAGCAAACACGTTGTGATCTGTGAGACAAATAATTATTAATTAATAGTGCAGCGTTAGAAGTGAACCCAATAAAAGAAAAAATAGTCAACAGTATGTCATGATTTATAGTATGAAATGCTTTTGTGTAATCTAGTAATACAAGAATAGTTAGTTTTTTTATCAAGTTCAGAAATAATGTCTGTAATATTTAAAAGAGCCGTTGTACATCTATGTCCAGATCGAAATCCAGATTGAGTATCTGGAAGAATTTTATATTTATTCAAATGTAGTTTAATTTGAGAATTCATTATTTTTGCCATAACCTTGGATAAAACTGGCAAAATACTGATAGGCTGTAAATATTTAAGTTGAGTAGGATTACTAACTTTAGGCAAAGGGATGATAAAGGCTTGCTTCCAGCAGGTGGGGAAGATGCTATTTTCAAAGCAAAAATTTATAATGTGACAAATATAAGGAAGCAAAAAGGGAAAACATAAATACAATAATCTAATATTTAGCTGATCCAATCCAGTAAAATTGGAAGTAAGAGCAGAAAAAGTTTCAAGGACTACCGCAGATATGAACCAACCGGGACCATCAAAGCGATAGAAATGTAATAAAACACTTAGATTGTTGAAACACAATTAACGGCACCTAGTTAATAGTTACTAGGCGCTGAAACAGTCAGTATGTAATTAAAATAATCATTAAAAAGAACAGCTAAAAACCCCGATCTCGTAAACATATCTAAAGATGGAGGCTACCCGACCTTTTGCAGTGTAAAACTACTCTGCTGCTACTGTACTATAACGTTTCAGACACTAGAAAACGATGAAGATAAAGAAGATTCTGTCAGGCCCTTTTTTGATAGTGGAAAACCCATGTCTACTCATTGCATTGATTTTTACTCGTCATGAGTGCCCGTTTTCTTCTTCATAACCACAAAATGTGGCTTTTATAAACCACCTTCGGCCGCGGCCGGGACAGGTAGCTAGCCTAACCCTTTTAATTAGAAAAGAATGTCCTTCTACAGGGTGACGACCACCAAAGGTGTTGGTATGGTGGTCGGAGAGCAAGAAATCAATGTCCGAGTGTGAGGTTCGAATCCACTATCTGCCAATTTTCAAGGCAACCACTTTACTTTTACTTGCTTTCGAGTATCAATAATTATAATTTTTGAAAAGAAAACTTGTTTTTAAATGGAACCGTAAACTTTTTCTCCCAAATTTGTTGCCTACAATAGTTCTGTTCAGATGTAAGGGATCTTAGAATATAGTGTGGTGACACTTCATACCCAACTTTATGCAAAATGTTCAAAGCAGTTATTTCTGACACTTCATTTACAATAACAGTAACCAATATTTTTCAATCTCAAACCTCAGATCTCCTCGGTTCTTTTCTCCATGCTCCTTCAGCACTTTAGGTCATCTTGAATCCCTGTCTCATGTAAATTACTTAGAGCAAAATTAAACTCTGAAATGTGACTGATAATTTTCCCGGTACCTGCCAATCACTCTTTCTTGAAGAGTTTTGATCTATTTCCCTGTTAAGAACTATAATTTATAGATTTAAACTTAGTAAATACATCTATAAACGTAACAGATATTGGACAGCAGAAAGTAGTAATTGTGGATATTCATTTTCATGGCTAGGAGGACCACATAAACATCTCACCTCTTATTACAGTATCTGAAAGCTAATCGCAATGATCACAATAGACTATTTATGTAAGGAACGAGTTCCGGGATTGGACTGCTTCACTGTTGAGATAGAAGAACGTTTCGCCCACGCTTTTCATATGGAAAGCAGAGGATAACCTCCATCTTCATTGAGGTTTCTGAGATGTTTTTAAATTTCAATGGCTTTCCGAATCTGTCTGCTAAAGATGGATGAGTATTTTCAGATAATAGAAGTTTCACCAAAGAGAGAATCTTCTAATCGGTATCGGTATCACGTTAGGGGTTAGGCGATTGCTGCACAACCTGACCTGCATTAACGCTGGCTTTGTTTGACCAATGTACACAACATTACAGAAACAACGAGCTCCATAAGCACCTTTTGATGACATGGTGTTAAATTTATCATTCGATGAAAGAAATTTGTCAGATCTTGCTCAGAGATGTGAACATTGAGATGACTTTACTTTAATACTAATACGATCCAATCACGGAGGTCGTTCATTACATACCGACAAGATATTTGTGAAAGCCTTTGAAATCGCAATGGATTATTGCTAAATATTTGCTATAAAATATCAAATGCATATTGTTGTCTCTGTAGTTCATTATTTCATGACCAATATTTTCTCTGACATTGATATTCAATAACCTTCTTTTTAGCTGTTATGTTTATAATTATTACCAGTGCGCTTATACGGACTGCTATTCAGTTTTCGATGCACAGAATGACTTTTCTGGAAGGTATGGTTGGAAGTCTATATATTATTGCACATATAGTCACTATAGTCTCAATGGTGGAGTTAGCATTGCAACAAGAACGATTGATAACATGCCTAACTATGATTGACAAAGCAGATAAAATATTGAGAAGAGAAGGAATTTCTGTATCATACAAGTCGCTTCACATAGCACAACTCGTGTTATATGTAACATTTCCATTTTATGCGTTTCTGGTAGTATGTCCAATCTGGCAATTTGTTGCTATAGTAACCTCTAAAGGGGTGTGGTCTATCGAATTCTACAATCTAATGGTTACCTTAATCGACGTGCTTTTAATATCTGTAAGTCGCCATGCCTTTGTATATTTATATGGATCGTTCCTATACATTGCAAATCAAAGAGTTCAAAGCTTAAATGAGTTTTTGGAAGTTAAAACTTCGGCTGGACAAAAGTCTGGGAGACAATTAATACCCATTGTGGTTCAACTACACAATACGATTTTCAGATTTGTAGAAAATCTGAATAAGGCTTTTGGTTGGTCCAGCCTTGCAAGAATGTCGATGTTATTTTTAGAATTAATTGCTTTACCAATAACGAGTCAACAAACATCAGAAGTAACACCATACCAAACGTATGCTTTTTTAATCTCCACTGTACTACCATCGTTCATGGTGCTGATCCCATGCCAAGGAATTACAACTGAGGTAAGAGAAACTGTTTATTGATAGATGTAAATCAAAAAGTATTATTACGAAGCCATTGAAGCTGCAGTCTATAATGTGATTGTATTACATATGATATTGTATAACTTTGATATTGATACCCATATTCTTACATGTATTGCATTAGTTGCCTAACTTCTCTAGTTGAAACTAGTAACTTTAAGATTTTAACTAGTTCTATTGTGATTCTTTCGTTTCTAACGTTTCAGTAACATTTGATTTCTCCTTTGAAGCTTTCTTATTTATTATAAGCTTTTCCTATATTTACCAATTACTACAACATCCGTGTCTTCCGTTTTCTTGCAGCGAGATCTGCATCCGAATATTTTAAAATTTTATTTTTCAATAGATGGCCTGGCATATGTGTTACTTTTCCCATTACGTTACTCAACACGAAGTTTAATAAAACGTACTTACTGGTTTCAGGCAACTACAGTAAGCTCATTCATGTAAAGCGTTGCTGCGCCTTGTTTTTGCATATACGGTTATTATACAGATTGTAAGTGAAACCTCTACCAAAGATAATATATACATAGATCTCTAAACTCAATGGGCGTAAAGTTACGCTGAAAATACTTTTGTACGAGCGAGACAAATGGCGTAAGTCATTGTTTTACTTTAGAAATGTAGCTGACCAAACATTGGTTCATAGCAGATGTATTCGCTGCATGTTTGGACCAGCGTATTTGCAAACCGCACAGATAAACGCAGATAATAATCTGGGAAAGGGATTATTCTCAGCCTGTTATTTGTAAACAGAGTTCAAGTTTAGTATACTACAGTCAGGTTGGCCATCAGTTGGAAGTAAAATTAAAGATTACACCTTCATTTGAAGCTAGTTTTGACGACATTTCTCTAACTATTTCATAGCAAAATGTAGTTTGTATTTTTGATAGTAAGAGAGTTAACATGTTACATGTCATTTTTAACTCATATCAACAAGTGAACAATGCATAATCTGCAGTAAAAAATCTTGAAGATTTTGGTGTATTTTGTGTGGTGTTTGATAAATTTTAAGTTATACCTAAACAAACGTATCACCTTGTATATTACGTATCGTGAACTGTAAGTGACAGTGTAATAGTATGCAGTTTAAGAAATCGAGGTCCCTACTGCTATTGTATTTTAACAGAACTAAACAAACACATGAAAAGTCATTCCCAAAAGCCGCTGGATGTTAAAAATGATAACAGCCGCTGGCCGTTAAGGAGTACATGATTTTTAAAAAAATACGATATTTTAAATGGTCAACTAAAAATCAAACATTTTAAAATTCAACCATGATGCAATTTTATATTAAATCGGAAGTGCTACAACTAACTAATTCGAGATTTGTAATTTCCGCTTTCCTCATTTAACCTAATATCTGCCTTTAATAATAAAAACGATAGAAGTTAAAAAGGGTACCCTGTATACACAGCGGTAGAGAAGTCTTACAGCCAGACCTCTCTACCTTGGCGTATAATAATATACTATTTCAATCTTACTTCAGCTTAAAGAAGATGAATGCTTTTTAAATAAACATGATAAATATTACTAACTAAAGTTTCCTTGACGAATATTATATTAATATACAGGGTGTATAAAAATACCTGTTAATTTAGCGAGCTCTGCTACGCCTTAAAATGAACACATCTATTTCTCATATACCCCGTATAAGACGAATTGTATACTTTCTTCCGAAATATTTAGTTTAAACTTTTATTAATTGAGACAATTATTTAGGTACTTGGTGAACATCCCGAAATGACTTACTTTTTATACAAAATTATTCGACAATATGGCGTCTTATTCGTGTGGTTGGAGAAAATTAAAATTGCGTAACCTTCGCTTTCTGTCGTCAAATGACAGCTCAAATGTTTATGTTTATGCCTCCAAACGTTATATTCTGCTTGTATATCTAACGTATGGACGTTTAATTTTTATGAAATAATTTAAAATGTTTAATGTATTATATTGGTTGTTCTACCAGTTAACCTCTCTAAGAACGTATTAAACTTTATGACTTATTTTTACGTCCCGGATATGCACCTGAAATATTGCCTCACATTTCAATGTCACCCTGTATAAAAATATAAAAATCTTATTAGGGCAGGTTTTACGAATATTCTTTTGTTGGTTATTTAGCAAGCGTAATGTAAACCTTGTAGGGTATTTCAATAATATTCAGTAAATATTTGCATAATATTAAATTGCAGTTAACTATCCATTAACAGTTTATCTACAAAGAATTCCCTTTCTGCAAGTGGACGTAAATATGAATTAAGATGAGACATACGTAGATATATCCATTTCACTAATTTCAGCCAGTTAGTTAGTTTGGCTCTACGTAATGGGATTCTAACTTCAAAATTTGTAGCTATCGTAGCGCCGTCTTCATGCAGCGTCCAGAACTAACCCGTTTATTGTGATCATTCACTAGAGATCTAGATAGGTATATATTATCTTTGCCTCTACAACTTTTTAGTTTTATTATTTTTGAAAGCTTTGGGTATATAGACTATAAAACGTTTATTTCTCATTTGGTATTAATTGGTCACTACAGATTGTTTCGTTTGTTTAAATATGGTAGTAACGTTCCTGTGTATCCTTGTTTTATCAAAGTTACTGCAGCTTCCTTCTTTATGGCATATGTATGTTTTTTATGCTAGTTCTCTTGATTTATATGTAAATTTTCAAAAAAAATATGCCATTGACCCTATAGATTGTAAATGCTGGTGCCATTTCGCGAACATAGCGTAGCCACCGTCTTTTAGGTGCTCAGTGGACAGTCAATATCCGATATTGGGTTAATTTACTTTTATAAACGTTGCCGCATAGTAAACTCTACTGCTACAGTCCTATACACATCAGCTTAGTGAATAATTACGTTGTACATACTTCTTACTTCCACTGGCGCTACATCCCTCTGTGGGATTTGGCCTTTTCGATCACCTTTGTCCATTTCTTCCTGTCTTTAATTGTTATTTTCCAGCTAGTTACATCTATCTTCTTGATGTCTCTGTAAACCTCATCTAACCACCTTGCTGCTGGTATACGCATTCTCCTGGTTTCTTGTGGTTTCCAGAACGTGAGAAACTTTGGTGCTTTTCCTTCATCCATTCTGTATATGTGACCAACTTAACCTTCTTGATTTTTTATAATTTGAAATTGTTTGTTTGTTTGTTTGTTTGTTAATGGACAAGGTCTAGGCATGCAGAGTACCAGGTACCTTAGACACCGACTGCTTTGGTCATATGGTCAAAGTCCTACTTAGAATTTTGCCGAGACTAAGGAGTTCCAACCCTAGCAAGGGATCTTTTACATGCTACACATCGTAGTAACATGGGTCCCACGGCTTTACATCACTTCCGAATGATGGAATTCTGTAGAAGCTTTCATCTGCATGTTTTTATTTTTGAAAACCTCACCGGGACCGGGAATCGAACTCGCGACCCTTAGATCAGTAGTCAGGATGCTTACCTACCGACTCCGGCTGAAATTGTTTCATTGTTCATTAAAGCATGTAATTCATAATTCATTCTGGGTCTTCAATTTCCGTCCTCGTCTTGGATTGGTCCAAATATTTTTCTTAACACTTTACGTTCAAAACACTAATTTATTTTGGTCACTATCACTCAAGGGTCCAGGTTTCACAACCAAACACAAGAATCGGTCTTATTACACTCCGATATATTACTAACTTGTCCCTTTTACCTAATAGCCTCGAGTTTAGTAGGATATCATTAGCATACATCGCTTTTTTTCCTGCTTGTAATCGCGCCGCTACTTCTTCACTTATTTTATTTTGTTGATTTAGGAGCGAACCAAGGTATTTAAAGGAATTCACGATTTCATATTTATTGTTATTAATTTCTATGTATCGCAGACCCCCTCCAATTTCCTTTTCATCCCTACACATCATTATTTTTGTTTTTTCGGCGCTTATCACTAGCCCTCTTCTTGCTGCTTTTTCTTGAATGATTTCGACTTTTTCTGTATATACACATTTGTGTTAGCTTTGTGTTTATCTAACCTGTTACACTGATGTTCCTGATGCATGCTTCTATTGCCAAGTTGAAGGGGGTAGCTGAGAGTGGGTCTCCCTGTTTAACTCCGTTGCTGACGTTAAAACTATCGGTTTCCTCTGTTTGTATCATTACTTTAGCTTCAGTTCTCGTTAACGTCATTTCTGTCAGGCGAATAAGCTTTCTGGATTCTTATAGATTATTGTGATATCATCTGTCATCTATCATTTTATTGTCTTTGCTAAGTAAACATATGTATTGTACTGGAAGTAGACCACTGGACTGGAAAACACCAAATTTTGAACTAAATTCTTATTTTAAAAATAAGGCATATCCAAAGATAAGCCCTACCTATGCTTCTCCGTATTTTTCCAATTGTCGAATACTTGTTTATAACAGGCGTTAGTCGTCCTAGGAATAACTTCTTGAACATTTTGTAAAGCGCAAGGAGAAAACGGAAAGGGCGGTGAGATGCTTGTTACGCTATGAACTCGACTTTACGACAACACCAAACCACACTTACCACAGGTTTGATTGCGCTAAGATGAAAGCGGTAAAATATCGCCTCCGGCCGTCTCATGCTAGCCAGTAAAAGGGCGTGGTTTGCGAAACTCGTGCAGCCCGCTTCTGTTTTAAGACAAAATGACGAAATAATAGCTATTTGTGCACGAAATATGAAAATTATTAAACGAAGCCGAAGGCTGAGTTTCATAACATGTCTCTTGCATACACACTTTTAGCACAATATTTTTTCTACATCCTTAAATTTACTATTATTAATCCATAAATGTCGATTTACCATAGGTTTGCATTTATGACAGTTACAATTTATGTCATAGTAAAGAAATGTCCTTGACGCGCAGGTGACTGTTTCTGCAGCCGGTAGCTGTCAAAGTTAGTTATCAAAGGTAATTATAAATGTACACATTTTACTTTATTAATTACATAATGCTTTAATTATTTAAAAAACACTTTACCTCTAACGAAATAAGTAACTAGAATAACTTTACAACCTCACTTCCAGTTCAAAATTTTAAATTCAACACCACCTGTTTACTTGATAACACATGTGCTAAAAGTAAACAGCTGATTTCACTTTTAACACGATGATTTGTGAAACAAGCTAGTGCTAAAAGGCCTACTTTTAGTAGTGGTCGTAGAAAAAATATAGTTATTATGTTTGGGCCGCCCAATCTTGGATGGTAATGCCTCGCTACGGTTAAAGGCACGTTTACACGGATTGATTGGAGTCGAACCGCTTGGGTCGTTCAACTAGGTCGGACATGAAGAAAGGTTTACACCAGACAATCGCATTGAAGCGATAGTTAAAATTTAAAATGGCATCAAGTGAAATAATAAATGTGGGAGTGCAAATAGTATGTTGTGCAGTCCAAGAGAAAATATTAAGAAAGTGGATTTTGAGAAGAGATGCCCTTGGTGCATCAAATTAACTTCTGAAAGAGTCTGGAAGATCCAGAGAACTATCAAAATCATCTGAGAATGGACGATTTCTAAGAATTTACTCACACCAGCATCTGTCCATTTTTATGCAATGTTAAATGATTTTTTCCGTTAATGAAATTCTATTAAATGAGCTAGTTGATTCTTGCCGCTACAACTTGATCCAAGTTATTTACACGTTCAATTACGGTCATTCGACGTACTTTCGGCAAAAGTCGTACGACAAAAGTAGAGTGTGTTTCCACTTTGATTGAATCGAAAACTCCGCCGAACGACCAAGTCGAAAATTGGTTTATACATTCAATTTGAGTTCGAATTACTTTCCATTCAGTGATCCTTCGACTCCAATCGACCCGTGAACAGGCGTCTAAGGCAACTGGGTGTCACAAAAAATTCTTTGGTGTTCAATTGCTTGCTTTTAAGCCAACCTTCCGTTACAATCTGTTTTACAAATATTTTTGCGCAAGGAAAGATTCAATGACACTTGGTACACTAAACGCATATACACACAATACAGTAAAAACCAAAGAAACACAAAAGATGATTTAACAAATACACTTACTTTATTCTACTTTGAAATCGTTAGGATTATAGGAAAGAAGTCAAAGACGTAAGAGTTAAAAGAAGTTACGAAATTGGTAGTGACCATTATCTCTTGGAAACTGTTTTTATGAGACAAAACGAACCCAACCAGAACACTAGCCAAAGTAAGGCCGGAAACGTCAGGAAAGACAAGATTAGATTTGATAAACTTAGAGATTACGGAAAGAGTACCAGGAATTGATGAACAAGAAATTTGACACTAGGAACGAAATTAAAGAAACAATAAATATAGATAACTGATAGACAATATTCAAAGACAAAATAATGAAAGTGACAAGAAAGGTGTAAGACAAACTGCTTAGTAGAATGAAACAGTTAAAAAGGAAGTAAGAGAAAAGATAAAACTATAAATTATAAATATCTACAAAAAATGGTAGCATATGAGGAATATAAAGAACAAAGGAATAGGATTAAGAAGATTATTAAAGAAGCAAAGCAAAAATCTTGGGAGAAATTTGGCAAGGCTCTGGAGAATACGAGCAGCCGAGATAACCAAAAATTATGATAATCTCTGAAACTTCTTTGTGGCGTGAATTCATAATTCATATTCTTATATGGGTATTTCGCCACTCTGCAAATTAAAATATTAAATAACGAAAATATTAACAACGAACGTTTCGAGCGACAATCTGCCCTCGTTGTCAACGAATAACAATTAAAACTAACAATAAACTTATCTTTTTCACTGGAAGGAAAAAGATAAGTTTATTGTTAGTTTTAATTGTTATTCGTTGATAACGAGGGCAGATTGTCCCTCGAAACGTTCGTTGTTAATATTTTCGTTATTTAATATTTTAATTTGCAGAGTGGCGAAATACCCATATAAGAATATGTATAACCAAAAATTATTTTACAAAGTGCTTAAAAGTTGTAGGAGTAAATCTGAAATAAAGTTGAAGGAAATTATGGACAGGAAAGATGATATAATAACAGATGAAGATAAAATAATGGATAGGTGGCGTGAATATTTTTATCGACTACTAAATGAGGATAAGCAGGAAGTGGAAAACATAGAGAATAATATAGATAGTGACAGCAACCCAAAAAATAGTAAGGGTTAACGATAAGTATGGAAAAAGTAATAATTGAAGCGCTAAATAGGGTGAACGTGGGGAAAGCACCGGAATGTGATGAGATAGTACCGAAAGCAATAATGTATATAGGGCAAAAGGGGACCAAAGAGCTACATGGATTATTTAACCAGGTATGGCAAACAAAAACGATCCCAGAAGAATGGAATACAGCAATAATACTGCCTATCCATAAGAAAGGCGATACCAAAAACTGTACCAATTACAGAGGAATGTTCCTTCTATGTATAGCACTAAAAATCTATGAAAGCATAGTAGAAAATAAATTAAGGAACGTAGTGGAAACTCGATTTTCAGATGTACAAAGTGACTTTAGACCAGCACACAGTATTCAGGATCATTTATTCACAATACAACAAATGACGGAAAAGATGACGAAAGAAGGAAAGGCAGTATACGTATGCCTCATCAATTTAAAAAAAACCGTTGACAAAGTTAGTAAAGAAAGTATATGGAGAAGTTTAAAGAAAAAAAGGAATAGAAGAAGATCTCATAGAAGCTATAAAAAGTTGTTACGTGAAAACTAATAACCAAGTGAGAATGCAGAATAGGATGTCCGAAATGTTTAAATATAACGAAGGAGTAAGGCTGTGACGTTTCACCCCCTTACTAAGGGCGTCAAAAATGTATACCTCGGGTTAATCTGAAATCGGAGAAACACGTTCACTCAAATATATATTCGATTAGAAAAAACACCACATAATTACCAAAACCTAATATAATGTTGTTAGCTAGTTACAACGATTAATTAAAAACAACTGAATTGTACATTATTTAAAATCAACATGTTCTTCTGGAACGTGGCCTGGTTTCGTGGGTCGAACTGCAACCCACTGCACCGGCGAGTATTGCGGGCCCCTATTGGCAGTCTGCCGGCGCGCAAGCCGATTCTTTGGAAAATGGGCTGATTAGGTTTTTTGGTAGTCCGCCGGCACGCACGCCGATTCTTCAAGAAATGGGCTGAGTCGGTCTTTTGTTCCTTCGAACTTGACCTTCCACTTAGCAGTTGTCGACAGTGATTTTAAGCTGTAATTTTCAGGTAAATTTAGCGATTTTAAGGGTTACCTGAGGCCAGCGTTAGTGTCTAAATCCTGGTGCGGAGGTTGCTGGTACCTTACGAAGGCTAGGCGTCGTTCTTGGAGCGAAAGCGGTGTCAAATCCTGCAGGTTGAGAATCCCCCGGTAGGGAATTTGCGGACTGCGGAATCGAACGTTGAAGTCCAGAAATTGGCCTATTAATGACCAAAAAGGGATCCTGCAGGTAAGTTTTTGCAGGGCGACTACAGGGCTCTGGTCGCTCACAAGCGGGGTAAAAGCTGCGATTCCTACAGGTTGAATTATTAGTAAAATGAGGTTATGACGAGGGGCGCCGGTATTAGGTGGTCGGAAATGGCTTTTGAGCAGTTAGCCGTGCAAAACAGTACAGCGTATCAAGTCAGGGTTAAAGCCTCAAGAATTCGATTTTACAAGTTCATCAAGGAGAAATCGAATTCTAGCGGTATTACTCTTACGGAAAATTTCAACTTCTCGGGCTGACAGTACAACACGTCATCTCCCTTAAAGCCTGGTCTGGTAAAGGTTGGAGGCCGACTCCGTTAGACAGTTCAGCGTGTCAGACAGGAGGGCCCAGGCAGGAAAGGAGAGGATTTAAGTACTGGACAAGACAGGTAATCTCAAGTCTTGGAACTGGCAGTGCAATCTTCTTTTATACCTTTTCTGCCACGTTATCGAGATACTTGCCCTAGCTTCCACTGGAGAGGGAACGACGCCGTCGTTCATACTTCGCGGCCAAGCGCATTGCGGCTAGGATTTCTTATCGCCAGTTCAAGCGTCGAATTGATGCAGCGCTTGATTAGGCGATGTATCAAATTTAAATACATTTTATGTATAATAAAAATTTTATACGAGAATTGCAAAATGTGTGTTGGGCTATAAAAACATGCTACCAGTAAATGTAGAAGCGTGTGCTTTCGCAGACAATGTCGTTTTAATTACCAAATCTGAAACTGATCAAGAGAAAAATTTAATTTAGAAACAAAATGACTATAACAAATAGTGAGTCTAAAGTGAAAGTGGAAGTTGAAGGTACAGCTATCGAGCAAGTGAGGGAATTTAAATATCTAGGAGCTACCATTAGTTGCAGTGGAACAAATGAAGCCGAAATAAGCAACTGCTTACATTCAGCAACTCGGGTCTACCTACCATGCTTTATATAGAAATTTTCTGAACAGTAGATAAATTACAAGGAAAACAAAGATCACAGTGTACAAGACTATTATATTTACCCACAATCCTGTATGGCAGTGAAAATTGGGTAATAAATGAAAGACACAAGAAGAGATTGCAGGCCCCAGAAATGAAATATTGACGGAAAGTACTCGGACTGAAGAGACTTGACAAAAGAAGGAATGAAGATATAAGAAGAGAATTAAATATACAATCACTAGAAGAAAAACGAGAACAAAAGAAGTTGGAATGGATAGGGCATCTCATAAGAATTTCAAATTACAGACAAGTGAAAAAGGTATGGAAGACAAAAGCAATAGGAAAGAATAGAAGAGGAAGACCCAGGAAAACGTGGAGTGAGAGTGTGGAAGAAATATTACGTAAGCGAGGTATGGAATGGAATAAAGCTAAAGTCAAAGCAAGAGATAGAAAAGAATGGCGTAAGTTTGTCAAGAAACAGCAGCAAAACTAGTAGAGAGAGCTAATCTTCGACACCCAGACGGGCTTATGTATGTATCTATGTAACCGCAGCGAAAACCGCATGTATGAATTTATTTTAAATTGTACAGGGCCGGGCTCAGCCCAAAACGTTCAGATAAGGATGGGCTTGTGGTAAACGGAAGAAATGTCCTTAGTAGTCTTAGTTATTAACTAAACTTGGAAAAACACATTACATCCTACATCAGAAGGATCTTTATTATTTCGGCAACCTTCCATTCCGTCCTTATTATAGCATTAAATATATACATTTTCTGCCCTTCAGGTGGCAGTTCCTTCAAAGAATTTCCTGCTATTATTAATTCAAAACTTGGTGTCTTCTTTAGGTTTGAGTTTTCTTATACCATCTTCGATTTCATGTGTCTCGAACTTTTTGATGGGAATATCTATTTGGTATGGTGCATGAAACAGTTTTGGAATTGTGTCGTTTTTTTTCTTGCGATATTTGTTTGGGAAAGGGTAAGAATCCATTGCCACGATGTTGGGCGAATGTTATAGTTTATTTTTTTTGGGATGACTTCTAGCCCATTCATCGTCACTATTTCTGATATGCAGAGAGTTTTTTAGTTGTATTAGATGTTTTTCATGACTTTCCACAACAAATCAATAGCTCCAGATGTAGTGAGATTTTCTAAAAGTTTTGATGCCTTGATTTTTGTATTTATTAAATTTGTGCTTTAATTGGTTTTCTGCTATGTGGACGGCTGATATTTCATCCTTTTCTTAACATTCTTTTTGGTCTAATTTGGTTTTGATGAAATCGGAGCAATAACTAGGTTCATCCGCTTTCTGCTTTTAGGAATGGCAGACTACACATCCCTTTCTATTAATTTGCGAATCTTCCTTGTGATTTCTTATATTTCTTGTTGACTTTTAGTGATACCTTTGTGTAAATTTGCCTCATTGGAGATGATGTTTCTAAATACATTCTGGTTTGTATTTTTGGTAGCTAAAGTAGGAGGATCTGCAAACTTGTGAGTGAAAGTACTAAACTTGGAATATTTGCAAAAGATAAGTCAAACCAAGATTTAACTTAATTAGGAGTATAGTTGTTTACCTCGTAGTGTTAAAGAGTCTTGAGCCCCACAAAGTATGTTTCGAGTTAAAGACTCTTCCAAAACCATGTCCGAGAGATATGAAGAAAGTTTAGAATGTGTATTTATTGCTAGCTTAGATGGAGGATAGTATGCCGCTGAAAATACTAGTTTTCATAACAATCTTGCACTACTATTGATTTTACTTGCATATTAATACTGCACTTTTCTATTTCGTAGCATTCTATTTTAGTCAAACAATGCCTTGTGAATATTGGCTATGGTGGACTGCATAATAAGGTGTTTTTATATAACTTATGTCAGTTAAGTGTGCTTCAGATATTAGTACTATTATATAAATTTACTAGCAGTCCAGTGAGACAAATGTCTCATTTAATAAAACAAAAAAGACCGTTTTGCAAATAGAACGCGTATTCACCACACGTACGTATATGACGTCATTGTTGGTAGCAAACTCCCAGTCGCATTCGCCTTGATAAAATTTGCCTAGAATCTAACCTAAAAAGTTTGGATTAGAATAATTACGATAATAATTAGTGTTAGAGACTGAAATTCGGTTCCTGACCTAACATGACCATTCCAAACATATAACTTTAATAACTTTTTTCTCTATCTCTTACGGTTTGGCTGCTGAAACAGCGTCCCGGACGGACGGACAGACAAGTCTATTAGATAAAGGATTTGGCATAGTGATTGGTTTGCTCAACCAGTGTTCACCTACAGTCGTTCATTTATGCCTTTTTCCTTTTGATTCGCGACTGTCGTTATTTCTAAGATGTTTTTATGTTGTACTCTGATACAATCATGATTACTTTTTTTCTGGAGTTAGGTTCAGATATAGAACTAAATAATAATAATAAAGGATGTAGTTTGCTGGGTTACATTGTGATTGGTTTATTGGGTGGGATTGTAACGAATATACGCAGTAGAAGTTGTGTATTTTGACGAGAGGAGGGAATTCTTTAATTGAATGAGCTGCTACTCGCTTGTGTTAATCAGTTTAGTGGGTAGGGTGACACATTTTTGTTATTGTGTAGGGCGCTAACTCCTCGACAAAATAGCAAATATATACTGTGCTCAACTCCGAGATTTGGAATCTTCTTTCGTGATCTTTAACATCACGTTGCACGATAAGCAAAACCTTGGCAAGATCTTCGTTACAAGTCCAACAAGGCAAAGCAACATTGATAAATTGCCTCGGAGCGGTGAAGGCTTATTTCCCTTCTACAGCCCTAATATTACAACAGGCAATCTTACTTATTAAGACACATACGAAATTGACGATAATTTGCGCTTGCAAAACTTTTTTCAAGTACATTCTAAATTCACGGTAAATGACACCTGCAATATTGAATAAATAATACATATATAACTTAGCTGGATGCAGTAATTTAATAGTCAGCAAAATGCAAAAATTAAAAATCTCAAACAGCAAGCGTTGATCGAAATCTTGGCCGGGTGATACCTCGGTTGAAACCTAAATAATCAGATCCAAATATGTTTACAGGAAAAACTGCCACGCGATGTAGGAAAACTCCTCACAGGGCATCTTCGGAAGAATGGCGAACGGTAATTCGAATAATAGCTACGAGCAATCGGCGTGCATCTACACGCTGACAATTACATATTTTTCTAATCGATGCAAGGTAATCTCTAAATATATTCAATCGGATGTCGATATGAAATTCCGGGAAACCCGGGAATCGAAATTTCATATGCGTAAGCTGCGGTTTGATAAGCTGGATATATCCCACAATCATCGTAATTTGTCCAAAAGTGGCTTTCCCAAGCACAGGGGCGGATGGGGTGGGGTAAACCGGCCCGGGAAACCATTAACACCGGCCCGGTCCATTTTTATTAAAAAAATTGTTAGGCACTTTTTACTAAGGGACTATAAGAAATAAGTACTTATTCGTATTTTTCAAACGCTTTTAATATTTCTCTAAGTAAAAATACATAATATATACATGTTAGGATAAATAAAAACTAATGGCAACTAATTCTTGGTCCTGGTCATTGGTATTCCACAGAAAAAAATTGTGAAAGACATCATATTTTTTGAAAAAGCGGGCCTACATATTCGCTTATATTTTTCTTTTCCTAAAAACATAGATATCAATATGTCGGTGCTTAATATAAAAGCGTGCTTTGAAAAAAATCGCTTTCTTCGGCCAAAACATTGATTACTTCCTCATTATTTATTTTGTTTAAGACTGGAGCCGCAATATTCATAAACATGAATGTTATGCTACTAATATTATTTCGGTTAAATCCGTGATTTTTTTTGTGCGCTGCGTTTTTTATTTTTTTTTTTTCAAGGGTCATAGCGTTGGACCGGCCCCCGTTCTGACCGAAGCCAGCGGCCCTTCGGGAAATTTCCAAAAATCCAGACTGGCCCATCCGCCCCTGCCCAAGCAGCTACAATCACGAAACAGTAGCGGTCACCGACGCACAACAATCTTACGATTATGTCAAGAAAAATATCAGTGATGCTTTCGCTTTCCTAGATCATTTTTGCAACTTATTATTTTGTAGAATCTAGTGTGGTTTATCTCCTATAGCGTGTTTCGTGCTAATTTTCTTCATTTTTATGTAAATTCTTGAAGTATTGTTATTCATGATGTTCTAGCGTTCTATGTACTGCGTCGTTTGTATTCAATGTGCCACTTGTTTAGGTCATATTTTCTGGTCCAAGCATGTCACTTTCGGATGCTTAATTTTTTTATTTATTATGAAAATATTAGCTTTAACATGAAATAATGAACGGAAAATAAATGAATATCAATACCATTTTCCCACTTAGTTTTGCTTCTCTCCTGATGAAGCCTCTTATGAAAGTGGGCGAAAGTCGTTCGTCATCTTCTAGCTCTAGCAAAACAAAATTACTGATTAGGCATAAATACTTGTATTAAGTATAACGCTTCTTTGTTACTTTTATTCTACAGTTTCGTGTTGAAAAACAGTTTGAAGTACGTTGACGTGTACATATTTTTCAGTGGTAAGTAGGAATTAAGTAAGCTTGAACTTGAATCAGTATGCGAATATTGACTAACAGGTTAATCAATACATTATGCAGAATCGGGACAAACTTAAAGTCATGCAACAATTATAGTTGTACAATTGGTTATTAACGTGTAATTGTATAGAACACCATCATTAATTCAGAACTATTCATTGAGAATATCTGCTTAATGTTAAACAAATAACATAAATCATAACCTAACTGCACAAGGCAGAATACAAATTGATATGACATTGAAAAGCATTTTCAATTTGACGGTACTAAAACAGTACAATAAATAAAGCAATCAATAAACTAGAATAACTCCATCACCAACCTAAAAAAAATAAAGAGTGGTAAAGCCCCATACAAATGAAGATGAACGGTAATGGCTTATGCTTACTTATTAACATGTATGTAACAATCCAATTTCAACTACAAGAGTGTATAACGAGGTCTCTTGAAATTAAATATCAGTAGACCAAATATCATAATTTTTATTACTTATAAAAGTGATTTAATAAAACCATGCCTCGTCGCAAAAAAATCTCATCGTTAAAACGCTTGCAATGTTGTTTGCCAAAATCAGCTTAGACCAACTGCTACTCAACTAACATACTTTTGTAAAAATATAATTCGTTGAATTTTGAGCCAATCATCATCTCTTAAATTTAGGACATGTGTTAATACGACCTTCTACCGTATAATAGAAAACTTTTATCTTCTAGAAGGCTGTGAAATTTTTCTAAATTTAATTTATGTTATATGATGTTTGAGGCTTTCGCGGTTACACGAATTATTCTTCTTAACATAAAATTTCGGAGTGACCAATCAGCGTTACGTCACTCCGCGTGCCTGGCACAGAGGACTATAAATAGCTCCACTCCAACCTTCAGTTCTTAGTGCGACTTTCACTCTGAAGGTGCAAGCTGCAAATTCTTCCGAAACGTTAGTGACTATGGATGCAAAACAGCAGCAAGGCCAAATCTGCCTAGGTATCCTCGTTCTCAAGGTACTCAAACAACACGAGCCACCAAAGAGCAAGGCCATCGCGCGGTTTCTTGCTCGAATTCACAAGATGCTAGGCACATTAAGCCAGAGAATGCTGGGTGTTCATCCACAAATGCTACGGGGTCTAAGCCGAAATTCTATATTAAGAAGATTAATCTATGTTGACAGTAATGGATACAGGTAGACAATAATAAAACCTATACAATTTTGACAGAATCACTTAACTTTTAGACAATGTTTACTACTGAACACAAAGTGATGATTCATATGGAAAATGGAGAAAATGACTTTGAACATCTGTAGTTGTTTCTGTGTTTAACATTTTATGTATTTAACAAAAATGTTTGCATTTCTTAAAATGTAGAGCTGTCAAAGTCATTCCATTTTCAACAAGATTTTTATGATACGTATTAATAGTTATTAAGATACAAGTGCGTAAAGCTAGGTTTTAGTCACGAGTGGGGTAGAGTTAAAACGCGAGTGTATCGAGCGTTTTGAGTCCCGCGAGATGCTTTATGTATCGTACAATATTTTATCTAATATAGAATCTAGAAAACACGATAAATATAAACCTTATTTTAAATGTAAATTATGATTACTACATTAAATAACTGGTTTTCCTTGATAAGAAAAACTTCACCCTAGTAACGGATCATAATTTTGTTTGGTTAAATTTTTTTAAACATGTTGCTACTGACTACGTGACTAATGAAATCATGTTATTAAATAGTTGTTTTACAAACTTAAAACTGTCAACTAAAAGTCAGTGTAATTCTCTTATTGATATTCAAGGTATAATTTAATCGAATACTTACTCGACGAAGAATTATCAAATACTTTTACTTACAAACTCAACGGGTTGCTTTGAAGAAACACCACTCGCCTTCGCGTCTTGTTGATTCTAAGCAACCCGTTTCGTGAGAAAGCAAAAGTATTTAAAATAATTCACAGTACTTTCGTGGTATTATTACTGAGAATATATTCAGTGTTTTTTGTAATCCCAAAAACCAACATTATCAGTCTCAGAGATACAGCTGATATCCATTCATTGCTACATAACGTATCGTCTGATTCTACAATTATTATTTCTGTAAAATTAGATTTTCAAACTTCAACTGTAACATTAGTGATTAGTTATTACTCTCTTTTACAATAAGGGAAGTATTAGATTCACCTCAAAAATTCGAAATTGGGTTTTCAACAGATCTTAACGTGTTAAGAGTCCCCTGAACCCAACAAACATGTTTTTGTTCATTGGTCTGTCTGCCAGTCTGTGTCTGTGAACAGAATATCTCAAAAACGAAGAGGAGTTGAAACTTCAGTTTTTTGTACTATCTAGATGTGACAGCAAGCTTTTAAAAAAATCGCATAACCTGAAGTATAGTAATTTTTCAGTTTTTTAAATTTTTTTAAAAACGGCTTTAAGTATTTTTTCCAAACTTTAAATTTTTATTGCATTTTTAATGTGTATTGATGTGAGATAGGTGATTTTCCAGTTGAATACCTCTAAAATGGGTTTCTTTGGTTTTTACTTTTTTTTTATTAATTTCTATTTTAAATAGAACACCCGGTATATTATATCATTTTTGAATTCAACTTAAAATTTTAGAGAAAATTTGTCTTTTCAACTAAAGCTCTATTTCGTACGGTTTCTGTAGAATTTGTAATTTTTGAAAAATGTTGACAAATGCTTAAAAATTAAAAATCAAATTGTTGACTAATAATTATAACATCACTGCAAAAGAAAGTTGTGTGCGTGTACCACACCAGGTTTTTTACAAATAAACGTTTTAATTTCGTTCGTTTAACTTATAATCCGTTCACGACCTTTTTGGGACTAAGTTGGCTATGGTTTTTTCTTTTCATGTTGGACTAACTGATTCGGTGATGTAGCGGATGCAACTTTTTTTCTGTCAGAGTCAGTTCGACATTTTCTTGCCACCACATTGCCAGATTTATTATTTTAATATTCGTAAGAAAATAAATGATTTATCAAGTGTGTAAAATAATTTTATCTACGACCACTACTAAAAGTAGGCCTTTTAGCGCTAGCTTGTTTCACTAAAAGTGACGTTTTATAGTTTACCGTGGTTAAATAAATCAGCTGTTTACTTTTAGCACATGGGCTAAAAGTGAAGTGAGGTTATAAAACTACAATTTCGAACTGGAAGTGAAGTTGTAAAGTTATTCTAGTTGCTTCTTTCGTTACAGGTAAAGTGTTTTTGAAATAATTAAAGCATTATGTAATGAATACAGTCAGATGTGGAGTATCAATAATTACATTTCGTAACTCACCTTGACAGTACTGGCGTGGCAAACAATCGCCCGCGCGGCGTGGCCTACTGTTTATTATGACATAAATTAAAAGTGTCGCAGATGGAAACCTTTGTTAAATCGATATTTATGGATTAATAACGGTAAAATTAAGGTCGTAGATAAAATATTGTATGCAACGCGTGCTAAAAGTCGTTTATGCACGAGACATTTTCATGTCTCGTGCATAAACGTCGACTTTTAGCACTTGTTGCATAAATAGCTATTATCTTACAGTAGCGCCTATTACCATACATTATACAACTGTTTTCAGTGACTAAAATGAAGTTTTATTCACAAGTGAGTTTTCATTATTTATACTACTGCATTGTTGGTAGCACTGTCAAGCTATGTCAAATTCGTAATTTTCAGGTTAAGTTTTGCGTCAGTCTGTGTCAAATAACAAACAACACCTAACCTACGAACCTCGAATTTGACATAGACTGACAATACATTTCAGTACTGCCAATACACTTCAGTACTGTCAAACGTATATCACAAATCATGGGCGACTAATTATAAATTTATTTCGCGACATATTCTGACAGCGCAAACTATTTAGGCACAAGAATTGCTACTGTAAGATAAAACGTCGTATATCACACGTGAGCGAAATGCCATTATAAGCTCGTGAGAAATTGTGCTGGAGCACTCGCGATGCAAAATTCTCACTCGCAAATAATGATGCATTTCTCTCACTTATAATATAATCTACTATTAATTTCCGTCAAAGGAAAAGTCAAAATGCCCAAAATAATTTTGTTGCAACAAAAAATTTCCATTAAACAATGCTACTTCCAAGTTAAAAAGTACAGACCAGATTTAAAAGAACACGAGTTGATGTGGAGACTAGAGAATATATTTGCTGTACGTTAAAAATGAAATGTTGGAAAGGAAATAATAATAATTTACTACCTACCTACTTATTACTATTTTAGTGTTGAAATGTTATGTGGCAGATGTGAAAATCAACATGAAGTAAAATCAGCAAGCCATGCATTTGTCAAGATATTTACATTTTTCACATGTTAATTTCTATAAGACCAATATTGCTCAATTGCTGTACTAAATTTATTTGGCATCAGTTTGTGATGTCTTTATCCTTCCACACCAGCAAGCAAGCAAGCATGCAGCAAGCATGTAAAATAAAGTGGCATATTCATAGCATGTACACAATATTTCTTATCCAAATTGCAATAAAACATTAATATTGAATGCTTTCCTTATGCATTAGTTCTCATATTCATTAAAATATAACTAAACCAGAAAATCACAAAACTAAAACAACGAAAGTGCCAGAAAAATTATAAAGTAGACATTGGTATTGTCGGGTAAAATATTTCTGATATAATATAGTCGGAGGCCCAGAATAGATTCATTCGTCAATATGAAAGATGTCGACAGCTAGAAGCAAAAAATCATCTATATTACTTGGTGTATTAGATATCAATGTGAATTAAAATAAAAAACCATTTACATTTAAGAAATGAATAATCCAGTAATTATAATGTATAATTCTATATCAAAAATATATCCTCCATTAGATTCAAATTGAGCAGATAGATTCATTATTTATTGATTTGCAGTAAAAACCTATATCTAGTTACATACATACATATACATTTGGCCCTCTTCTACCTTTCTGTATAGAAATTATCTTTAATTATTGGCAACAAAATGAAACTGGCTACCAATATATTTGAAATTATAGATGGATTGTATTACCCCTCCAAGTTTTTCGCAATGGCTCCATGTTCTAGAGTGATAACTAAGGGCGGAAAAATAATCTTTGTGAAAACTTCTTTCACAACTAAACATTTAATACATTATGCAGGTAATTATCATCATTAATTTATGTCAATTTCACATTAATGCTTGTTGATTATTATATTTTCCAATTAGTGACTAACACTCGACTGAAAATTAAACTGATAGTAGAATATGAAATATTTGGAATCCGTAATTAATGAGTTGTAATTTACAAATATTTTTCAAAACATGTAGCAATTCTACAATAATTGAGTACTCTACCGTTCATTTGAAGTGGATCACTTAAAGAAACCAGTTTCTATGACATTTTTCTAACTTTTTCATAGCAAAATGTAGTTTTTATTATGGCTAGTAATCGAGTTAACTGTTGTTCTAAAAATATTAAATATCCACAATTAATTAAGTCATATCATTGTTAATAATTACGAGATAAGTCAACAATGCATAACTTGTGGTAGTAGTAGGGCGACACCTAAATTGGAGCAATCAAATTAATTGACCTAATTCCGCGAATTAAATCCGCGGATTGACCTAATTAATTTCGTGGTTTGACCTAATTAATTTCGAGGATTGCTCTAATTAATTTCGCGATTTGCTCTAATTAATCTTCATATGTACTACTGATTAATCACATATGAAGTTTGATGTTTAATTTTCATATGTGCTACTGATTAAATTACGCGGTGGCCATTTTTAATTTGCTTCCGGAATTACGCGGCGTCCATTTTCAATTTTCGCGCGAATATTTGAATTTGAAATTTTTCAGATTTTTTCTAAGTTCTATTTTTTTGAATTTAAACTTCCAGGGGTTCGGCCATCTTGATTTTCTGCGCGCGCACTTCTCTCGGCTGCCAGTTTAAATTTGAAAATTGATTTTTCTAAGTTCAATTTTTAAATTTAAACTTCCCGGGGTCGGCCATCTTGGTTTTCTGCGTGCGCACTTCTCTCGGATGCCTGTTTTAATCTTAATTTAGCGCCCTTTTTAAATTTGAAATTGATAAATCTGTCTCTCTCTGGTACTCATGGGGCGTTGGTTATCTCTCTTGCATTCACAGAATAGATGTTTAATTTTAAAAAAATCTCTGGCGGACTTGGCTTTGAACCCTCTACGTTTGCATCCACATTGGGCTTACATCGACCTATGCCGCTACACCACGGAGCGGTATGGGATTTAAGGGGTTTGAAAAGAACGCTATTTCACTGCTCTGACGTCACGCGCCCAGATTTGAAAACAAAATATTTTTTCAAAAATATAAATTATAAGAATGGAATTGTGTAGCCTATTGTGTTTAAAGGTTGATACATTTTTTAAAAATTGGCTTTGTAACTAGCTTTCATGGAAATAATTCTTTTATTTTATAATTTGATTGACGCTCATGAATGGATTATCGAGATTTCCATTGTCCCTGCCTACTATACAGTGTGTCCCCGGATGGACCTAACTATACTTGTAAACTTCCTTATTTTGCATTTTAGGAAGAACAGTCATTCTTCATAAAAATTTTGCTTTATCTAGCAAGTCCGCAGCCACTACCAAAATTTCGAAATAACATACAGGGTGGTCAGAAAACGAGACAACGCGAAATTTGGTTAAGAATAAAGAACCTTTTATTTGAAAGGAAAGCATAAGTATTACTGGGAAAAGATATTTGAAATTTCAATCGAAGCTCACATATCTAATTTGAACGTTGTATCTTAAACTTGATTTTTTTATCAAAATTTATACTAGTATAAATTTTGCTATTATTTCAATCAAGATAAAAAAATCAACTTTGACATACAACGTTCAAATTAGATATGTGAGCTTTTATTGAAATTTCAAACATCTTTTCCCAGTAATACTTATGCTTTCCTTTCAAATAAAAGGTACTTTACTCTTAACCAAATTTCACGTTGTCTCGTTTTCTAACCACCCTGTATGTTATTTCGGAATTTTAGTAGTGGCTGCGGACTTGCTGGATGAAGCAAAACTTTTTATGAAGGATGACTCTTTTTCCTAAAATGCAAAATAAGGAAGTTTACAAGTATAGTTAGGTCTATCCGGGGACACACTGTATAGCTGGAAATTTCCTGTCGACCGTCGAACATTTGAAAGCTATATGAATATCGGTGCACCTAATTTGTTTAGTTCTTGGCCAATTAATTTAATCGTTTGTTGAAAATACGCGTATTCCTCTGCATTACGAATTTTCGGTTGTATAACAAGGTTTGCAATTTGAGACAGGTTGAGACCTGTTACTGTGGCACGAAAGCACTTCACTGCCCTATTAAAAGGTTACTAGTAATTTTAAAAACTGTTTTCATAAGTAGTTTTGCTGTAATTAATTGTTTAGTGTTATCATTTGTCACGGTATTACAAACAGCCAGTGAAAGTTTGCCCTCCGGCTTCTGTGCTGCAATTCGTCACGGAGAACGCAAGCATAGACAAGATTCAGCCCCGTAGGTATATCTTACAAATTTTGTATGACGTAATGCTTCTCCAGTTTTAAAAAGCGGCGGATAATAATTCATGGAACTATTACGCAACAAACTTAAATAAAAATTCGCAAGTTGAACGTATCGTTATAATTTCTTCTATTTCGTACTACCCAATTTCATAAAAGTATAAAAACTGCATCTTGGTTTCCAACAAATCGGTGCAGGTTTGATGGCACGACGGTCTTTTTAATTTGTAACACCGAGATTGTCATATTTGGTTTTTATTTTATAAGTAAAGCGTCTTAGTTACTTTGAAGCACACCTTTTATAAAACGCACCAGTCAAATTTAAAATAAATCACTAGGTTTTGGCGAGGGTCGGCATCGAAATGACAATTTAATAATAATTTTCAAAGTACAATACTCTAACTTGTTGCAATTTTAGTAATTTGAATAAAAACAGCAATTTCATTGAAAAATATTCTGATACAATTATTTCGAAAAGCAAAATTTTAGTTACGTGGGCTTATTGTTTATTTTTATTACGAAAATTAACTCAAAATTAAACAAAAATCACGCAATTACACATAATCTCACATAAATTTTTACAAAAATCGGCATCATGTCACATAAATTATACAAAAAATGACATTTAATTCAACACACAATGAAAATTTAATAAAAATCACGCAATTACACATCATCTCACATATATTTTAAAAAAATCGACATTATGTCACATAAATTATACAAAAACTGACATCATGTCACTTGAAATTATACAAAAAACGAAATTTTTATTCAACACACGATGAAAATTGAACAAAAATCACGCAATTACACATCATCTCACATAAATTTTTACAAAAATCGACATCATGTCACATAAATTATACAAAAAATGACATTTTAATTCAACACACGATGAAAATTTAATAAAAAACACGCAATTACTCATCTCACATAAATTTTTACAAAAATCGACATCATGTCACATAAATTTTACAAAAACTGACATGTCACTTGAAGTTATACAAAAATGACATTTTTATTCAACACACGATAAAAATTGAACAAAAATCACGCAATTACACATCATCTCACATAAATTTTTACAAAAACCGACATCATGTCACATAAATTATGCAAAAAAAATGCCATTTTAATTTAACACAGGATGAAAATTTAATAAAAATCACGCAATTACACATCATCTCACATAAATTTTTACAAAAATCGACATCATGTCACATAAATTATACAAAAAATGACATTTTAATTCAACACACGATGAAAATTTAATAAAAAACACGCAATTACTCATCTCACATAATTTTTACAAAAATCGACATGTCACATAAATTTTACAAAAACTGACATGTCACTTGAAGTTATACAAAAATGACATTTTTATTCAACACATGATGAAAATTGAACAAAAATCACGCAATTACACATCATCTCACATAAATTTTTACAAAAACCGACATCATGTCACATAAATTATCCAAAAAAAATGACATTTTAATTCAACACACGATAAAAATTTAATAAAAAATGTGTAATTACGCATCATCCATCGCACTTAAAAAATTATCACAATTCGTTTTACAAAACGATTTATAATAACGAAAATGATGTAAAACCAGTTTTTAGAGTTATTTCTAAGCATAATTTTGCAAATGTTTTACACTTTTTTATAAAATGCATCGCTCAAAATTAAAAGAAATCACAAATTTTTAAATTACATCACGCCATTATGAAATCGTAGATTGACTTTTTGCAATTTTACACTTTGTAACTGTAAAATAACTTCATATACTAATATTTTAGCTTTAGATTTTGTAATTATTGCAGATTCATAAAAAAACAAAAACAGAGTAGAAATAAAAAACACAAACACTTTGTAATAAACAAATATATTGTTCTTATTTCGTATAATACTTAATAATATAAAAATAAATGTACCACTGAATGTCTTATTTTCTAAAAATCCGCTAGCAATTTACAAAACTGTAGTTTGAGGTGTAGAACATTTCAAATTAAAAAAGCTGCAAGTAATAAAATCAGAATTCGTTTACATGGGATCGTAGAACAAATTTCATTGTGGCATTTTAAAGTTTAAGGCTCTCCCAATCCAGAATTCCATTCGTATTTGATGTTGAGAACCTCTGCCTTAGAGGTGTTTTTCTAACGGCCCTTTTTTGGAAGTGCTTTCTAATCGACGTTTTCTGACTGCACCTTTTTGATGTGAAGTAGCTTTCGTGCCACAGTAACAGCTCTCAACCTGTCTCAAATTGCAAACCTCGTTATACAACCGAAAATTCGTAATGCAGATGAATACGCGTATTTTCAAAAAACGATTAAATTAATTGACCAAGAACTAAACAAATTAGGTGCACCGATATTCATATAGCTTTCAAATTTTCGACGGTCGACAGGAAATTTCCAGCTATATAGTAGGCAGGGACAATGGAAATCTCGATAATCCATTCATGCGCGTCAATCAAATTATAAAATAAAAGAATTATTTCCATGAAAGCCAGTTACAAAGCCAATTTTTAAAAAATTGTGTCAACCCTTAAACACAATAGGCTACACAATTCTATTCTTATAATTTATATTTTTGAAAAAATATTTTGTTTTCAAATCTGGACGCGTGACGTCAGAGCAGTGAAATGGCGTTCTGTTTAAACCCTTTAAATCCCGTACCGCTCCGTGGTGTAGCGGCATAGGTCGATGTAAGCCCAATGTGGATGCAAACGTAGAGGGTTCAAATCCAAGTCCGCCAGAGATTTTTTTAAAATTAAACATCCATCCTGTGAGTGCAAGAGAGATAACCAACGCCCCATGAGTACCAGAGAGAGACAGATTTATCAATTTCAAATTCAAAAAGGGTGCTAAATTAAAATTAAAACTGGCATCCGAGAGAAGTGCGCGCGCAGAAAACCAAGATGGCCGACCCCGGGAAGTTTAAAATCAAAAACTGAACTTAGAAAAAATCTGAAAAATTTTAAATTCAAATATTCGCTCGAAAATTGAAAATGGCCGCCGCGTAATTCCGGAAGCAAATTAAAAATGGCCGCCGCGTAATTTAATCAGTAGCACATATGGAAATTAAACATCAAACTTCATATGTGATTAATCAGTAGTACATATGAAGATTAATTAGAGCAAACCGCGAAATTAATTAGAGCAATCCGCGAAATTAATTAGGTCAAACCGCGAAATTAATTAGGCCAATCCGCGGATTTAATTCGCGGAATTAGGTCAATTAATTTGATTACTCCAATTTAGGTGTCGCCCTACTACTTGTGGTAAAGTCAAATACGCGTAGTGGCATTGTTTAAAGCAATAATAATTCATAATTAGTTAATAATTGAATAATTTTTATCATCCAACACACAAAACACACCAAAACCTTGAAGTTTCTTTGCCACCAGTTATTAATTTTTAACGTGACTGACAATAGTTAACTCGGTTCCTACCAATAATACAAACTACATTTTGTTATGAAAAAGTCGTCGAAACTAGTTTCTTTAAGTGATTCACTTCAAATCAACGGCGTTGTATGGGTCAAATTTTAATTCTTCCTGTGAGTGACAACTACGATTTTTGTCTAATGTTTATTTTACACTGTTATCAAATTTCAACAACAGTGCGAACTAATAGCTAAACTAGAGCTGCACAACCACAATTCCTACCATCAAAAAATCGATTTTAGTCGATCAATCAAAATTTGATTAGTTGAAAGTTCAGTCGATTGCTTAGAAGTTGATTATGACCAGTCCGCGATTACTCAGTTTTAACCCTAAAGACGGTTTACGAGTAAAACTAAACCTCTTCTGCTATAATACGTCTTAAGATGCTAGTTACACTGTAAAATATGATATGTTGACCCTCTCGTTACATGCCAATTATTGTAACATAAGTTAAATATGAACGTGTATACAAAAGACAATCAATTCGTAAGTTAAAAAGTTATGTCGAAAAACTGAAGATTCTTTGAATTAAAAAATAAAGCTATTTCTTTGCCACTCAACAACGATACTGCATAATTGGAAGTCATAACCAGAGCTGGACAAATTACTTCCGAAAATGTAATTTAAGTAGAAGTAATTTAACTACTCCAAATGTAATTCAATTAGGTACTTTAAAAGTAACTGAAATTATATTAAGTAATTTTAATTGGAAACAAATTATTTCATAAAAGTATTTTATAAGTACTTCTTAAAAAATCAATTACAATTACCTTTCCTAGAAATTAACAATTTAATTACTTAGTAATTAATTACTGCCGAGTTCTAGTCATAACCAATAATTGTATCATAAGTATTTTTTAACTAAAGTTATGATCACAGTAATCTTGAAAACCAGCGTGCTGGCGCTTTGTTCATATATAAGTCTTTATGCAAAATGTTCAAAACAGTTATATCTGACACTCCAACTTTAGATTACTTACAGCACAGTTTGACTCTGAAATACGATGAATAATTTTCCACATACACGCCAATCGTTCTTCCATGGATAATTTTCGATCCATTTCCCTCGTAAGAACTTGATGATGCTGATATAGTAACAAAATCCACCCAGTTCCTAACAAAACTGCAGAAACTCTTTGATTCGAACTAAACTAAGTAAATACGTTTGAAAACGGGACATATATCTAACAGCAGAAGGTAGCAATTGTCTATATTCATATTCATGATTAGGAAAATTAAATCTCACCTACATTTATAACATTTGAACTTAAATCACAATAGTCACAGTATTCAATAGACTATTATTATAAAATAGATAATGTATACCTTCGTCTGTGCAATATTATAATTTTATATGCAATATTTTTCTTAACATGGATATTCAATAACCTTCTTTTTAGCTGTTATGTTTATAATTATTACCAGTGCGCTTGTACGAACTACTGTTCAGTTTACTATGCACCGAATGACTCTTCTCGAAGGTATGGTTGGCAGTCTGTATATTATTGTGCAAGGAATTGCCGTTATCACAATGATTGACACAGCACTAAAACAAGAACAGTTTGTAACGTGCTTAGCTATGATTACCAAAGCAGATAAAATATTGAAAAAAGAAGGAATTTCTGTATCATATAAGTCGCTGCACATAGCGCAGCTCGTATTATACGTGGCACTTCCATTTTATGCCTTTATGATAATTTCTCCAATCTGGCAATTTGTTGTTGTGGCAAAATCTAAAGGAGTGTGGTCCAAAGAATTCACCAATCTAGTGGTTACATTAATAAATATGTTTTTAATATATGTAAGTCGTCAACTATTTGTGTATTTATATGGATCATTCCTATACATTGCAAATCATAGAATTAGAAGTTTAAACGAGTTTTTGCAAGTTAAAACTTCGCCTGGACAAGACTCCACAAGACAATCTGTCTCCATTGTAGTTCAGCTACACAACGCGATTTACAGATTTATAGAAAATCTGAACAAAGTTTTTGGCTGGTCTAGTGTTTTGAGAATGTCATTGTTATTTTTAGAAGTAGTTGCTTTACCAATATCAGGTCAACAAAAATCAGAGGCCGCACCATATCAGTTATATTCTTATTTAATCCTTATTGTACTACCATCCTTCATGTTGCTGATACCATGCACAGGAATTACAAATGAGGTAAGGTTAACTGCTCATTGGTAGATGTAAATGATAAAAAAAGTATTATCACGGAGAACAATGAAAACGAACTCTGCCAATGTGCGATGTATTAAATATACTGTTATAGAAACTGTTAAAAAAATCTGCCAAAATACTTTAACTGTATGCGTTTATAGTCCCAACATTAGATATTAATAAAAGAAGCTAAATATCCTAAAGCCACAGTCATAATTATAATTCACAGTGAACAGAATTGTTATAGTTAGTTAGTTAATATTCGCAAAATGTCGTTATGTCACAAGCAAGATCCTATCGTCGAGATATCTTAAATTACTTATGGTTTTTCCGCCAATAGAGCTTTCTTCTCAACTAAATGTCGCATTCCGTATGATACCTAGGTACATACATTCGCCGTGAGCATTACAGAGAATGGAATTTGCAATACACCCCTAACTGATGCTTTTGCTAACGCTAAAAGGACCGTCTACTTCTTCATTCGCCTTTCATCTAACTGTGTTATTCTCATATACGTCTCTTAATAATTTTGTGAGATAACTGTTCATTCATTTTTGCCGATAATGAACGAAAACATGCCACCGATTAGCTAGAAAGACATATCGGAGTTTGCTTATCTTCGAAAAGGTGATATTTAAATTAAAGTGCACGGGGTGGTTTCAACTGGCATGTTCCCTGCTGATTCCTTGAGATAACGAACCACTAAATGACTCAAGCATAGCAAAAAGAAAAAGCAACACGAATGAAACCCAAATTTTAACACAAACTTCATATAATGATAAATAATAAAATATAAATAACAACTTGTAATTACTGGCATTAACAACTTCTTGAAAACACTTAACTAACTAACAAATATCACAGATCATGTACCCAAATGGCTTATCAATAACTTATAATTGAGGGGGGGGGAAGGGGGGGGGGCAGCTTCCAGTACGCTATCTATTCACAAATACAGGTTAACAATTTAATTATTGCTGTTGAGTAAAAGTCCGATAAATGTTTGAGTGAAGCAATATCCCAATACGAGTAATTAATTTGAATTAATTTAGAATAGTAGTTTTAAGTCCCTGTGTGAACAACTGTCTACGCATTCCCAAACTGCAATCCATCTACTGTAACCGAGGGGGATTATTCAGGTACATGCATGTTCCCCGTAGACAGTATTATATTAACTTATCTGGGCTAATAATCCACCAAGAAACTTTTCTGTGACGTTCAAAGCTTTGGAAAGTGGGCAACATTGCATGGTTAATTAATAAACAAACCCGCTAATATAATGGTTATTTAAATTTAATACTCAAATCTGTCTCAGCACCGTTTTTGCAACATGAACAGGTGAACCTTCGATAAATGCATTCAATTTGACAACGTACGAGACCAAGCCTCGGTGCAAGTTTGTATGAGAATAAAGTTTGAAATGTTATCCAGCTAAACAAGCCATACTAAACATTTCACCTGGGGAGCTGCTACTTGAGCCCTTGAAGATCCCTAGTCGAAACGAACGTCTGCCCAGAGCTCGCCTTGCGCTTTCCATGAAAGTTATTCTTCTTCTTCTTCTTCAGTGGCCTCTTATAACCACAAAGTATTTCTATAAACCTCTTTGCCTTTAGACCGGGTAGGTGGCGCCTTGCCCGTCGAAATTGAGGAAGAGTTCCATCGTTAGGAGTTAACGACTACAACAGGTGTAGTAGCCAGAGAGCGTACGATTTTTAAAATCCGTCTATAAAGTCCACCGAACATTTGCTCGCTGGGTCATCGCTCAATGTAAGGAAAGTTGAGAGACGACATCTCTTTAATACAACAATTTCTCTGGATGCGGGGCACAGCCTAGCAGGACTCCCACAATAACCCCCAATAGCACGTCTTCCTAAGCTTAAACTTTTTAATTTGCAATGAGCACGCTGGACGTTGTTTTTTAGGTTAAAAGTAATATGTTGCAATCCACGTACGCTAGGACTCGGCTTCAGAACATAATACAGCCATATAGGTCATTTACAGTCCCTTAAATCTCAAAATGTGACCTATCGTCTAAAAATGCTGTATGTTGTAACAGAAGTGCTTTCAGAATCATAAAATCGAAAAGGACTTGGCGTGCGACTGTCTCTCTCTCTCCCTCTACGGTATAACGCCGTTTGTGACCTAACAAGGCAGTTTCTAGGAGGTATTGCCACCTTCATATCCACTTAATGTAGTCAAGTTGTTACAGATGGAATTCTAATTACGACGTAAAACGGTTTATCACCTTACTGTAATGATTGTAAAACGATAAATCGAGAAAATACAAGGATCGTTTTCCCCAACTACGTTACAATGTGCTGTAACAAAATTTTGCAGACTAGTCTCGCCGAAACGGGCGTAGTTTACTTCTATAATTGTTAATTGGGGCAACATCCTGTTAATTTAAGAAGATGTTTATTACTCTGAGCGCCACCGTCTTCAGTTGTTCTACCTTATGAGACAGATCGTCCTGAAGTCGGAAGAAGGCAATCCTCGGTTTCAGTGACAGCGGGTGCATGCGATGTGCAACATGCTCCGAACGGACTTACCTTGATCGCCCATTACCGCTAAAATATTTTATAAAAAAGTTGGAAAGGGGTGGTCGCATGCAAACACATCAGATAAAAACATGGGCTAGTGTAATCTACTATAACGAAACTAAACACAAAATCAAGCAAGTACAAACGTTAGAAATAACCTAAAGAATAATTTTATTACAAGCTCCTGAACGGGTTAGTAGTCCCTTTCCATGAATATCTCACTTTAATTCCTTATTGTGGTACAAGAATGAATGTTTTTGCCTCACTATCGGCAGTATACGATGTCTTTCAAAGCGCGTCACTCTTAATTATTATTTATACGGCACTTTTCACACCGCGAAATCGGGACGAGCTTCTTAATATTATAACACAGTACTATAGAATTCTGGCGGCTTTGTGTTTGTGGTCGGCGCCGTCGGAAAGCGTGCGGGACGTCTGTATCGTTCGGTCACTGACTGTCAGGGAAGATTGATAGAGACGGGTCTAAACGAGCTTTTCCGTTCCGGGAAGAACACTGGAGAAAAACGTGGTTAATCCTCGATATTGAGACGAGAATTCCGGCAACTATACTCCCTAATTGACCTTTGCTGACTTTGTTTCTAATTAATACGACATGGAAGCGATATGAATATATCTCCACACCTAAATACGTAAGTAATTAATTCCTAAACATGATACAGAACGACCTATATTGTTTAGCAGCCGAAACAGCTAAATACTGCTTGCGCAGAATAGAAATGATGACGCAGAGCTCTCATTTGCAGAACTGAGTATATTACAATAGAAAAGCGGAAGATGTCGCCAAACATTCCATAAATGCAGAGCCAGTATATATAGGAGAGTACCGCTTTTCTTTGATCTGCCTTGATTCAGGTTTTTAGGTGGTAGGAGTCAACAGACACCTTCTCTGAGGCGAATGCCGGAGCAGTACTTCTCCACCTTTCCTGACCTTTCTTCCAGTCTCCACCCCTCCTTTCTCTCACCCATCCCAAGTTTCCCGTTCTTGGCTGAAGAGGGACGGAAGGTCCATATAGCAGCCCGCCCCCAGTTGAGGGAATTAAAATAACCTTTACCTTTTTTTTGTCTTTCTTTGATCCGAGAAAATACCGTCATCGCCGCCATGTTTACTCCCATCAGCAATAACCTGCTAACCTCGAATTTGACATAGACTTACAGTCTTGCCAATTTTAAGTAAACTTTTGGATTGCCAACAAACGTCACGTTGACGGAATTGTGTTACAAACCTCAAAGTGACACATATGTCAGAGGTTTAAACATGGCGGACGCCATTCTTTGATCCGTGAAAATGCCGCCATCGCCGCCATGTTTACTCCCATCAGCAATAACTGATTGAGATCTCTAAAATTTTACTTGAAATTGGCAAGACTGTAAGTTTATGTTAACATAGACTTACAGTCTTGCTAATTTTAAATAAAGTTTTTGATTGCCAACCAACGTCACTTTGACGAAATTGTGTTACAAACCTCAAAGTGGGGCATATGTCAGAGGAGTAAACATGGCGGACGTGGCGGTACTCTCCTATATATATTGGCTCTGCATAAATGTATATGTAGAACCTAAAGAAGCTTGAATAGCCATAAAAAAATATTGGGTGTTCAGTTAAAAAAAATAATTATTTTTCAAGCCAAACTTTTTTGAGACACCTTGTATATGTCAAAATATTTTGAAAATGTGCCCCCTTCAACCCCATTAGAATCGCACTTATCACACTTTCTATTAGACAAGAGGTAAAGGCGTAATCGGAGACCGGCGCACTAAATGTACACCCTGTATAACAATCCTCTGGCAAGATGCACGTTTATCAAATTCTGTGACAGATCTTGTGGATCAGTTCGACGCCTGTGTCTCCGATAGCAAGAATCATCTCAAATGTAATGTCAATATCAAAAGCTTTACAGGGTTTTAATTGTTTTATTTACAACTGTTAAACAATACCGTTGTTATTTTGCGATTATTTGTCAATTATGATATATATTATTAACTAAAATCACAATGCCTGTTGTTTACATTTCATAATTACATCGATACCGCCATAAATGCATGGATACCACCATAATTACATCGCTAATACGGATTTATGTGCATATAATCAAACAGGCCATAAACTGCTTTTTCGAGTTGACAGTTATCAGTCTGTCAGTTTGAAAATAATAATTTACACTTCTTTCGTCCCAAACCTAAAATGGAAAACGGTAGCGACAATAGTGCTGTATTGCACCTGAAGTACGCCAAGCCGGCAAACAAGCTACACAAAATTTACTCCCAGAAAAGTCGAAGAAAACTTATGATATCGCATACAAAAATTTTCTGGAATGAATGTAAATAAAGTAGTTGTAAATAAAATAGCGTATTTCACTCGCATATAATAGCTATTATTAGTACACTCAGATGGCTTAAAGAACTCGCTCGCTTCGCTCGCTCGTTATTTAAAAGCCATCTTCGTGTAATAATAGCATCCATTATATGCTCGTATAATAATATACTATTTATCTACTCCTACTGCACAATGGCCATGAATTATGATTCATAATTCACGGTTTGCAGCCAATCATAAAATTCTATTTTCATTATTCAATAGCTTGCAAATTGCAACCAATCAGAAAATTCTATTTTCATTATTCAATAGGTTGTAGCCAATCACAGAATTCATTCTTATTATTCAATGAGTTTTGAAGTTAACAGCTGTCAAAATTCGGAAATATGAACACAAGTCTCCTATTGCATAGGAGTAGATAAAATATCGTATTATATTCGCGATTATGGCCATTATTCACTCAGATGACTTGCGCCACGCGCCTTCGGCTTGTGGCGCAAATGTCATCTTCGTGAATAATGGCTGTCATAATCGCTCATATAATAATATACTATTATCCTGTGAATAACCTTCGAGTATGGGGCTTCTGTTCTGCATTATTTACTGTACTGCTTTTTGTGTGCTGGATTCCTGTGTTCATTATCAACCATTAGATCCTAACTTCTTACGCTTGAGTAATAAATAGTTCGTTTTTGTTAGTACGGCTCCTCATCTGATTTTATACAGTTGTAGCTTTGTGTAAAACCAGAACGCACCTGTTTGATCTTTATCAAGATATCTCTGATTTGATTTTGTATACTTAATTCCTATCATTTTCTTGGCACATGTCGTAAAATATCTGTTTTTACATACGATTAATCTTTCTGTTCACTTTATTGGGTTCTTCCAGTGTGGTTTTGTTTCCTAGACCTTTGGGTTTTATTTCTTTTGACCTTTGAGTTTCGGCCTATATATCATTAACACTCCAGATTGTCCTGTGATCCTCGTTTGTGGATTTTACTTATTTGAGGCATAAAAGATAAAAAACTTGCTTTCCCATTTAATAATGCGGGCAATAATTCTTTCCTTGGTCTCTTTGCACATTTCCAAAAAATAGTTGGACGTTTGAATACGCTTTTGTTTGTTGAACGCCGACAATATTTTGGGCACCCATCTTCTAAAATGCTGTGCATATATTTTCAGCTGCTATCTTCTACAGTTTACTTCACTGATCTTGAAGAATTCGATCTTCGACTCGTTTACATTCTCCTCAATAGTACACGTTACTTCCAAGGTGAAGATTATCTTTCATGGATTTTTGACCCTTTTTGAATAGAGGTTCACAAAATACAGTAACTCGATATGGTGGAACAGACTCGCCCAAAATATTTCATATCATTTTTATTTCTATCGTCTTTAAACCTCTTTTGTGTGTATGTTTCATTACAGCACGGTCCTGGATTCTAACAAAATTTTCAAATTTACCTGAGGTGATGTCTTTTGATTTGCACTTTGTTACAATCTGAAATCGGTTGCGACTAATTTTACACAGCTCGGCTAATTTTCGTGGCTGCGGTCGCGAGCTTCATTCATTTCGAGCACCCAATATCAAGCAAGAGAAGAATTTAACATGCTCGTTTGCAATCACAACTAGCGTTGGAATTTTTGCTGGTTATCTTTTGTCGAGCCTCGAAGCAAGCAGATATCTTCTATAAAACCACCATTTAGCTGTAGTTCCAACCATGTTCGAGATTTCCAAAATGACCGGAACAACCCAGTATATAATAGTTTTAGAATTAGGACCAAAAGGATAGGACCTTTTCCAACTCAGGTGACTGATTCGTTTTGTATGGGCCAACGCCCGATTTCTTTCATTTTGGTCTCGTTTTCCCTATATTTATCTCCCTTGCGTGTACGCTACTTCGTTCGAGTATTTTGTGCTTACCTACGTGTGTTTGCTGATAGGTTCTTTGAGCATAGGCGTTCGTTAAGTGCTGATGCAACCCTTCGATTTCCCCGTTGACATACGGCACTGGATATTTTTCACTGCTCAAAATTTACGCCTCGAAGTTGCCATAGAAAAACTCGATTTCCAATGCTATATAAGGTAGGCTACTCTTCTACTACTTAGCGATCAGATCTGGCTTAAAAACAATTCACCTGCTTGTCTGCTTAAAAGCCGCGAGATCCAGTAGTCAAGCTCTTAATTCGGCAGGAGCTTGGATAAATTTATCTATGTGGTTTTTGTGTTTGCATAGGTACTATAAGAGGAACAAACGATTCGACTTGGTGGCACCGGGCTGTTTTCTTTTTTATTTTTAATATGGTATTTTAGAGAAGGTTATCACTGTGATTTATGAGATAATTAAACAATATTTATGCATAATGACTATTAATGCTCTAGCAGGCTTGCCCAACCCTATTTAAGGCACGGAACAAAAAATAAGCTCGTAATATAAGCAATACACTAGTGGACTCGTTGAAAAATATTTTGCAATTTACAAAACTTCTTTGTAGACAATGTTTAACGTATGACACTATCCATCAGGTAAAATTTGAATTTTTAAGTTTTCAAAACTACTCGCACGTGACATTGCTACATACACTTCACCATATCTAAATACTGGTTATGGCGAATATTATACAGTGTGGTCCATTAAGTGTGCAACAAATGGGAAATTTTTTAATTAGTTGTATAACCGAAATTTAAATACCGCCACAAGTTAGTGCATGTTCGGTAACCATATCAAATGCATTTATAATGGCTTCAAGTCAAACACTATACAGGGCAGGACAAAAAATATGAAATTCGTTCAAGAATAAAGTTACCTTATTTAAAAATATATGGCAAAATTTTATTGATAAAAGTTTAGAATCAAAAGTTATGCTCAAATACAAAGTCAAGGCCTCCTATTCGAAGTTTTATTCTTTTTTGGAAAATTTTGTATTGCCCCCGTACGATACATATTTGTATTATTCTGATTTTATGTGTATTTAAAATAAATAACTTTTAGCAACTTGAAGCATATTTGTAACATTTACTTGGGTTTATATTTTTTTAGGTAACCTTCCACTTCATGTTTGTTGCAACGGTATTTAACAGAAATTTAGAATTTCGCAAATATTCTTTTTAACAAGGCAAATGTTTTACTAATAATAATTTACATATGAAAAATCTCTCAATTAAAACCTACAATGTTATTTCAAATTCTATTGAAAATGTTTCATAGACACAAAATTTTCCAAAAAAGAATAAAAATTCTAATAGGAGGCAGTGACTTTGTAATTAAGCATAACTTTTGATTCTAAACAACTTTTCTTAATACAATTTTGCTATATTATTTTAAATAAGGGGACTTTATTCTTTCACAAATTTCATATTTTTTGTCCGGCTCTGTATGCTGTTTGACTTGAAACCATTGTAAGGGCATCTGATATGGTTATCGAACGTGCGCTAATTTTTGGCGGTATTTAAATTTTGGTTGTACAACTAATAAAAAAATATCCCATTTGTTGCACACTTAATGGACCACACTGTATATTCCTACTTTATCCAAAGTTTGTCTTTGTGGTTTATTAATTTTCATCGCACATGCTAGGCGCACATCGAAAATGGGAAGGGTATCACAAAGAAGACCTAGAAAAAGTACGAATAGAATTTTGAAATAATAGATTACAAAAGCGATGACTGAATGCAACTTAAACGAAAGAAACTGTGAGGATGGAAGAGTATGAAAAACAGATGTCTGATAACGTCGAAAGACGTTTTAACAATATAGGTATTCTTGTACCAACAGGGACAGCAATGAACCAGTGTGTAAATAAGCACATCCACGTAATTATAATAAACATATAAAACACCTTACAGCATCTGAGCAATACCGATTTTCTTTAACTGTCATTTTACATGTATTTTGACGTTTGTCTCATGCATTAGCCGACCATTGATTTCAAATAAACATTTAGTAGTTACAGTAGTCCATTGCAAAAATCAGCAGAACTCAGCAGGCTAACTTCGAGAATATACTTAGTTTACTGCTACTGCATGGCCGGCTGCAACCACTTGAGAGCTACAATATGATGGTTTTTTTCTAAAAACTATAAATTTATTTTCAATCTAGGATTTTTGTGCACATCTACAAGGTGACGGCTTTCATTAAAAAAAACCATTATCGAAATCAGCCCGGTGGAAGTCTGAAAATAGATGTCGAAAGAAAACGCTTTACGTTTTAAATATAAAGATTACTGGTATCTGTTAAAGAGCGATCAAAAATAAAATTGATCGCGGGAGCCCATGAAAAATATGACCACTGTCTACTCTGCACTTTATAGAACTACATTTTAACTACAATTAACTGTATTATTAATTCATGTGACTTTAACACAGTTTAATAAGCTACACAAATATGAAAAAATATGAAATTTAAACCGAATTTATAGATTAAATTAACAGATAACATTACAATAACAATAAAATAAGTTGAACAAGATGTTAAAAGTGAATTTTAAACTTTAAAATAATTTGACAGTTCTATGTCAAAAAATAGCATGCTACAGATTAGGCAAGTTTTATTGTTTTCAATGGCTCCCGCGATCAAGTTTATTTTTGATCTCCTTATATTACGGATTAATTACATTCACCAGTTTGACCGCCCCGTTAATGTAAGCCTTCTAAATTTCATTTGCGGGAAGATTTTGTGTATTGTTCTCCATAGTATCTATTAATTAGTAAAAGTAGCCCCTTAATTTAGTTGTTGCATAATACAATAAAGCAGTTGTAATCATTTTAAAAATCTGAAATTTTTGAATGATACACTAGCACTTACTCTAACAAATAAATTGCTATGTTTCCGATTACTTGCCGAATATATTTTCTTACACCTTTGTTCTTGTATGTATTCCCTCTCAGCCTGTTTAGCCGTAGCCTACTGACTCCCTTTGATTTTACTCAGTATATTATGGTTATTTAAATTTGTGGCCCTCATATTTCATTCCATTAACCGTTCATCTTAATTAATGGTTTGACTGTGTATTTTCTTACTTCTGCGACACACTCTCCAGCATATACAGGAGCTAGTTTATGGAAACAACTTTTTTGCGACGTTATACACGGGCATCCGTCATTGTTTCATTTACCACTAAGGCTTCCTAAATTAGATCCTCGTTGATTTGATGTTCTTGCCGATATATACATTTTTATATACTTTTCACTCAAGATTGTTTCTTTTTCTTTACAACTTCCTACTTAGTTTTCCTGTTAGCTCTTCTCTACTCTTCTGGTTGCAGAATAACTCTTTGTTACAGTTTTAATTCCTCAGATCGACATTGATCATATTTACGGTCCAAAATCGGGTACAAACTACAGGGTTCGCCGGCTTTACCAGAAAACACAGATCTTAATGTGTCGAAACAGGTGTTGTTGTCCCAGTTACCCGCACCTAGCTCAATTGGGAAGGCGTAGTTCGAAAGCTCAAAGAAAAACCGGCGGCACTTACTCTATGACTTGCTTAAGATAGATGCCTAGAGCGCCACTTGTTTCTAGATAGGGAATGGCTAACGTGTTAAAAACAAGAACACACACGTAGATTATGGGGAGGTCCTCCAGGTAACTGCACTCCGCTACAGCGTCCCCTCCGCCAAGCTCCTTCGGGCCTGTTGGTGTATTCACGGGGTAGCCTTGCGACAAATGAGTTACCTTGATGGCCACACCCTCTAAAGCATTAAAAGAAAACACTAGCACAAGCCCAAATCTAGGGGCGTTCTTAATTGAAGGGCAGGCTTTGGGTTCACACTTAATTACACCCGGCTTTTGCCGTAATTAACTAATAACTAAAGGGTTCAGCAACAACAAATAACTAGACTGAAATTAATCATGATGCATGTTTAATAGACCACCCAGCGGTGAGTTTTAATTTAATACGATGGGTACATCCTAACTGGAATTTCGAGGTTCCCTAGCAAAAGTTAACTTAATCTAAGCATCACTAACAAGTAAGCAGAACAAAATCACAGGAGCGACGCCCCTGCGTGTAATAATTAATTTGAATAGTTCAATCGAGCGGGCGTACGCAATGTCCAATATAAACTTAGATAGCGCAAGACAAATGGTCGGTATCAATTCACACAGCACATAATTAAACAAAGCGAAAACACATATTTACTGTAAACAATTTTACCTTGGCCCCAAAGCGTGTCTTCGGCTGAAGCGCTGAACCAGGTCCCCGGTGGAGTCGCTTGGCAGAATGAGGGCTGCAGTGCAAACGGAGTTGTTGGGATGAAAGTTCAGGGACTCCCCAGTAATCAGGAACAAGAGATGACGGCCTCCGATGAAGCTCTGGTAAAACGTGACGAAGGTGTTGCGGAAAACCCCAAGAAGGAGGCAAACAAGGGTGGGCCGGAACCCCTCAACGGTTGTGGAAGAAATGACAGCAGACAATACGACAATATCGCGCGGCAAGCCCCCCTCTAATTACTGTACACACCCGGCGTTGGTACACAAATATGCATTAAGCAATGGTTTTCCCCACTTAACAGGGAAAAGTTAGTTAAGGGCTTAAAGATGTCGTCTCTAATCGAATGTGCAAGTAATGCAAGTATCTTCCCCTGGGAAGCAAGCTATAGGAGACGAATCTGCCATTCGTATCAACGCCGAGTAAATTACTTTACTTCAACCGTCCACCACGCGCACTTTTAAAACCCACAGAAAAAAAATGCTCGCTTCAAAGGTTCGAGTTTGACTGACTTAAGAATTCCAACCCCGCTTAACAATCACAGAATTAATCCCCCTCGTTGCTGTGCAATCGTCTCTCTCTCTCTCTCTCAGGATTACACCATTCCTTACCGCGTTGTGAAATAAAAGGAAATTTTACTACGTAAGCTTAATTGGGCAAAAAGGGGTTTTAAATCTTGGACAAAGAATTTTGTGGTTATAGCGAGTTCCGGAGTATAGGGTTGCTACGAAAAGTCCCCGGATTGATTTATCGATGAACCGAAATAGCATTTGAAATCTCATTTCTTTATCGCGTAAGACAAAGGGAACTTGAATTTAAAACACGCTGGGTGCATAAGAGTTCCGAGAATTTTGTATTGAAGGCGCCTGGGTGCCGGGATGAACAACGCCATTAGTGTGCAAAGCGGAAATGTTTATAAAGAAATATTCCATTGGGTGTGATTGTTTTTGATTTGGGTTCAACCGGACTTTAGATATAACTGGGAGCCCCAAGGTTACAAAACGAACCAAACAATTTGAACGTGGCACAGAAGCGCTTACGGAGAATTTCGTTTGCATCTTGAAATGTGGCCTAAATAAATCGATAGCAGCTTCTAAAAATACAGGGCCGGCTCTCGGAATTTTTAGATTGAAATTGAATTTTATGTAAAACGTGTTCAACTAATTTTCTGATGACAACCCATAGTTGGACTAGTCGCATGAATCGCTTAGTGACGTCGAATCATCTAACATCTTTTGGAAAGGTTTTACATACAACTGCGTTTATGTTTGATTTAATGCTCTATCTCCTCACCCCATCAACAGAATTCCTTTACATTTGCAGTATTTCTAAAGATTAATTTGATGCTTCTAGGATACAGATTTTATGTGTTCATATTTCGTATCCGTTGTTCGTTTAGCTGCTAATTTTCTACAAGATAAGTATTTAGTACTATCATTTTCTAAATTTTTCAAGTTACATTTTACGATGTTTGTTCTGTTTTCATTTCTCGCTGTATCAACCATCTTATGAGCTGCAATGCAGGGGAGATAAACTTTTGATTCTATTAAGTGACCTTCATATTCACAATCAGAGCCCCTATTGACTCCCACGCCTTTTGCATCGATAACTGATTGATGGCCAATAATAAGATAGTCGATAAATGAGTTGGGTCCACTTTTTTTCTATTGCACGATTTATTATAGTTATTACTACTGTTCTCTAAGAATCGATGATATTGCATTTTGCTTTGTGATTGTCATAAACCTTCAAGATTAGGACATCTCTGTATACTAATTCTGTAGTAGCTTCCACTAATGAGTTAATCCGTATCTTCTTTCTTTTAATTTTCCATTTTTATAAATTTATCTTTTATTTTTACCCGAATGACACTACCAAATTTGATGGTTATTACAGTCAATTATAGACTATTGGCAGACACTACACCGGATAATACTTTTAACTTTCTTTAGAATAAGGAGCTGAATAAATTTTAATGCCCCACTTTAAAACTGTAATTGTATATTTTAGGATGAAAGGACAAGAAGAATATTGTGCGACTTAAATTTCCCAGATACTGATGCAGAGCTGGCTGAAAAGGTAAGCTGGAATTATTTTTTATGAAATCATTAGCTATACTGCCATTCACTATAACATTTTAGAATACATATCACAGAAGAAACATATATTAGACGCATGAAATTGTAATATAGTAGTTTATTCCTTCAGTAATACCATATAATCGAATACTTGTATCGTATCCTTCAGATAGCTATAAAATTTATGTTGGCAGTGACGAGTAAAGGTAAAAACAATTCTACAAGTACTTCAGGGCACTGAAAAAAATATCGTCCGTGATATCAATAAACGGCGTTTATTGAGGGTCATTTAATTGATATAACGTACGATTCGTTAATACAACGAAATAAAAATGCGCCCTACTTCATTAACTAATCATCCCATTCATCAAAACAACAAATATTCATTCATTGAAAATTAAGTACGACTGATCATAATTTAATGTAACTATTTATTGGTTACATTAAAATGATTGTATATTTAACGAACATTTTTATTGGTACCAACGTTATATTAATAAACGCATCCATTAATCACACCAAAAAGTCTCAGTAATCTACAACATCATTTCAAGGTAGTATGTCATCGACTAATAACCGACATTGATTGGTTTGATAACAAAATTCGTATTCTTATAATCACAAGTTATAGTTTAACTAAAGGGATTTATAATATCAACGCTGAAGTTCATTAGGTGATAAAAAGCGTTATTGTCTCAATGAAAATTTTTATTGAGGCAACACACTCGGTTATTAGCAAATGTGAATTTTTCAGTTACGACGCGTATGCATATTGTATTTCAGAAACCGTTTGTGCTTCAGAAGCTAACGACGGCGACGTACTCCAAGTTTTAAGTTTGCCAAATTTTTATAAATGCAAGTATTCTTACTCGATCAAGGTAAGTGTCTACACCCATTATAAAGTATACAATACATATAGTGGTTTCTGGAAGCTGCAAATAATGTTTGTACGGCGACAACAGGGTCAATTTTATCAACTTTTTTGCTTATGCTAATGCTAATGCAAAACGTAACTTTACTAATTGATGTTTGTGTCTACTTGCATAAGCGCATAATGTTTGTTCCTTCTTGTTGACAATAATGTCAAAGATAAAAATATTCGAGGCCTACTGGACGAACTTAGAGGGGAAAGACTAAATGAGGTAGGTATTTGTGTAACTTTCAAAAGGAATGTTTACTTATATGCAGTTTTGTCTTACAGATAGTCGAGATGCTGTCATAATGTGGGCTCTGCATGGTGCTGACCCAGAAAACATTGCGGAAAGATCCCACAACAGGAAAGAAAAAACACTACTAAATAGGTACACTATCAAAGATTCTCAAGAATATTCGTCGGTAAATGTACTTAGGAAATTGAAGACCACATTCGTCACCTAAAGACAATCAAGAACAATATTCAACCGCTGATTTTGTGTGTGAGTGATTATAGTTACCAGAATTGTATTTCTGTAATAAACTTTTAATAGATGCTTGAATTTTTTGTTCCATAATCCCTAATATTAGTAGATCCATGTGATGATGCGAACAATATACAATAATAATAATAATAATAATAATAATAAAATAACAATAATGATATTAATAAAAGAAATAATTTATACTATGAATGATGGTATTGGTATTAACGAACGAATTAATAAATCAATGAAAATCAAAACATTAAATAAATACAGGTGGACGTACTTCAATAATAGTAGATTATATTATAAGTGAGAGAAATGCATCATTATTTGCGAGTGAGAATTTTGAATCGCGAGTGCCCCAGCACGAGCGATACAATTTCTCACGAGCTTATAATGGCATTTCGCTCACGTGTGATATACGACGTTTTATCTTACAGTAGCAATTCTTATGTCTAAATAGTTTGCGCAGTCAGAATATGTCGCGTAATAAATTTATAATTAGTCGCATATGATTTGTGACATACGTTTGACAGTACTGAAGTGTATTGGCAGTACTGAAGTGTATTGTCAGTCTATGTCAAATTCGAGGTTCGTAGGTTAGATTTTGTTTGTTATTTGACACAAACTGATGCAAAACTTAACCTGAAAATTACGAATTTGACATAGCTTGACAGTGCTACCAACAATGCAGTAGTATAAATAATGAAAACTCACATGTGAATAAAACTTCATTTTAGTCACTGAAAACAGTTGTATAATGTATGGTAATAGCTGCTACTGTAAGATAAAAGAATTTTATCATCGCAATCAATAGATTCATGTATTCAATAAATCAATTCATCACATAATGAATGACGTTCATCATTTCTGGTATCAAAATTAATACATTTGTTGATTAATGAAATAACTGTGTTTATTAAAACAAGAAACAATGTCAATTAACTTGGTCATTGATACAATGAATAACAACATTAAATAATACCTGTGTATTAATAATTTTATAAAATGTGTTTCATCTAAGCAATAAAACCTTTCGTTGGACCAAAATTAATAAACTAATCATTAATACAATAACTGTTTTCGTTGAATACATGTTCATTTTTGGTTCAGTGGGGATAAAAGTATTCGACCATATGGGCGATTTATAATAACAAATTTTTGTAAATAAGTCTGCTGAGCTTATGTAAAAGTATCTAGTTGAATGTATTCCTTAAAAATACTTTAAATTGTGAAATAACAAATACGAGAATGTTTCCGATATAAACCGCAACTTTCCTTTAAAAGTTAATTATAATAGATTGAAATTATTTCTCTGATATGTTTCTGGAATATCTAGCAGAAGTATGTCAACTATTTTTTATGCTCATCACTTTGTTTAGTATGTTGTAACAAATAATTCATATTCCTGTAACCCAAAGGGTGATAATGAAGTTACAGGTCCAAAATCTTTCTAAACTATCGTAAACTTTTGTGAATAATCCCAATATTTAAAAATTCGATGACGTTGAGGTAGTATTGGTTGCGTGCAACGAACAACTTGGACACGAAAAATGATATGCTCGTTAGGTTCTATGTCTCCTTACTCGAGAACAGAAACGACGTCGCATTTAAGTTTTAAGGGAACTTCTGAACCAGTTTGAATGAGACGATTAAATTTTTTTTAATCAGTATTAAGAACGATGAATCTTGGATGATAAAAACTAAGAGAGAAACTAAGAACAACACAAAGAGCGATGGAGAGGAAAACGTTGGGCGCAACCCTGATTAATAGATTAAGAAATACAATAATCAGAGAAAGAGGTGGCGTTACCGACGTCATCGAACGCATAGCTAGACTTACCTGGAGTTGAAAAAATGAAAAAAAATAGCAAAGTGGCAACTTCGAACCACGAAAAGAAGCGTCAGTAGAACTCAAAAATGCCGATGACATCAAAGAAAAGGTAGGAAGAAACTGGCACCAACAAACCAGAGACAGGGGAGTCTGGTAAAGGCTACAGGATGCAATGGACAAATGAGGGCTGAAGAAGAAGAAGAATATTTGATGCGCTATTTTATTTCTAAGCTACTAAAATATCAAATGGAGGCACAAGCAATCCCCAACACTGAGAAAAGCGAGAAGCGATACTGTCGTCTGCTGGAAAGAGAATGTTGAGTGATTCTTGGTATATGAAATATGCATGGATTTTTTACACAACAAAGAAGAGAGAGACAGAGAGAGATGGAGTAAAACCCGCCATCACGGATAAAAACGATAAATACCTGTTGACAAGCGAACGAGACACAAGTAACTCAAGGGAACACAAGGTGAGTTTCTGACGAGCGTAAATGATCCTGTCTAACTTAATTTGTGAGGTACGTAGAATGTCAATACATTATAATAAGTTTACGGGCGCCACTGCGTTATCAAATCTTGCCTAAGGTAACGATGGCGTTCTCTACACCAGAAGAAAACTGCCTTGGCGTGAATGATGTCGTTGGAATCAAGCAACTGCGTATCTACTTTGCTTCCATCTATTCACTCTTAATGTACTCATAGAATCACCTGCATGTCGTCGCACCAATTTATTTAAACACAGAGTATACTTGTAATAGTTATGTATATTGAACTCACACCCTACAGAGAAAACTATTTTACGGAAAATAGCCCCAACGGTGACATTACGAATTTACAAGTTATTATTGACAAAAATTATTATAAGCTGAACACAATCCAACCTGTATCACTGACAAAATTCGCGCTCTTCCCTTATTGTGGAATATATAATCTTACATACTAAAACGGGTAAGCTTTAACTACAACATGTAAATACCGACATGGAAGCTTTGGTGACGTTTTTCCTAAGAGCTGGGGCACGGGAAGCTAAGGAGATGGCCAATGGCGAAATCCAGGTAGTTTTAGTGACACGGAGATCATCAATGGCGAAATCCAGGCAGTTTAAAGGCGGCACAAATGCGAGGTTTAATCCTACGGAACCATAGAATGCTTAATTTCGCTTAGCGGTTATTAACTGAGGGTTGGACACTCATCACAAAAACATGTGCAGATCGAAGATGCTTTAGCTCCATAATTTACCGATTTTAGCAAACACAATTTCACGAAAAATTCTCTCTTCGAACTTCGGTCAGCTTCCCGCAGAGCTCAGAATTCCACGACGACAAAAACAACATAACACCGCATACCCAACTAGGCGACGAACTCAATCAATGAGACAGGTTCACTCCTTCATGACAATGCCAGTCCCCATACCGCTATTTTTACTCAAAAAACACTCAATGGGTTAAAAAATACACTTCTACCTTCTTCCTATAGTCCGAATTTGTCTCCATGCGATAACGATGATTAAGTGAAGAATGTTGTGCTAAACTGGTTAGACACTCAATTAAAAGATTTCGATTTCAAATATTATAAAATTGTCAGGCAGACGGGGTAGATACGATGAATTAAAAAGATTGAGAGTAGGAGTACGTACTATCATTGCCAACAGCACCTGAGACAACTATTACACCCTTATTGCAAGTTTTAAAACATCTATCAATATGATCGCAACATTTAACAACACAAAACTATAAATCCATAACCATAAACCTTTTATAGACAACAATAGTATGTCGATCATTAGCAGTAATATGTTAGTTTTAATATTTTATCTCGATAAAGTATTATACAGGGTCTCCCGGAAGGAATTTTCCCAACTTTTGAAAATACATTCCTTGAGTAATATTAAGCAAAAAAAGTTACATTGACATAGATGAGATTATAAAACATAACTCAGTTATGACCTGCGAAAGAGAAATACAAGAAATTTTGTTAATGATGCTTTTTATTTAAAAATTTTAACAGTTATCCAGGATGAATATTCCAATCTTTAAGGTTATGTTTATTGAATAATTATTATAGCTTATTTAGTTATTGTTCTTTACAATTTTAGACTGTTTTCAATTACTAAAAGTAGTTATGAAATCTCTTGCATTTTTATTTAAAAAACCGCACCTCAGTTACGTTTTACAATCGGGCCTATATTAATATAACTTTTTTTGGTTAAAATTAATCAAGGAATTACCCGTGACGGTTGGCAGATTCCTCCCTAGGAACCTTGTATAAAAACTCTGGTTCATATCTAAACTATTCTCGTACATTCAATTATTTGTTGAATTTTTTTCTTATCGTTTCCACTATCGAGCTTTCTCATGGCTCTATATTAACAAGTATCTCTAGTTTTCTGAATGCTTAAAGTACTGATATTTCCTTAAATTTAAACATATGCATATGAATCGAATACTTTATTAAATAAAATAACATATCCGAGAAAAATTTATTTGACTTTACTGTTTACAGCATGTTCAGAACTTCGAATTCAACCTGGGCATTTCAAAACGGTAAAAGATTCAGATTCCAGACAAAATGTCCGGCATCTCTCATGCTGCTTCGATCAGGATTGAAATCCTAACATTTTTATTTTATTTTACTGCAGAGAGAAGACTGAATTTTTTGTTCAGGGATTATTTACAATAGCGGAAAGCGATTTTTACATTAGCAATGCAGTTTTTAAGTATATGTTTTGGATCGAAACTCAATTTGGTGTATATGTTTCAAGTTTTAAAATACTTATATTAACTTAATTTTTTGAAACAAGCATCATTAATTTGTGCCGTTTTCCATTTCAATTATATGAGATTTAATAGGTTTATTTTTGCAAATGGCGAGATTGCAAGAGAAAACTATTTTTGTACAAAATTATTCAAAAACAGGCAAAAAGCAAAATATTACCAGTGCACACAAAGCCTTTACTAAGACAACATCAGTTAACAAAGCAAAAACAAATAGATGTGTAAAATATCATATGTAGGCACCACTTGAAAAGGTATGCACCCAGCTGAACCATACGGGGTAGCCGAGATACTACGTAAGTTAAACTAAAGATGAATAATTAGCACTTAAGAAAACAACGACAGCTAGTGTCAAACATAAACCCTATATTTATTAAAGGAGCAGCTTTAATATACCAACAAAATATATCGAACGATCTCGATATCAGGGTTCGGTTAGATATGAAAACGAACAGTATATGGATTGATAACGTAATCTTAGTAATACGGTAAGAATACTAACTTAAGCTAAGTTTGATTATGACACATTATTTGGAAATTAAAATTTGAGTCAATTAACATAAAAATGTAACGTCTATCGAGGTTGAAATAAACGGTAGAGCTCCAACTAACTGTTATATTAGTAACACCAATAAAATGAGGCCATAATTCAAATTACTGTTATACCTATACATATAACGTATTACAAAAGATACAACGAACAAAAAAAATAGAATATGGGAATTATGAAAACACAAAAGAATTTGACTAATATGAGCACTTAGAATCGATTCGGATGCGGTTATAAGACCCTAGTTGAAATGAGGCATCAGCATCAAATGGTGTTTAAAAAAGTATTTAATGGCATGATTCTAGTATCATGCCGCGCGATGAAGCCTCTTCCAGCGGGCGTAATGGTATAGTTTACCGCATTACGGAAATCAAAGTTCTTCGCCCAGTCGCAGGGTGGAGCGCATATATCGGTGACATATCCGTTTACTATTCTTGACAAATCAAAAATACAACATGAAGTCAAAAAATTCACAAAACAAATTAACGTTCGGTAACCAACTGACGGTTTTTTACTAGTTATAAAATTACCGTCAAATAAAATTGCGAAACAACCGATGGTTGTTTACTAGTTAAAAATAAATTACAATTAAATTTATAGATTTATAGTGTTTATAGTGTTAGCGCAAAGCGAGAAGCACACAATGGGACTCCAGGCAGATAACATGACGACTCTTTGGAATATTCGTAGACAAAACACAAAGGAAAGAAAAAAAGTGAAAAACGAAACACACCTGTAAATAAATTCGTCCAAGCGTTAAACCACGGGAAAGTATAAATAACAAACTAATACCTAACATTTCCGACGGCAACAGGTGCTTTACTTCCAAATACTATTAAATCCTAAATTAATCAGACGGGTGCGGCAATTTATCAAGCCGATAAAACAAATCTGAACGAGTTTATTGGCAATATTTAGGAATAATCCACTCAAAAAGCGTTATCAAAAGGAGTCTCCAACAAACACGTCTTATAGCTTTGGAAGTAAAATTAAGACTCATTAAAAGTTCCAAAACGGAAACGGAAAATTGTGCACCCTGCGCACGAAAAGTTTTCAAAAAAGGAAGGCCAAATGTAAATCCAAAAATCACCTAAAATTATATAGGCAACCTGAAATACACTGCAACGCTTAAGGTTGCCGAACTCACAGCAATAATTGGTGGAAATCGAAATAACACTTTCAGGCCGCAATACAATTGCATAATTTGAAACTACGTTCTTTATGTACCTACACAAGTTCAGTGTTTTTATTAAGACATTTTCATGGAGAAATATTTGCAAGTTTTGGCATTGTTCTGCAACTCAGAAGCACCGTATAGCAACAATAAAAATTTATAATTAATACTACCATTTTCTAATATTACAAGTTAAAAAATTATAGAAATATCTTAAATTGAAACTGTTCCTATGGTCTGCTATTTTAAAATAGTTTTTTGCTTATAACTTTGTAAAAACAAAACTATCTAAGCTGATATCATAACCATTTAAAAAACGAAGTTAACATAAATATTTTAAAACTTTAATGGTCTGTTAGGTTGATACATAAATTCGTAGCGTTTTTTTAATTTAAAATTTTTTTAAATAAACAATATACCGGATGGGGCCACAATTATATATCGAGAGATCCAAAAAAAACTGTTCCTCAGCGGGCTGTGGAAATTCAACGTAGGAATAATATGTTGGTGACACTGTACGTCAATGTCAAATTCGAGGTTAGCAGGTTAGGATTTGCGTGATTTTGTGTCATAACTGACGGAAAACCTAACCTGATAACCTCGAATTTGATATTGACGTACAGTGTCACCAACATATTATTCCTACGTTGAATTTCCACAGCCCGCTGAGGAACAGTTTTTTTTATCTCTCGATATAATTGTGGCCCCATCGGTATAATTATTGCCCCATCAGTATATATACACGTACTAATCAATAAATCAATATCTTTTCCTGCATTGTTTACTATTGACTCCCAACGTTCTGGCAGCTTTTTGATTTCGCGTCTGGAGAAATTCGTTGATTGCAAGTGAAGTCAACCAAAAACGCTACGAACTTATACACCAACCTAATAGACTTTTAAAATTCAAGTAGACGTCTAAGTCTAGATATGACATTTACATACATCAAAAGATACCTACGTTATCTATAATATAATTTTCCTTAATGTGTGTTTGTCTGTCTGTGGCACAACATAAAATCTCACGTTCCGGCTTCGCAGATGTTTATATTTGTTTTTCTTATCTTAGCGGTCGGCTCGCAGCTTGGCCTTCGGCGTATCCTATTTCACACGTGCCCCACACGTGCGCGTAGCACTCCGTTTGCTTGTAGTATATTAAGTATTAAGAACGGTAAGGACATTTTACCAATCGAAGACAATTGTTTGGAGAAGGAGCGAAGCGACGACTCTAATTATTGTCTGAGATTGGCAATTCTTTAACGTTCGTGATGATAATGACGTTTTTTGCACAATAGAAATGTATTTTTCTTCAAACGTCAGTAAAATGTGACATTATACGAGCCACAGAATAATATGTTGGTGGTACTGTAAGTCTATGTCAAATTCGAGGTTAGCAAGTTAGGTTTTGTGTCAGTCGGTGTGTCAAAGCTGACGTAAGACCTAACCTGCTAACCTCGAATTTTTACTTACCATTAACGGTAAGCATAACTTAATGATTTGGCAATAAACGCAGTAACTAAGTAAAATCGTTCTATCGTGCAAAAAATAAATAAATGTACGAAAAAGCGAAAATTATCAAATTCACGGTAGAGTAAAGATAAAACGACAATTCTAAAATTTGAATGTGGAGCATAGCATCCTACATGCTGAACATTTTGTATAATTTTACAGGCTCTCCGGAAATGTGGCTCGTCAGCAAATTTTTTTACCTGTTTATCAATGTTTACCAGACTGCCAATCCGTATTTTTCAATTATTATTGTCGGAGTTCTTATTAAAAGTATCCAAGATTACATTCTCTTTGAATTTATACTGACTATAGCAATGGACGCAAGCATGGTTTTTAATGCAATTACCTGTGTTCGATCTCGAAAGTATGCACCACGTATAGAAGTTATAAATAATACTTTTTTCTACGACTGCTCTGAAAATAGCCAAAAAAACACTCCTAACTAACTCTGAAAATCTTACATTTCACACAGCGTGCGACAACGTTGTCGCACGCTCAAAAACAGCGTGCGACATCGATGTCGCACGCTGTTTTTAAGACCGTATATTTGAAATCTAGGCGGCGGCTTGCAGTCGTAGAAAAAGTATAGTGTACAACACGTGTGAAAATCACTTTTCACACTTGTGGGGCTTTATGACACTCGCCTTCGGCTCGTGGTCACCAAACTCCCCCACTCGTGTGAAAAGTGCTATTTTCAACACTAGTTGTACAATATACTATTTTCTACAGCCGTGATTTTAAAGTTTCCAAGGGTCATATGCGGCGTGCTTTATGTTGTCTATAAAACACGCCATTCCATTTAAAGCACGGAGTACTTTAAGAGTTTATAAAACCTTATTTGTGAAGATTAAAAGTACAGTTATTATATCGGACCGATTTGTATGCGGAGCCCCGAGCGCTCGATTGGAGAGGGGCGGAGCCCGATGGCCCCCTTGGAGAGGGGCGGAGCCCCGATGGCCCCCTTGGAGAAGGGTAAAGCTCCAAGAGCCCCCTTGGAGAGGGGCTGAGCCCTGAGGGCCCCCTTGGAGAAGAGCCGAGCCCTGAGGGCCCCCTTGGAGAGGAGCGGAGCCCGATGGCCCCCTTAGAGAGGGGCGGAGCCCCGAGGGCCCCCTTGGAGGGGGGTGGAGCCCCAAGAGCCCCCTTGGAGAGGGGCCCAGCCCTGAGGGCCCCCTTGGAGAGGGGCCGAGCCCCGAGGGCCCCCTTGGAGAGGAGCGGAGTCCTGAAGGCCCCCTTGAAAGGGGGTGGAGCCCCGAGGGCCGCTTTGGAGAGGGGCGAAGCCCCGAGGGCATTTAAGCTAACAAACTCCTCGGCTGTAGAAAAAATATTGAAGACAACTCGTGTTTTACAGTTTAAAAATCTCGGTCGATCATAAAATTCTCGCTTCGCTCGAATTTTAACGTAATCGACCTCGATTTTTAAACCCTCTGTAAAACACTAGTTGCCTTAATAGCTAATAATTGCATTGTACCTCTCAAATCTTATAGTTTTTGATAACTTTCCATTCCGTTTCGTAGTATTCCATATCATATAACATGTTAATAACATTCTTCTTCTTCGACTACAGTCCCATCTGGATCTGAACCTCCCGTATTTTCTGCCTCCAGGCGGCACGCTGCCTTGCTGTTGTTTTCCAATTGCGAACTTTCAGTATTTGTTTGGCATCCTCTTCAATGTTCTTTATCCATCTCTGTCTTGGTCGTCCTCTTCCCCTTGCACCCTCCATCTGCGCATTGTATACTTTCTTTGGGATTCGGTTCTCATCCATTCTCTCCAGGTGTCCTGCACATTTTAATCTTGGTAGTTTTATAAATTCGATAAATTCAATGTCTGGTTGTTTGTATTTCTGCTTTAATTCGTAGTTATATCGGATTCTCCACTCCCCATTCTCCATCACCGGCCCATATATTTTCCTAAGGATTCGTCGTTCCCATCTTGTTAACAGCTCCTCTGAGTACTTGGTGATTGTCCATGTCTCACTTTCGTATGTTACCACTGGTCTTATCATTGCTTTGTAGATTGTGATTTTTGTTTTTCTTGGTGCTGATTTGGACTTAAATATATGAGAAAGTGAGAAGTAGGCTCTGTTTCCGGCTAGTATGCGTTGTTGTATTTCCTGTTTGATATCGTTTTCACTGTTAATTTGAGATCCTAGGTATTTGAATTGCTGCACTATTTCAAAGTTATTATCTCCTATTGTGTAATTCTTCTTTGTTCTATAGGTAATAGTTTGGTCTTTCTTTCATTTACCTTCAGCCCGATTTTACTGGCCTGTGTTTCCAGTTTGCTAAATACTTCATTGATTTACCGTTCTGTTCTGGCCACTAGATTAATATCGTCTGCGTAAGTAATTATTTGATGTGACTTGTGCATTATTGTGCTGTTGAGGTTATCGCTGCTGCGTCTTATTGCCTTCTCCAGTGCCATGTTGAATAGGATCGGCGCAAGTCCATCTCCCTGCCGCACACCTTTAGTGGTTAAGAAACTGTCTGTCATTTGGTCTTGTATTCTCATTACGCCCTTCGAGTCTGTTATTGTTGTTCTGGTTAATCTTACTAACTTGCTTGGTATGCCAAAAGCGTCCATTATATCATATAGCCTGTTCCTGTCTATACTGTCATAGGCTTCCTGTAAGTCAATGAATAGCTCATAGATTGGAACATTATATTCCCACGATTTTTCTAATATTTGTCGGGTGGTGAAGATTTGGTCAATGGTTGATCGTTCTTCTCTGAACCCTGCCTGATATTTTCCTACGATTTCCTTTCCATATTCTGCCATTCTTTCTCGTAGTATACGTGTCAATATTTTATGTTACACAGAGCAACGATATTCCTCTGTAATTGTTGCAGTTATGTTTGTCACCTTTTTTGTAAATGGGCCATATGATCGCCGTGTTCCATTCTTCTGGGATTCTTTCTTCTTTCCATCTTGGTGATCAGTTTATATATTTGTTCGGCTAGTGCTTCCCCTCCTTTTCTTATTAATTCTGCCGAGATATTATCTATTCCAGGTGCCTTGTCGTTGTTCAGCTCTCGTATACTTTTAATTACTTCATCGTAAGTAGGGTCTGTTATCAGTGGTTGTGCAGTCGAAATTTCTTCCTTTTCATAGTTGTCACTTTCTCTCTCTCCTTGTTTCAGTAGGCTGGCAAAATGTTAGCGCCAGATTTCCATAACTTTTTCTGTTTTTACTAGGCATTTTCCTTCTTTGCTTTTACATATAGATGGCCTTGGATGGAAGTCTTGTATGGTGTTTCTTAGAATGTTATATGTCCTCTTGACTCCTTTTCTTTCTTCTCATTAGTTTCTTGGTGTTCCTTCTCAGTTCCTTGCATTCTTCTTTTCTATTCCTTGTTGTTCTTTGGATTAGTTTGCTTCTGGCTTCATTTCTTTTGTCTACTGCCTTTCTGCATTCTTCGTCCCACCATGCCACCTTTGACTTTATCGTTCTATACCCAACTTCGGTTTCTGCCTCCTTTGTGATACCTTCTCTTATTATTTCCCACCTTTGTTCTACTGTTATGTTCCCTTCATATGTTTCTAACTGTGTCATACGTTCCTTGATCATTTGTTGGTAGTTTTCTTTCACTTTCTCATCTTTTAGTTTGTTCGTATCGAAACGTCTTGTTCTCTTCTTGGGCACTGATTTTGCCTTGTCGATTCTTTCTCTCAATATTGCCTTGACTAGCATGTGATCGGACTCTGATATTGCTCCTCTCATTGTTCTAGTGTCTATTATACTTGAGCTATGGTGTAACTGACACTACTATATGTTCGCCCATCTGGTGATATCCATGGTCCTTTATGGATTTGCTTGTGGGGAAACATCGTGCTTTTAATTATCATTCCTTTCGCTGTGGCAAACTCGATAAGCCTTTCCCCATTGTCAGAGGTTCATTCATGGAGACTGTGTTGTCCTATAATTGGGGTGTATATTGTTTCGTTGCCTATCTTAGCGTTTAGGTCTCCCATAATTATTTTGGTATCATTGCTGGGTGTTCCATCCAATTCACTTTCTAGTTTTGTGTAGAATTCTTCTTTCGTTAGGTCGTCTTTGTCTTCGATTGGTGCATGTACCGAGAATACAGATAAGTTAAAGAACTTCATTTTAATTCTGATGTAGCACATTCTTTCATTAATTGGTTTGTATTCTATGATTTTGTCCATTAGCCGCTTCCCTATTATGAATCCTGTTTCAAATTCATGTCTGACGTTGTTTATTCCGCTGTAGTATATATGGTGTTTTTTCCTTATGATCCTTCCACTCCCGGGCCATCTTATTTCTTGTATTGCGGTCATGTCCACCTTGTGTTTGTGTATTTGGTGAGTTAGTGCATCCAGGGCCCCTGGTTGGTACAAGGTTCTTACGTTCCAAGTTCCAATAATCATGTCCTTTTCTCGCCATTTCCATTTGTTAATAACATTATTATTCAGAAATACCTATACAGCTAATTTTCTTTTCAGAGAACAACGCTGCTGTTGCAGCTACGACATGAGTCTATTTATATTAGCGCTGGGGGATTTTATATAATCAACCTGGAAGCCATCACATCGGTAAGATTACTGCATCACCTAGAAAGTACTCACTGTATCATTTAAATAACGTTATTTTAGAATTATTCCGAGATAATGTTTCAGTATTTTTTAAATTGTTTCAGCACATGGGATTAATGATTACATTAATAATGTTTTTCTACAGACTCTATTCGGTTATTCAGTAAGATATTTAAAAAAATAAACATGAGCGTGTATCAATGTTTAACAAACTTTACAAACTATCGAATTATATTGGTAAGAACTTAATTTTACTTGAAATAAAGCATTTTTCAAAGATTTTCAGCATGCAAACTGTAAAAGTAAACTGTCTAAAACGGCATGAGAATTTCCTAAACTGTTTGAGATAATGGATCACCGAATGAATATTACCTATCACAGTTTGATATCACATTTATTGAAACTTTCCATTTTACGAAGTATGCAAGTAATAGATAATCCTAACCTTGAGATTAAAAGCACTAAGTTTTTAGCAATTTATCACTACACGTTATATAAACCTTGCTATGTATGCGTTTAATTGTAATGTGATGTTACAAACTCATAATGTATGCACATGTGTTACGTTATTCGAATAAATGTGTTAAGATATGTTGTGTGAATCTAGTTTTTACTTGTATGCATAAATCTTGATCATTCAAATCGCTGTTTAAAAAATCAAATCAGACACTTTTTGAGGCAGTCTACAGTATCAGTGATGTATGTCGAAAAAGTATTCTTCAAATTTTAACCACCTATGTGTTCAGGTACCTAATGGTTGTGTCGGACCAGTACCGTCTTAAATACGAGGCCGGAAATCTCTGACGTCAGGAGCCTAAGTCAGTTAGGTATGGCTGGTTTATTAAAGTTGTCAATTGTAATTGAGCTTTGTTCAATACACAAGTAATTTAGTGCCTTCGTTAGCTTTTTGTGCCGTGCGTGTAGTTTTGTACAGATTAAGTACGTAAATACAGTAAATAATGTTTCAGTTTGTTGTAAATTTAATTAATGGTTATCGAACTTGCTAGCGTTTGAGAACAGTGGTCGCTACATAAATTTAAATAGCAGCGTATAGTAATTATATGTACATATACCATATTTGTACAAGTGTTTGGTATGTAGATAATTTCATCCTTATGCCGAATAAATGTTCAGTATCTGGGTGTCAAGGTAACTACAGAAACGCGAATAATAAGATGCATGTGTTTGATTTTCCGAAGAATGAGGCTTGGATTAAAAAATTTATGACTACTATACGAAGGGCAGACTGTTAAGGCCAGGTGAAAATCTCCTGTTTTTTTTACGGATTTACACCGCTCGTTCTTGTAGAGCGCATTTCAAATTCTGTGTCTGCTTCCAATCGCTTCCTGGTGCGTCAGTATAGTTTGTTTCGATCCTACGGCGGTTCGTCGCTTTATAAAAAGTTGCTGCCAGAAAGCGGCGTTAGTGTTAGAATAAATCAGTTGTTTGAGTGTCATTTATTGAGACAGTTCGTGCAACTATACATTTTACGGAGCGCATTAGCGTCCTGCCCGTGCATATCCCCCCTTCATTTTTAGTAGCGTTTTTTTTTCTCGTGGCAGTTGACCCTACGTAGCCAAGCGGAGCAGTTCTGTGCAAGCGGCCTTTACGGCTGCAACCCTTGCAGCCCTCTATGGAGGATTCGAGTTCTAACTATTGAGTAGTGCAGTGGTGCAGGTGTCGGAAATGCGTCGATAACCCGTCGGGGAAGGTAACCATACGTTTCGGTCCAGCATAAGGGGTATCATTCGGTTTGTTGTTGTTGCATCGCTTCGTTGCATAAGTTATGCATTAACCGTTGTTATGGATTATAAAAGAAACCGGCTCGAAGATAGGTATCTAAGTTTTGTTGCGGGGCACAGATTGTAAATATGTGCTCTCGCCGTGTTTGATTATGCAAGGTTCTGTATGCTGTCGTCATCGTATTGTGAGTAACCTTTTCCTGGGGCACCTTTCTGGTCGCAAACTTCCTGCATTTTGCCATTCCTAGCTGCCGACGTTATCCCCTTTGACCGCTTGCCGCAGCGTTCCTAAACGACGGATTTCCAACTGGACATCAACACTCGGTTAACATTGTCCAATTAGTTGTAATGTAGCGTACGTTAAAATCTAAAGTATAGCGTCCTCTTTCACAGTTCGCGGAGTGACGCCAGACGCGTAATTAAATGCTATAATTTTATATTGGACGCTTGCGTCCAAAATTGTAACACGTTGTAACGTGCCTTCGACGCTGATTGTGAGCTTCGATTCCATTCTAATACGTTCATTGTTTATCCTGTTTTCTTGTTACTTTAATTTAAAAAATTACTATTTGAGGTGTACCTGTACATTCAGTTTGTTATTTGTATCAATAGACGAATATTCTAAGTTATCTTTGTTTTTTTATGACTTGCGCATGCGTTTTGGGTCTAATTTATGTGGTTTTCTCTAGCTGTAAAGTACAATGTAAGGTGGAGCGACGTGAGCTGTTTAACCGCTGAAGGTAAGTCCCCGAGCCAGCTGGAGACGCCGCCCAGGAGCGCTGACGCGATTGTAAGCCCTGGACTTCGGGTTTATACAGGGCCTTGCATAAATATTGTCGGCTTCCCAATTTAAACCCATGGCGCCCTAATACCCCTTTCTTTGTACTTGTCTCGAGTAGGACCACCCCTATTGTGATGACGCTTCACCCTAATTAACAGCCTGGTCAGATAGGACCACGGCTATCTCCCTGAATATAGTTGGACAACTATTTTGTTACCCACTTTTGTCGTAATACCGGTTTTAGCATGTAACAAGACTTTACTCCATAGTAATACACGAAGGTATGCGAATTACATTTTCTTAAAGAAATTATTATATCGACTGCAACGGAGTAAGATTTAAGAACTGGACAACTTGCAACCACGAAATTAGATCATCCTAGATGCTATACTATCCAGCCAGATGCAATACCAACCCAATTTCCCAGTTGTCTAAAATATTTCTCAAAACCTGCGACAAGAAAGAATGGGGAAGAAATTGTCAATTGAGCATCAAAAAATTTTTTGAAGCATTTGAACTAAGTACTAAAAATATTTAGCACATCAAAAGTTTATAGGTTTTTATGACGAACTCCTTTCTATTCTAAATTCATTACAAATTCCAGACGGTTGGTTCAAAATTAATGAAGAAATTCAATATTTAAATTAATATATACCCTAGGATCCGTAGTAACTTACCCTTTTGTTATTTATAAATAATAATTTACAAGTTACAACATTTACAGCAAAAAATAGCCCTGCCGTTTCATAACTTAAAAATACACTTGCTTTCAAATAATTTAAATGAAATTAAAGATTTGCTGCAAGCTATGGATGTTTCTTTGCCCAAAAACGTGCAGATTAATAGTGACAACCAAAAACAAATTTTAAATCATGTCATAAACATTATTGGTAGAGTAATTAATGACTAAGACGCAGAAGTATCTCTATCTTTTGTTTAAGAACAATTAAAATTACGTACCATTATTAATTCTAGCACCAATACTTCAATTAAAAATAATTGTGGTAAAATTGATAATAAATGTTTGAGTAAAGGAAATAAAGGTAGAAAATCAGGTGCGCTAACCAATAAATAAACCATATTTTGAGTTTCATATTTATTACTTACATTACTTACTCGTTTCCACGGGAAACCCTTAATCTTTAAATTTATAAACATATACATATAAGCCCTTTGCACCTACGCGATTTAATCAACGTTCGGACAGTGCTGACGTCACCCCAGAGAACTTGGACCTTTTGTATTTAAGACCATACTGGCCGGATCCATATGGAATTCGTTTACAGTTTTTTGTCCCACATATAGATATACTTTTGCATGTAACAGTATTTATTACTACATACTTATATGACTTGTATGTTCGTGAGGTTTCAAAGTAAATCAGTTCCAAACAGCAATCGACAAAATTTGTTTAAGGAGCACGCATCTAAAAATCTATGCAACACACAACTGCAATTTATAATATTGCATTGCGTTATGCAAATTTAAGTAAATAAAAAGGTTAATTTATCAACTCGTTTCCATTTCTTTCGGTCTTCAGTTCCTAGAATTGTAATTTCGCAAACTATTAACGCTTTTCGTGGCACAAATCATTTCTCAACACTAGATACCCGTGCATGGTGTATTCGTACAAGCTGCACCACTTAGATTTATAGAACATTCTTTCACCAAATATGTAAACCTATGTATATATGAAGAGAAACTAAAATGAATACGTAATGTTTATATTATCATCACTGCATATATAAAAAAATTATCTTAAAGCGTTTAACATTCAGCAGGTGCGTTCAGGGCAACAATCTGGGAAAGGTTTCGTGTTATCTTGTTTTGTTAATTCACATCCTGGCTTCGGCTGAAGGGAGGGGCACCTGCAAAATAACATGCATTAAATATTATTAGATTGATTTACTTATCAAACTTATATACATAAAAACACGCATTGAAATGATGAATTACGAACGTAACAATGAATACAAACACCGAAACTAAAACACTAGTTACCAATAGGTAAAAAGGTAAAAGTTCGGAGTCATTTCAATTCCCCCAACTGGTGCAGGGCTGATGATATAAGGACCTTGTGTCCGTTTTAAGCCAATAACGGGAATTTCAGGATAGATTAGAGAAATAGGAGAGGAGAATGGGAGAGAGGTCAAGATATGTAGATAAAAACCTGAATCAGAGCAGACGGCCACGGGAATCGAACCCACAACCTCCCGAATGCTAAGCAGACCTGGTAACCACTAATCTACAAAGCTCGGTTTACCAACATTTATTTGCGCCTTTATTTATTTATTTTATCCAGCACCTCCTAGTAATAAGGCTATTACTAGATCTATTTTAGACCTTTAAAATGTCTCTTTATCCACTAGTGAGATAAAAACCATGTCGCTCACTACTGCCTTGTTCGTAGCACTGTCAAACTAAGTCAAATTCGAGATTTGTAGGTTAAGTTTTGCGTCAGTCTGTGTCAAATAACAAACAACCTACTAACCTCAAATTTGACATAGATTGACAAGTCACTTCAATCGGAGGTTGATCTACAAGTTGGAGCACTATGGAATACGAGGAAACTTATTGAGGTGGTTGGAAGACTTCTTAACGAACAGGCATTGCAAAGTAAGAATACAGGGTAAATTATCACAGACTTATTCGGTATTGAGTGGCATACCACAAGGTTCGGTTCTGGGGCCCTTGCTTTTTCTCATATATGTGAGGGACCTTTCAAGCTGCTTACGTTCCAATCCAACCTTATTTGCGGACGACACTAAACTTTTTAACTTCCCGGCTACACATGCAGATGTGTTACAAGCGGACCTAAAAGAACTGGAATTCTGGTCCTCGAGGTGGTTGCTGACGTTGAATGCCGATAAATGCAATATTTTGCATGTAGGCTATAACAATCCGAAAGTGGACTACATTTTGAATGGAATTACGCTGACAAAAGTAGACATGCAGGTGGATCTTGGCATCGCGATGACTGCAGATCTGAAGTGGTCCCATCATGTCACATTCATAGTGAAAAAGGTTAATGTCATGTTATATTTGGTGAGGTGTGCTTTTAAAGATATAACTCCAGAACTAATGCTGAAGATCTATAAGGTATATATTCGTCCAATACTAGAGAATGTATCGTCAGCTTAATAAAAAAAGTGGAAAGACGAGCAACGAAAATTCCTCGAGCTCTGAAGAACCTATCGTATGAAGACCGACTATCTAGGCTAGGTCTCACTACCCTACAACAAAGGCGCGAGCGTGGAGACCTCATTCAAACTTATAAAATTGTGTCGGGTTATTATTCTTGTTCGGTGGGTGTTTTTACATCAGCCAGAATGTTCATTTACGGGGTCATTCATACAAGTTAGTGTTAGATCGATGCAACAAACTACCAAGAAAAAACTTTTTGTCTAACCGTGTGCAAACTCTTGGAATTCTCTGTCAGCGAATATAGTGCTAAGTGAAAATAAAAACTCGTTTAAAAATTTATTGGATGATTATTATTGTTCTCGATGATGTTATTGCGATCTCTGTATTGTTAATTTTAGATTTTTATTTTTTTTTTCAGTTGTTGCTAACTACAACTGCAATGTATATGTATATTGTAAATTTCTGACAGTAAGCAAAAATCGGCCTAGCCGCCTGCTTACTTAATAAATAATAACAATAATAATACTGCCAAACGTATAACACGAATCTCTCGGTACTTCCGAAATTGTCACCATGATTTTTCACGACTGTCAATACAAAATTTATGTTTTTTAGATATTTATTGAATTGTTGGATAAAACGTTATATTGTATTCGTGTCTTAGTGTTTTAGTTGCGCTTTATCCACTCAAGAAAATTCGAACTTCGAACTTCGTTCTCGCATTTAAGCATTCTTTCGTAGATAAAACGCCTTCTAAAACACTTATGCAATAAGTTACTATTTTACATTCGCACTTTAACTCGATTCTGACTGGCTTCCTACCAGTTCCTTTGTGCACTTCATATTTATTCTAAAAACATTTCGGTCTTCCAAACTAATGATTTCTTTAAAACTAACTTTATGTAAATTATGCCTTCCCCCCAATTTTTCCAGTTGTGAAGTGTTTTAGGAAATATTTTAAAAATTTATACCTGCATCTGTCAGCACCATTTGTTCAAAGCAATTACAGGTAGATAAAGTGTACTTTACTATTCCCTCTTTACACTATTTAGATGTTCCACGCCAATTTCTTTTGAAATATTTTTAAAAACATTGACCTAGCATGAAACCGAGAAAATATCGGAGAAATATATACAGGGTGAACACCTTAAAAATAAATTTTGTTTAGTTTCGCTTTACCTGAGAAATACGTACAAGTAATAATTTTCATATTGCTCAGGCTTCATCATTGACAAAAATGAGACCTAACAGATACAGGGTAAACACCACAAATGAAACAGAATAGTATGGTGTTTTGTAACGCATCAGGAACTCGTCCAATTCAAACACGCCCGTGGCTCAGTTATCCTAGCGGCGGAGAGAAAATGGCTCGAAATATTCGCCTCGGAGCGCGAAGTTCGAATCCTAGCGGACTACATTTTTTATTAGCAAATTGATCGAATTCGGGAAACGTTCCGTGTAAACCCCTTTACAGTTTTTTTTTCACAAATATTGTTTATTTTAAAATTTAGTTTGAGTATTGTATGCACAACTATAGAAAGTTAATTTTTCAAAGCCAGCTTACCTACAAAATATTTTATCAAAGACACATCAAAAACTCACCAGGTTGAACATCTCCACACGTAGAAATTGACAAATTAAATTTATGTTTCCTTAACCATGAGTGTTTCATGTTTTTACATCAAAATCAAAAATGTATTTTCTTACGTTAAGACCCCCAGGGTGTTATTTTCCTTGCAAATTCCCTTCATACACATTCCAGGGAGAGACACAGATTCTCCAACTTCAATTCGGATTTCATTGTCCGTTCCTCCATTGATTACGCACACTTGCCTTTTAGCTAAAACACATCACTTTAGATTTGAAATTTTGTCTTGGTTTTCTAAACAAGTGAATTTACACCTATTTAATATTCTTTTCTAAATAAGGAAAAACGGTGAACATGTGTCCAAAAATGCTTAATTAAAGTCCTCTGGCTAAATTGAGATCTCCTAAGTACTAGTTAGGGAGCTCTTTGAGATAACACTTTGATATTAAATAATAATAATAAGCATTTTTTGTTTTCGTTGTCGGAAAAAGCAACAATTAACAAGTGAAAAGGTAAGTGCTTTAGAATAAACTCATGTTTTTATATACAGTGAGTATAATGTAAGACTATACATGGCCGAATTATGCAAAATTAGACATAAAGCATTTACTTACTTACCATGGTGTTTGTAAATAAAATAATGACACTTCGACTATAGAAACTAATTGAAACTGGATTATTTCACTTATAATACCATGAGTAGTCAAAGTTATGTCGAATATTTTTGCTGTGGTATCACTATACTCATGTCCACTGCGTTAGGTTCGATCCTAATCGCAATGGACATGAGTAGTGATACCACCGCAAAAATATTCTACTTAACTTTGACTAAGAATAGCATTCGAGGGAAAAATTCAACGAATATAACTGTGAAAAATCATTTTGAGTGCAAATTTTTACGTGAAATTTGGATTGCTGTGAGTTCGTTTCCATAGGAGCAACCAAAACGAAAAATTATAATAACTGTCATCACATTGAAAATGTCAAAAAATTATGTCGCCAGGATCACTAGTGGTTATGTCGAAAAATTATGCCGTTATTGGCTGAAAACAGAACAACGATACATTGTCATTGGTCTATTTGAACTATTTGACAGATGTGTTGAATTGTCATTGTAATTTAAAAACAGACAACTGTTACTAGCATGGGTAAATTGATTAATTCTAAAATAAAGTTGTCAATGTATAGTCTTACATTATGCACACTGTATATTTTGTCGCATTAAAAAATTTTAATTTATTCCCATATCAACACTACTAATTAAAAAGTCACATATTGCAACTGAGTCATATTTTGACATTTTCTTATATATTTTTGCTGAACGACTCATTAAATATAGATAATTGAAAATGTCAGATTAATGATTAAAACTGATGTATAGTTCTGCTGATAATTACAGAAAGTATTAAATAAAAAAGCAGTAGATACAAATCTAGTCCATAATAACATTTTGTATACCTATTTTATTATTACATCGATTTATATCTTATTTAATATAGTTTTCAAAGTGTTTCCATTTTTTCAACAAAATAGGCATTTAATAAATCTAATTTAAACAGAGATCATAAAGAAAGAAGTTACAAAAATAAATTTCTCTGCAAAACAATGGCGAAAATTATAATTAAGTTGACGAAAAAGTAGTTAACATACCCAAAATAAAATAACACCCGCAAATAAAAATCACCAGAGACAATGTATTGGATTTCATGTTTTCTGCTGCTGAATCGACTCACACTGATGTTACCGCGATTCTAAACCAATTTTACGTCTATTATAAGGCATTGTTTCTGTAATTGCAATACATAAAGATTAAACGTAAATTAAGTCAATTTAGCAAGGGTCGGTTTTATGGCCGTAAATCGAATTATGCATCCTGGCACGGATTAAAATAGTTCCTATGAACTGCAACATTCCAACATTCTAGTCAATTAAGCAAACAAAACAATTAATGGAAAAATTCTAGGATTATGAAGTCGACGATTTTTAATCATAAATATTTGAAACGAGTACCTACTTTTTAAACTCACATCAGACAGCAGGTTAAAATGACAAAGCAAATATAATTAGTCTTGCATGGGTCGTTATCTGGTGAAGGAGGAAACAACAATATGAAAATTAGACTCGGTACAATTGTCTCAGTACGATAAAATTGTTACAGTCGCGGCCAGTGTCAACAATTGTTGACACTGACAATATTCTAATTAATAAATGTCATCAAAAGTCATTATTCAATCCTGAAAAATGCCGGCACATATTGGAAATATGAATGAAAATAATTGCTCATGTTGACGCATTTTGAGAATTAGGCCAAAAACGGGACACTTTTTTTTGCCTAACTCTCAAAATGCGAAAACAATGGCTGACACTGACAATTTTAATTAATAAATGTCATCAAAAGTCATTGTTTAGATCTGAATAATGACCTTTGATGACATTTATTAACTCGGGGGTTGGGACACCTACCGAGCGCGTCTCCAGGTGGCGGATAGGAGAACGGCTGAGGTCCTCCGGACCAAGGTTAGTGGTTAGCTAGTAGCGATATCCCGGGCCTAAACTCCTGTGTGATGGAACGAAAGCTGCCACCGCGGACCATCCCCCCTCTTCATTGAGTTGTGACCGCTCAATGGATTTCACGGGGTCTTAGGTTACCCTCGTGTTTGTGCCGTGCGAGGCGATCCGTGTCGGTTGGATGAAGGGATCCTGGGGATTGAGCTGCCTCTGGGACGGTTTGGTTTCCTGGAGCGCAGTAACACATCTCTTTGGCCCTGATTTCACTTAGACGGGAGGTCGAGACTAACCCACCTCGATCAATCGGCTGTTCCGTCGGGTCAGACCGTCGGAAGGGTGAGCTCGTTGGGGGTGAAGGTGCATGCAGTGGGTCCTTAAGGTCCCTAGGGGTTCCGGTTTCTGATACCCTGGGGCTCGCCTAAAGGTGCCTGCTCGTGTGCAACTCATCTCTGGGAGCTATATCTCCTTAGTATTCTTGGCGTCGAAGTTCGGCGTCCCCTTGTTGGGCTCCGTGGTGGGTACGGAGCTAGGGAGATGAAATTTTTTTCTTTCAGCATGGATGACGAGAGTAAAGAAACCATACAGGGCGCGTCTTCGGATACCCCTCAAACAGAAACTCAACAGCAGCTGCAAAAAACAGAGGAGCAACAGACTCTTCCAAAGAGGAAGAGGATTTCTGGTGCCGAACAGAAGCGCAGGAGGAAGGCTCGCTTAATCGCAGAGAACTCCGGCGCTACGGCCTCTACCTCCACCCAAGGGCTGGCTCCCGAAGCTAACCCTAAGGTGGCAGGTTCAGGCCAAATGAAAGACAGAAGTGGAAAAGGACGTGGGTCATCCTCAACCACTACCAAGGGACTGGCTCCCAGAGCTAGCCCCAAAGCGGTTGGTTCCGGTAGGCCTACACCTTCCACAAGCAAAAGGATTAGACCGGATGGAAGCACACCCTCCACCTCTAATCCGAAAAAGAAGGTCAAGCCAGACCAAAAAGTAACCGAAAGGGTACGTGGTTACAAAGAGGCCCTTACGAGGCACCTCCGCTTGGCCATCATGGATCTAAGGACCCCCCTCGGTAAGATCACCCAGGTCCAAGCGGACCTAATAAAAGCTCAATTGCTAGTGGCTCTGGACAATCACATGTTCGCCCTAGCCGAAGGCCAAATTCCACCCACTTTCAAGGGCTGGCAGTACTCCGTGGAGATTCTTAGAATCACCTGTGAGGATGACCAGACTCTGAAGTGGCTAACAGAGGCAGTGTCAAACCTGCCCACTTTGAATGTCTGAATGTCGTCCAGGTGGATCGGCTGTCCAGGCTGGCGAAGGCAGCTCTGTGGATTCCAGGGAAACCTGAACCTACGGAGACTGTTATTCGCCGACTGGCAGTGCAGAACCCCGGGATAGGTGTTCGGGACTGGCCCCTCTTCCACACAGCCAAAAAGGAGGAACCCGTTGGCAGACTCCTAGTTTTTGGGCTAAACCAGGAGGCTGAAACAGCAGTCAAAAGTAGAGGTAGTAAACTGCACTATCAGTTTACAACTCTAAAATTAAAAATTCAGAGGCCTGGAGATGCAGTTCCAGACTCCAACCCCTTAAGGCAGGGTGCGTCTACGGATACCCCTAAACCCTTTTCTGCTGCAGAGCAGGGTGCGTCCTCGGATACCCCTCCATCGCCAGTAGGAGAGCCGCTGCTACCACAGCAGCCATCCAAAGTAGAAGCCTCACAACTCCCCACCCCCATGGATACTCTTGAGGAGGAGAGGGAGCTGATGAGTATGCTTTTAGGGTCCGGGTCGGACACCGAGGTCGAATAATTTATTGTCGACTTCATGTCCTCCCAACCTGGACTAAACATCATACAAATTAACCTGCAACACTGTCGAGAGGCTGCTGTTACTCTACGCAGACAGCCAGCAGGACACTGTTGCATTAATACAAGAGCCTTGGATTGTAAAATCTAAGATCTGTGGATTAATTAATCGTAATGGCACTGTTTTTACAGATAGCACCCATGAGAAACCAAGGACGTGCATCTACTGTCCCAAGCATTTACAAGCCTTTGCTTTGCCACACCTCTGTACGCGTGATATTACAGCGATACAGATGAGCTGTAGTATAAACGAAGGGAAGGAAGATGTCATTTTCGCATCGGTATACCTCCCCAGTGACTCAGTTGACCCTCCACCTAGCGCGGAGTTGATCGAATTGGTGAACTACTGTGAGAGGAACAACAAAAACCTAATTATTGGCTGTGATGCAAATGCTCACCACGTTTCGTGGGGTAGCAGTGGCATTAACACCCGAGGTAGGTTCTTACTTGAGTACCTAATAAGTACAAACTTAGAAATACTGAACCGTGGATGTGAACCAACTTTTGTCACAACGCGTAGCCAGACCGTGATTGATGTCACTCTGGCCTCTTCAGATATTTCCAATAATATTGTGGGCTGGCAGGTATCACCTGTTGTGTCTATGTCAGACCACAGATGGCTTTGTTTCAAATTATCTGGAACTATAGCTCAACCAAAACAATATCGAAATCCTAGGCGGACTGACAGACTATCTTACAAGACAGATCTGGAAGCTCACCTGGTGAACTCGGTTTTCCCAGAAACGATTGATCAGGTAGAGGACTTGCAAATCAGTGTGGATAACCTGCAGAACTCGACCCTACAATCTTACGAATCGTCATGCCCCTTGAAAACATCCAAGGCGAGTCGCACAACCTCCTGGTGGTGTTCGAAACTCGACAGGATGAAATCAACATTGGGCAAACTCTTAACAAAGCAAAAAGAACTAGAATTACTAGTGACTGGGAGGCCTATAAAGACCAAAAACGATTATACAAAAAAGAAATCCGCCAGAGACAGAGGGACTCTTGGAAAACGTTTTGTAGTTCCATAGAGTCCACTGCCTCCGCGGCTCGGTTGAAGAAGATCCTTTCTAAGGATCCAAACCAATAGCCAGGCTGTCTCAGGCGAAGGGATGGTTCTTTTACAACCAAACCCGAAGAGACAGCGGAAGTGCTAATTCAAACACATTTTCCAGGCTGTATTGTCACCCCTGACAATGTATGGCCAAAACCCAATATCCCACCTCCCTCAGAGAAGGATTGGAATGTGGCAAACCAGGTCATACGGGGTGACAAGGTAACCTGGGCTATAAACTCCTTTCTCCCCTTCAAGTCGCCAGGAGTGGATGGTATCTTTCCAGCCTTGCTACAATGGGGACTGGACCTGATGCTTGTTCACCTGGTGCGCATCTACCGGGCATGTATCGCCTTTCGATATATACCGGAGAGCTGGAGAGAAGTGAAGGTAGTTTTTATACCTAAACCAGGGCGTACGGATTATACCCAGGCCAAATCATATCGTCCCATTAGTCTTACATCCTTCTTACTAAAGACGCTTGAGAGGCTTTGTGACAGAGAAATACGGGAAAGGGTGCTGGCTTTACACCCATTGCACCCGAACCAACACGCCTATATCTCAGGGAGATCTACTGAATCGGCGCTACATGCTGTAGTGAACCGTATTGAGAGATCGCTAGACAATAAAATGTCCACTCTGGGAGTTTTCATTGATATTGAAGGAGCCTTTGACAAGGCTTCCTTTGAGAGCATTAACTCTGCCTTACGCAGGCATGGTGTGGCACCCACTCTCTGTAAGTGGATAAAACACATGCTTACGATGAGAGCAGTACAATTTAATGTAGGAGACAACTCCATTAGAGGTGTTGTGACGAAGGGCTATCCGCAAGGGGGGGTTCTGTCCCCACTACTGTGGAATACAGTGGTAGACAGCCTTCTAAGCACACTCAATGATGCTGGATTCTATACTACTGGATATGCGGATGACATCGTCATCCTCATTACTGGCAAGTTCGAGAGCACGCTCTGTAACTTGATGCAGACAGCTCTTCGAATAACGGAAACATGGTGTAATGAACAGACCCTCTCTGTCAACCCTTCAAAGACATAAATGGTACTTTTCACAAAAAAAAGGAAGTTAGGACCTTTACGTAGACCTCTGCTATTCAATACTTCTCTCAGATTTTCAGACAATGTCAAATACTTGGGAGTTATTTTTGACAGACAGCTGAATTGGGAGAAACATTTAAAAGTTAAAACTGAAAAAGCATGCATGGCATTCTGGCAGTGTCGCCGCGCTTTGGGTAAATCCTGGGGACTCTCCCCCCGAATTACCTTGTGGCTGTATACTGCCGTGATAAGGCCCATGCTATGTTATGGAGCACTTTTCTGGTGGCCCAGGGTCAGACAGGCTACGGCAGCAAGTAAACTAGGACATGTGCAACGCCTTGCCTGTCTTAGTTCTACAGGTGCTATACGCTCAACCCCTACAGCCGCTTTAGAGGTGGTTTTATGTCTTCCACCACTTGATCTTTTTGTGGAGGAAGTAGCCGTAAGGACCGCCTTGAGGCTGCGCTACAAAGGGCTGTGGCACACAGCAGGCAGGGGAGGTAGGCATACCCTCATCCTGAATGAGGCCGTCGACAAGATCCCTCTTCTGGACGCTATAGTAGACTACCTCCCTCTACAATATGCCTTCAACAGACAATTTAACGTCTATGAAAATGCCGGGTTTACCCAGCATATAGATATATCCATCTTTACTGATGGATCTAAAACAAAGCATGGAACGGGTGACGGAGTTTTCTCTGACGATCTGAACCTCCGCCAAAGCATACCACTAAGCAAAATGGCCACTGTCTTCCAAGCGGAAGTAATTGGAATAATGCATGGTGCAAAAGCAATTCTTGAAAGGAAAATTGAGAATCAATGTATTGGTATCTTCAGTGACAGTAGAGCCGCTTTACTAGCCCTGGGCAGTTGCAAAATTACCTCAGGTGTGGTACTGCAGTGCCGTGAAGCTCTCGAGGATATCTCAAAAAATAATGTCGTTTCCCTTGTATGGGTGAAAGGACATGACGGTAACTACGGCAATGAGGAGGCTGATGAGACTGCGAGACTGGCTTCCGGGCAACCTCTCTGGGGGCCAGAACCCGTAATCCCTATATCCCTGACAATATTAAGCTCTATGCTATATCAAGAAACCTTAAACAGCTTCATACGAAGATGGGTTAACATGCAAAGCTGCCGGCAAGCAAGAGCTGCTATTACAGCGCCCTGGCCAAAGACAGCCAAATATTGCTTGCAACTGTCCCGAAGAAACCTTCGATTAGTCGTGGGTATCCTATCTGGACACTGCACTCTAAACAAACATATGTACAGGATGGGACTAGTGGACAGCCCAAACTGTCGCGGATGCAACGAGGATGACGAGACAGCAGAACACGTTCTGTGCCACTGTCCAGCTCTCGCAAGAGTCAGAGAATCCATGTTGGGGGCTTCTGGCCCGATATGGTCAGAATTAGCAACACTCCAGTTGCGGTTGTCCTTAAGTACATTCAAAGGATTGGATGGCTTGAGTGATACCCAACTTGGAGAGCTGCTGGGAGGTAGCACAATGGGCCCACTTATTGCGGCCTAAGTGCATGTGAGGTAACTCACCCTCCATTTTTAATCCAGAATCCAGACATTTATTAATTAGAATTGTCAGTGTCAGCCATTGTTTTCGCATTTTGAGAGTTAGGTAAAAAAAAGTGTCCCGTTTTTTTTGGCCGCAACTGTATATTCTTCATGTGTCCGTGAGAAATGCTAAACCTTAAATATAGCTTCAGGTGATTTGAAACGCAATGATTTTTTAGCTAGCAGCTTTGCTATTCTAAAAACCACTCAACTAATAATAGTAACAAATGACCCATACCAACTTCCTTAACCAACAACTGAAAAATAATAACAAACAATAAAAATACAAGCAGCAATATCGCAATGATCATGAAAAATTCTGTCTACACTGCAGTTTACAAAACTAAGTACATTTGAACTACAATTAACTGAATTATTAGTTCATGTGACTAACAGGCTAATCATCAGCTACACAGATATGCAAAAATATATAATTCAAACCAAATTTATACATTAAAATAGCCATGAGATAAGTTAAAGAAGATGTCGAAAATGAAATTTAACCTAAAAAATTTGACAGTTCTATGTCAACAAAAAACATGGTACAGATTAGGCAAGTTTGACTGTTTTCAATGGCTCCCGCGATCAAGATTACTTTTGATCTCCCAGAATTATGACGTTGAAACTTCATTATACATACTACTATATGTTTTGTAAACTCTAGATTCTAGATGCGACAGTAAGCTTTTGCAGAAAACCGCATAACTGGAAGTATCCTTTTGATTTTTCAGTTTTTTCGATTTTTTTCAAAAACGGCTCTAACGATTTTTTCAAAAGTTACATTTTTGTTACATCTTTATGGTGTATTGTTGTGAGATAGATCTTCCAGTTGAATACCTCGGTTTCTTTTTTTCTTTTTTTTTTATTAACCACTATTTTATGGGGCGTTATAGAGAACTAACAAAATTGAAAATCTAAAACTTTGGCCATGGATTTTATGTGGAAGAGCGACTACACCTACAATATTTTGACTGTGATATTACTTTCGGTTATACTGAAAGTCGCCATCAACTTTCTTATTTTAAATAGAACATCCGGTATATTATTACATTTTTTAAATTCGGCTTAAAATGTTAGAGAAAATTTGCCTTTTCAACTATCTATTTTTTTGACAAATGCTTAAAAATTACAAAACAAAATTTGGACTAATTATAAGATCACAGTTGTGCGCGTGTAACACACCAGATTTTTAATTTTGTAGTTTGGCAAACCACCCTTTAAATAAAGGTAAGCGGGGCTCAATGGCTAAGCGTTCTGGCATACCGATCAAGTGCACTAGTGCAGGTTCGAATTTCGCTTAGTGCATTTATGTAAATATTTTAGCATTTTTGGACCTTGAAAACCGTCGTAGAAAGCAACGATAAATCACCACAATGCCGCAAATTCTACTCCCAGGATGTGTCCGCTTATCCAAGAGCTGCGCAGAACTATTTACATCACCATCAAACCAGTGTTGCCAACAGTAAAATGACTAAATCCTCTCTTCAGGAGATGAAAATACCCGCTTTTACCCGGCGCCAAAATCAAAATACCCGTTTTCCAGAACTGCAAAAAGTTCAGCGTTTTTTCTGAAATTGTTTTAAAATCAAAAGTACATTGTAAACGTGCAGACTTTAATAAAAAAAATTCTTTACAGTTTATACCTTAAAGTTAAACAGTTAAAATACAATAATATTGATTAAACTATGCGCTTGTATAATTTTAACATTACCTATTATCTCTTTTATGTTTCTACTTTTTATTATAAAAAACGCTAAAACCTAAAAATATTATACCTTATAATGTAAAGTTATGTTTGATGGCCTTTTTTACTACTATTTGCCCAAATATTAGATTGCAACATTTCCTTATTTGGATTAAATTTAATGCAGCCACCTTCGTCTTCTATTCCCTGTTTTGTAATAATAAGAGAAGAGACAGTGTCTGTGCTTAATTTATTTCTGTGATAGGTTTTAATGTTCCGAAGATCACTAAATATTCTTTCCACTGACGCGTTTGAAAATGGCAGAACCAAAATTAGTGAAATTACTTTTTTTAAATTAGTAAATTGTAACATTCCCGCTGGATTTTTTAATTCAAATACAATGTTCCAATAATTTTCAGCACTTAATGCATTATGTAAACCATATTTATTATGATCCAAAAGAGCATGTTGCCGCCACTCATTGTCGAGATCCTGCAGCTTGACAAATTCTTTTAAATTAGGAAACCTTGTTATTACAGGTCCAAGAGTTGTAATTTTAAATGATTGGGCCTCTCGTGGATCAACAATTGATATAATTTCATAGATAGGATCTTGAAAAGTAAATCTAGTTTTAATTTGAGAAACTAACTCTATATAAAAATTTAGACAACTTACAAGAAACTGTTCTACTTCTTTCTTGGGCACACGGACGGATATATTCGTTTTTTGTAAATTATTTAAAGTGTCAAAGGCCGCAACTCCCAAATATATTTTTTCTACTGGCAAAAAATTTCTTGGGTTTGAGTGATTTAATGAAAATACATTTTCTTCACTCTTAATATAGCAAATGTTTAAAAAATTTGAGTATAAATTTCGAAGTAAATTTTCGGTTTCAGGTTTCATTTATGAAGCAGGGGTGATTCTCCCTGGAACATTATATTGAAGTCAGTTAAAATACCTAATACGTATGACATGAATTCTAAATAAATTTTGGTGAACTTATTATTCATTGTTTCAAGCATGTCTTCAGTTGTTTTTGAAGGATCATCAAAAACTGTTTGTCGTAAATATTCTACCAAAGGATCAAACTGTTCTAATACCCTGTCCACACATGCTTTCAATGCCAGCCATCGTGTATTTGATGGAGAAAGTATTTTGTGAATGTCAACTTTAAAAAATACTTGAAATTCACGTAGTTTCTCCTGTCTTAAATAACTTCTACTAAAATGGGACCCCAAGTTTCTTAGCAAATCTTCCACTGATCGCGGAAGTTTCAAGCAAGCTTTGATGCACATAAATGAATCATATGGCATGAACATTTTACTGTGACTATATCAGGAATTTCTTGTTTTAAATGAGAAGACACTGAGTGAAATTCACCGAACATTGAATTTGTTGTGTCTGCAGAAAATCCTACCAAGTTAGAAAGCGGAATATTTTTGCTTAAAATTACATTTTTTAGGCAATTATACAGATCATCTGCAGTTCCAGATGCAATTTCTACCATATCAAAAAACTTTGTAACAACCTTATTCGCATTATTAGAATAGTATATAATGGTGAAAGCACACTGTTTAATAGAACTTTGATCGGTGGTTTCATCCATTATTATTGAAAAAAAGCTATCAGGTTCTTGCAGTATTTTAATAATCTGATTCCTAAATACCTTTCCTAAGCTTTCTGATACAACTTTTGTCGCCTTTGTTCTTCGAATGGAAAGGGTTGTCGCTATTTTTGAATCTGGAAATAAATCTCCACATAAAGAACCTAATGTATCCATTAATAAAAAAGGTAAATTGTTGGTGGCGAATAATGCTGATAACTTCAATTCAGCACGTTTAACGGCTTCATCTACGGGATTTTTCAGCATTGCAGTAATTTTTGGCATACTTGTTATTTGGGTTGAATTAAATCTATGTTTTCAGCCCTGCTGTGGCGAGTAATGTCGTTTTTGTGTTCTGTGATATTTGATCCACAAATTTTGCAGTATGCTAGTTCAGATCCGTGTCGGGTGGTGTCTTTGGACTTCATTAGCCAGTCTTTAAATTCTGGAACAAGCAACCACGAAGAACAAAATTTATTGCATTTGTCAGAGGAATATTTTTTCAATTTTTTAGAAGGCCCGGGAGATTCATTATCTGAAAAATTATTAATGATTACAGTTTAAAATAAAATATATTTGATTTGGTTAAATGTTATTACCATTTTTGTTATTTTGAGTAGGAATTTTAGAATCACTAGTAATACCACTAGTGACGTTCTCGTTCTCAGTACTATTAATATCAATATCACTGCCATTATCATCAATCTCTACAGAAGCCGCTTTGGATTGTACATTCTAAAAAGTATTGTAACTGTGTTAAAATTTAAAAATAGACATAGGTATGTTAGCTTTTGAATGGACACTTTATCACTGTATTACTTACGCTTATCCTGCGCGGATTGAATTTAAACTGCTTTAGCCAATTTTCCATTTTTCTTATTATGGTTTACGAAAACAACGCAAAACAAGAAGCGACGAGTGAAAAATTTAAAATCTTATTTATTTCGTCAGCACTGTGCACATATCGGGAGGTCTGGTCGTTGAATAGTGGTCGAGCTTATTATCAGATATCTTATTGCTTATTTGGCGTTATTTCGATTTCGCAAGACAAAACAAAACAAACACTGCCCTGGTGGCCTAGTGGTTAGAGTGGCAGACTAGCGATCAGCGGTCCCGGGTTCAAACCCCGGGGGAGGCACAAATTTACGGAGAAAAACGTAGAATATAAGTCCTTCTCAGGACTAACCAGGAACACCTGAAGACGGGAGTAGAACAAAACTCCCGAAACGTTGTGTGATTTACACCCTAGATAGTGGAAAAAGTCCGAAAAACATATCATAAGAAGCAAGTTAATTGATTTCGAAAATTGTAAGAACCAATTTATATTAATTTTAGAGATGCTGATGAAAATACAAAATTTGAAGCATTTTATGATAACCTGCTTAATGTTATTGATAAGTATATACTAAAAATAGAACTATTTAATAAAAATACGTAAAAAAATTGGTTTCATAACACAATTTTAATGCCAAAAAAAAAATGAAGTGTATAAAAAATTTAAATTACTAGGAGGTAGCGAAAATTGCAAATTGTATATATGTTAAGAAATGAATTAGTTCACATGATCAGAAATGAAGATAGGTTGTTTTATGAAAATAATATTGATATATGTAAAGGACATTTTAAAAAATGTGGAGAACGTTGAAAAGTATTATTACCAAAAAGAACAAGCTGATACAATACATGAACTGTTGGTTGACGATATTGTATATACTACGAATAAAAATTGGATAGTAGAGAAACTTATTAACTACTTGTGATACACGCAATGAACATGTAAGCAATACTACACATTATGCTTTTAATGACTTCAAATTACTAGATATTTCGGAATGAATAGTTGTAATTTATTGCTTGTCAAATAAAAATAGTCTCGATCTGTACATGTAGCCTTCATAAAAGAGTGTTCTGGTGTATTACTATACAGTACCTGAAAAACTTAAAATCTCCACTGTAGGTCGTATTAAAAACAGTTCGTAATACTGCTAAGGCTGAGGAATTACGTCCTCTTACTATGCTACCAGCGTTGGAAAGTCTTAGAAAAATCTGTTTATTTACCATTAATCCAGTATGCAGAAGAAAATTATTTAATTATGCCATATCAATCAGGATTTTGAAAAGGATATAGCTGTGCAACTGCTATACAGTTTGTAATAGATGAATAGAAAGATGATATAGTAGTAGTGGTTTTATTTTTGAATCTTAAGAGAGCATTCGAGACAGTAGATAGACAAGTATTAATACAAAAATGAGTAAAATACGGAATAGGAGGAAATTGGCTAGCCTAGTTTCACAGGTATCTTCTCAATAGAATGCAAAAAATTAAATGTAATAATGTTTATTGTGAAGAACAGAAAATAAACGTTAGCCTGAGATAGGGTAGTGTTTTAAATCTTTTATTGTTTTTTTTGTATATACGTAGATGATATTCAAAATGGTATATCATGTAAATATGTATCATCTATTTACAGATGGAGATGACGCTATATTTTATACAGGAAAAATATTGAAACTTTAATAACTTAATTAAATAATGATATGCTAGAGATTAATAGGTGGTTAAAGGTAAATAAACTTAAACTTAATACAAATAAATGTAAATTAATGATTATAGGGTATAAAAAGTACGGAAAATAGCAATTTAAAGCTTACCATCGATAATTGTGAAATAGAACAAGTTGTTGAATTCAAGTACTTGGATATTAAAATAACATGTGATTTAAAGTGCGCAGAATATGTTATCTATTTATGTAAAAAAGTTTAAGAAAATAATTTTTTATGTCTTATGTGTAATACTAAATGGTAATAAACTAATAAATAAATACACATGTATTGAGAATATGCTTAATAAGTTAGGATGGATAAATCGGGATAAATATAAAGAAAATGTTAGGATGCAATATATTAATTTTTATTCATAAAATTGTGAGTGGTGTGATGCCTTAATATTTAAATATTATTTTAAAAATCAATAAAGATGTACATGATTATAACACTACCGTTACATATAAAAAACAATAGTGTAAATAAATTTAAATTTGATATAAGATATATTGTAAATTAATTTTATATTACTTATATTTATGTTATATTATTATGCTCTTAAATTCATATTTTACCAGCTGAGCTAAATAAATGTACCAGTTGGCTATACTGGAGTTTTCCCCACTAACGTAAATCCAACCCTATTGAATGGTTTAAGAGGAATTGTCCACAAAATATAAGTAAAAAAGCACGTAGCAATGAAATCAATGGTTTCCAAAAAAATCCCAGATTTTCTCTCTTCTCAAAAATCAGTAAATACCAAGATTCATGAAACTGATTTTAAATTCAAAGGAAAGTGCAACGGTCGCTACTACAAGAACAAAAACGGGATGCGGAGTTAGATACATTTTATTTAGTGCAAGACATAAGAATGGTTTCTATAATGGTGAACACAATCAATTTTGAGAAACGCAGCGATTTGAAACTCAACCATTACCAAGACTTATTATAAATACAATGAATAACGCAAGTTTAGGATACCAAGAGGAAATTCCTAGTCGAAGCTGGATGAAAACAAAAATCATCGAATGATTAAAACTGTGCGAAATTACCACAGAAAGTAGATCATTTAGACAAGGCCACAAAGTTTTGAGGTTACCACCGTATCGCTGCCATTATATGCAATAGAAATGGTGTAGCCAGAGTGTATTTTTATTATTATTATTATTAATATTATTAATTTAAATACAGAAGATCCATACTTGTAGCAAATATAATGATGTAGTAGATGAGTTCATAAAACAGCTTTGCAACTTTTCACTTTGTACTTTGCAATTTTTAAATTTTAAAAATTGAAAAATTCTTTGTTTCATAAAATATAACTCTGCTAGTTTTTAATGTTCACTTGCATTTTGCGTAGTGTTGATAAATTTTTGGTTTTAAGCTTGCAAAAAATGTTTTTATGTAGCGTAAATTGATTGAAAATTGCAAAGTTGTTTTAAGAAAAAAGGATACAAGTAATTCATGCGAAGCACGACAAATAAAAGATACCAGTAAATCAATTTGTTTTTTTTTCAAGCTGTTAGAAATCTGTGTATGTATTTATTAGCTTTAGCTAAAAAGCAAAAAGCGTTGTAGTGAAAAATATTTTGTGAACAGACCATAAATCTCACTTGGCTTCGGTGTTGGACGAAACCTAGTGTCACACACCACGCATCGCCTAAGGACGCGGGTAAAATACATAGCTGAAACTATAGTAGCTTAAGTAAGACTGGTTTAAATACAAACAGTTTGCATGCCATTAAGGACACAATCTCGAAATTGCAAATAACCTAACAAGAAATAACAACACTCCACCTCAGTGTAATACACAACCGGTTACGATTTCTGAACCTCTTTATTCATTGACATGCCTTATGTATTCGCAATAGATTTGGTTTCAAAGATATGTCTTTTGCAATTATGCATATCTCTATTAAGAATATAATCAAACACGCGAACAACAAAAGTAAAAAGTAAAAGTATAATTAAACATGGGCGATATTCATTGTACTTGTTTTACTGTTTTGATATGCAGGTTTTAATCAACGATTTTTACTCTCTGATCCATTGAGTAGTATATGGACGTGTTTAAAACCCAAGTACCTATAAACTAGAAGTGACCGATAATTACATAATTACTACTTTTGTACCCACTCGCCAATAAAAGGCAATGCGTAACCTCGTTGCCCTTTCGTGGCCTGGCATTTGACTTACCTAGATTTAGCATTTTGAGCGGTGCCACAATCTCGTCTGCATTATTTTCTCTGTTTGTTTATCCATTCACCACCCACGCAGAAACAAACTCGCATAAAAACTGCCTTTATTTACCGAATTATACAAAGCTTTTGTATCTCGACATAATTCCCGCTACCTCCAACACAGATGGATGCCGCAAAGGTCAACACAGAATGTCGCAACTCCTACCAGAATCAAGGGCAACTCGTGCAGGAGCGTCGTGAAAATCTGAAAATGTGCTACGCCCTCTCCCTGGAGTAATAACTCGCATTTTGATAATAACATTGCAGAGACAAAGTTAGCACAACAATCTAAATAAGTGCCCTTAGTTAATATAATTATTCTAATTTGTTGTGACGTGATGTAGTAAGTAAATAATTTAATGCACGTACCAGAACTCGGAGCTTTCTTGCTGGCTCTCCGCGACAATTCTGCATCTCAACAAGGTGTGCGAAAATTAACTTTAAGAGCAGAAATCCTAGTTGCAGCGCCGCCCGAACAATTACTCATTTACCTTCACGTGTATGGAGTGTGGTATTACGGTAACCAGGGTGAGAGCTCTTCACCCCTTCTTTGTTGTCACCATTGTTTCAAGTAACCCTCGATTGTGAAAGGTGGCTAAAAATAGATTTTCTATGCGAAAATGCACAAACCGTCTGAGTGGTAGCAAAAAAAATATGTTGTGGGTTTGTTTTAATTGTAATTGATTATAGGGAATATTTTTGAAAATTTGTTTTATCATCGCATCTCTCTTGCATTGCTTTGTTGGAAATTCAGGCATTTATTTGTGTGCCAAAAGTAATTTTACGAAAGCTCGTTATTTTTATTTCAAGGGTGCCCATGGAGCTGTAATGAATGCCTCTTGTTGCAAGTTTTCTTTGCGATTACATAACTGCAGGGGACTTATAATCATTTGTTTTAGATAACCGTAGTTATGTAGCTTTACTTACATTGTGTAGTTTTTTTATTCTAAACCACGATTGTTTTTAATTCCTGTTTAGCAATTCCTGGCAGAAATGGTTACCACAATAAGTAGAACTGTTTTTAATTGAAAATTTTGTTACCTAATTTGTCTAGCTTAAATGATCTTATACGTAGTCATACCAACAGAAAAAGTAGTTTTTTAGAATCTATTATTAGGCGTATGTCACGGAGTCGTTAAGAATGTATTTGTAGATGTTTATCTGTTTGTTCCTGGTTGCCTGGTTCTAATGTGTGAAGTCTTGCAATGAGCGCTACCGAAAATTTAAACACGTTTTCTTATTATAATATACTGTGGTTAAACACGAAACATGTAACTGTTCCCAAGTCGTTCTCGACTATTACAGTACATTCGTTACATACGGTGACACAAATGCGAATTAGTTGACGTAATCAACATGTTAGATTCTCGCAATTCTCATAAGAACATTTAAAATGACATGTTAAAATATATGGCCGTGGCAAAGGTGCTTAGAGAGTTAGATCTATCTAAATTTCAGTTCAGAATTGAAAAATTATTCCATGCCTTTCGACGTGACTAAGAAAATACGAAATTCTTTTTCATTCATTACCCCAACACCAAAGGTGATGAAGTCACTAGGAAACAATTTCCACCGCTTTGCCTGAACTATGAGTTGACGAAATTTATCAACAAAGTAAATTGTACATTTAGCTTCGACATATCATATTTTCCAAACTAAAACTCTTGCGAAATTTGTAAATTGTGAAACTGAAATTCATTCCTTTTACGTGAAGATTGCAGTTCTTAGAAGATACTCTCAAAGTAAGTACAAGCGGAGGATTCTTCAAATAATATTTGCGGAGGTATAAGCTCTTTGAGAAGAATTAAATGGTGGATGTCATGGATTTTTTCCATTTGATTTGAGAAGGCATTTTCCCACAATCAAAGAAACATATTTTGCTCGGATTAGTTTTGAAAATCTCACATTATTTTATTGGCATTTTCAAAAAATATCTTCTCGAGTAGCGGAATTATAATGGCAGTTGTAATGGAACTTTTTTTTGTGTTAACTTGTGGAGGCTTTTTGCCATGACAAAGGAAATACTTATATTTTGCTCATATGCGTTCTGAAAATCTGACTAATATTACTGTATTGATATTTTCAAATATGTATACCTTATACCTATATATTGTTGTACTTTAATAATTATTAAATGAGTCTAAATCTAAATCCGCTTTAATTATATCAACTTCTGTAAAGTGCTCGGCTAATATTTGTTTATACTACTTAGTTATAATTAACTAAATGCCTTATTACAGAGTTAGGCCGCTACATTCGAACTAAACTGCTAATCTCCTATTTTAACTATCTAAAGTCTGGTCACACACTTATTTGTACGCACTCTGCTATTTAACTGATGGGATATTACAAGTGTAGTATTTCTAACTTATGGGAATGACATTAATTTGCAGATGGTTCCCTAGTCTTGACGGTACATAAGCAGCTCTGAAATTTTATTTAAATCGTTGATGTCCACGCAGTAAACGCTGTTGCTATGCAATGATCATTGAACGTAAGTACACCGCGTCACAAAACAAAACACTTCTACTGACGCCACGAAGGGAAGTAACGCTCAAACCGACGCCACGAGCACAATCGCAAAAACAACACTTTTTAGATGGCAAATCTGACCTTTAGATGGCTTCTAAGATGAATCTCGGGCTACCTGCAGCGACCTGGGCGTCCCACGATGCTATGGACAAGTCGTCGTTGCCGGCCCTAATCTGCACTTAAACCCATCTGCATGTCGGCTGCAACCTCGATGACCTTTTGAATCGCTTTCACTGAAGCTAGGGGCCTGATCGTAAGGCTCCGCTGCACCACACGTTACCTGCTTGCTTATACACTTGTACAGGCACTTATCAACTGGGTGGACCTCCGTAAAATAACATCCCAAATACTATCGCTTTCAATGGACCAAATTGATGCCTCGTATCTACCTTACGGAAGCCCAATTTCAAAGGAAAACTTCCACAAATCACCCAGGACATTCTCTCAATAAAACACAACTTCTAATCATCTTGGGTATTTAATAGAACATAAACATGACTTATATTGGGGGAGCTTGGCAAAAACACAACTAAACCTCTTGAAGAAGCCACCCCAATTGTCTTGTTTGCAGTTCACACAGTACACAAAGCTATTCTAAAAACATACTATCAATTATTTCCTTTACTGGACATTCTTATGCTAAATATCTGTTTTGTTGGTTATGTTATAAATTACTAATAATTATTATTTAACATATAAGGCTACTAAGATGTGATCGTATATCAATTGCGATGGTGATAGGAATCTCAAATCTCTAAACTATTTGACATTCTATGGACTTGCAGTGGCTTATTGACATTTTTGTGCGAATTCGATACTCCAACGAAGTTAACACATTCAAACAGCACAAACTTCAGAAAGGTCTTCAATCTGTAACTGGGCTGCGTGATTCACAAATACAAATTGAAACTTCAGGGGAGCCGCCCGCATGGCATATTAAGTGCGCTCTGTCTAATTGGTATTCAAGTAAAAATCCAAACGCTGTCGACATAATTCAGTGGGACGCAAGTGTTAAATTTTGTAAATGTCCGCCTTTTGATTCATTTACGCAGCCCTTTGGGCAGCATATTAAAATGTAATGCCGCACTTGCGAGTGCAGTCACGTCGGAAAGCGTTTCAGATCTATTTCCTTTCAGAATCCCAATGAGCTATGATACGTTTTACCTGTAGCACCTAACACGGCGCGGCGCGGCTCGCGAATTTTAACGCCGCCGCTTTTAGCTCCTCGAGGTAATCTTCTAACCGATAAAAGCCCCGAATGTCATTGCCCGTCGCCCAATAATGAGGATTATAAATTGCGCCCGGGATGACAATTATTTTGAATTCGCCCGTGAGGCTGCTGCATTTATTGTTCAAGGCGCTCGCTCGCGTGCCGGTAGGTGTTTCGCACTCGCGTGAAGACCGAATTGGTGTATTTGTCATAAACTCATAAATCAGACGATACGTTCTCTTCAACAAACAACAGGAAGCTCCCTATCTGCGGAAATAACGGCGATAATTTTTAAAATATCCCCTCGGCCGCGGTTAAGACTGAATTCCAGAACTGTTTATGGGATCCGTAACTCTCCAAGAATCCGATACTCTGTTGCGTTGTGTAAAAAGGCGTGGATGCATTCATTAATCAGGAGTAGCTGCATTAGGCTGCGTCAAGGTGGGCCGGTACGAGAGGATTTGGAGCCAACTTCACGTGCAGCTTTCACGCTCAAGTCGCCTACCTCGTTCTTGAGCGTACGCGTTTGCCACGTTCCATCAATCAAAGCACATTTCACTTGTAAAAGACAACGTATAGGGATTTTTTCAATTCAAAATAAGTTCATTTGTTTTTACTGGTACCTTTTAACGCTGGGCGGCCTTTAATTCGTTTAGCAATGTCCCGTGTGTTCAGGATAATGCACAATTTAAAAATTTTGAGAATATCATCATAGTAGATTTAGAATTGTTATTTCGTAGTTGGAATGTATACCAAAAGTTCTACTGTACTAGTTTCTGAAGCTATTTACGTATTTAGCAGCATTTTGTATGTTCGATCTTCCATATGGGCTTCAATCTCTTGGTTGGTTGCTTGTTGCATGGTCGCAGCTCTCCACTATTTTCTATTCGCGCGTTTCCTTTTCATTTCTGTGTATGTTGTCCATCAAATATCTGCTACTCTTGGTTTGATATTGTTACGGTCACCTTGCGCATATTTTGACGTTAGTTCATAATTGGGACATATTCCAAAAAATATGCCTCACCTGAATTGCCCTAAACACACTTAATTACTATACTAAAGTAAAAAGGATATGAATCATGATTTCCGCTAGGATTATCTTGGAATAACAGAGTTGCCTGTGCGTGTTGTCTCTTCGTTTTGTTGCTTTCTAAAAGGAATATACCGATTATCGAGTTCAGTTAAGATTATTACTTATCTATTGATTTTTGTCGTTTGAAGGTTAGGTATTTGACGTGTAAAGTTTCGAATGTGCCTCTCATCTAATAAAAGTGACCCTAACTGACAACTGATGCTCGTTAAGATATAATTTGGGTTGTCATGTCAATTTATGCGTAATATTTCGAAGTTTTCTTAGCTCTTCCGATGTTTTCTGTTGAGATTCGGAGTACGTACCTGCTTCGTGAAGCTACGCATTTGACTGCCGCAAGATTTAACGCGACTTCGTATTCCAATTGCGAGCAGGAATTGTAGTGTCATTGCATCACATTGTGGCGGTATTAGCCTATTTTTGTTTTTGTCGCTTAGGAATAGAAAAAAACTACTTGAGCAAAAAGCAATAATCAATTGATCGAGATTTTGCAGGACTTCGTTCCCAACCCAAATTATGGTGGATTTGTGTGTCGATGATAACTGAGCATTCATTGTTGTTCTCGATTGTGGTTAGTTTTGGAATAGCACCTAAACGGTGGAGTTAAATGAATTCAACAATATTTGGTAAGCCGTGGATATCCATGTTGGCAACTTTGCGATGCAATTGAATTTTATTCCGTAGTTATTTATTGAGTAAACACCTACGGATTTTTCTGTGTAGTCTTGGAGAAAGCACATTAAAGCTGTTTTTCATCCCGAGTGTGATTTTTAAATGAATTACACACCTGTATGCTAATGACACCTTTATTATAGGGCTCTCTATTGATGGAATTTTATTTATAGTTTTTATCCTAATGGTACGTCTAGATGTGAGTGTTTAGTTGTGGACTTCGTCTACTATATGTGCATCTGGTTGCCAAATAGGAGTTTCCACTTGCGACTTTAGGCCTCTTGACTTCCTTGTCGCAGTAGGCTTGTATTCTAGGATAAAGCCACTTATTTATATTCAAATGAACATTTTGCAATTGAAAAATATGGTGACGTGAATTAGTTTTAAATATTTCTGCCATTGCCGGGTTTGGCCTTCATGTATCAAATGAGTAGTACTTGATATACCCGTGCCTATTAAGTTAGTTAATAAAAAGTTATACTTAAATTTGTAAACGCCATGTGATCAGGTCGCGTATTTAATATTATTTTTATGTGAATATCACAAAATTTCACATGTATTTCTTCGGTACGAGGAGTTTCCAATTGCGACTTTAGGCCTCTGGACTTCCTTGTCGCAGTGGGCATGGATTATAAGATAATGACGCTTATTTATATTCAAATGAACATTTTACAATTGAAAAATATAGTGACGTGAATTATTTTGCTAACGTACGTTTTTGAAATGTTGCTGCTTATGCCGCTTTTGTCTTTCATATATCAAATGAATAGTACTTTATATACCCGTGCATAGTAATTTAATAAAAAGTTACACTCAGATTTGTAATGGCCATGTGATCACGTCGCGTATTTAATATTATTTTCATGTGAATATCACAAAATTTAACATGTATTACTTTGGTACGAGTAATTTTGACAAAGATGAAAGCACTTTTTGTCGATCACTCCATTTTGGCGCCCCCTGAAATTTTGCGCCATAAACACGGACTTCTCTGGCTTCTACTATAATACGCCACTGTATACCACTATATCTAGTTACAGTGTAGGTCAAAATGAAGTTTAAAATGTGCTATATGAAAAAATTGCATCGAAGTAAGTTTAAAATTGTTCGCTGATTTCATTATTACAATGATACACGTCATATGTTGTTACTAAGGCTGTTGCTACTCTGCCCTCACTTATGTCAGTAGTAATAAAATTACCCTGTGTTCACAATTGTTAGGTACCTTATTGTTCTACTCAAATTTCGATTTTAAATGACATGCTATTATGTACAGAAGTAGAATATAAAAATGTGTCTTATTTTATTTTACTAGTTAATACATCAGCTACATTCTTGAAAATGTATGTTTTGTAAATGGTATGTCGTCCTATCCGGTGGTCGTATAGACTATAGAGGAATTCCGTGTAGTTGTTTAATTTAGCTGTGGCCGTGAAATAAATTTGATAAAGTTCAAATTGATTTAAATATGTGAAGATCGTTTCACATTTGCATTTATTTAGATTTTTTAACTAATATTCCTTTTGGATGTCCAACTGATTATAAAGCATGACATTATTTCCGAACACAACTGCATTGGCATTTTAGTATGGTGTTCCCTAATAATCAGTTCAAAAAATAATGGCAAGGACTGATCTATCGATAGCTAGTAGTACATAGTATTACCAAAAACTGTTTCATGCCATTACATTATTTATAAAATAAGCGACCTAGGCGTTCGCACGGGATGTGCCGGGTGCGCCGAGCACACCTTCTGCCTAAAAAGTGGCCTCGTGTTTTAATTTTATCATATAATGCGATACATATAGGTTTAATTAACCTTTATGTATAATCGATCAATAATAGGCGTTTTTAGACCCTATTTTCAGGCGTAAAGCTTGTCAATAGGCGTTTTCTAGACCTTATTTTCAGGCGTAAAGCTCGTCAGCGAGCGTAATAGTATATTATGTTATTAGGAGCAAAAGTTATATTTTATGTGGCGAGGCTGGACGGGTTATCTGCCGAGCTTGCGAGGCAGATAAATACAGCCGAGCCACATAAAGATACTTTTGCTCCGAATAACATATAGTATTTTTTCTTCAAACGTTTTTATAACAAATTATTTACAACTTTGTGAACAAAATTCGAAGAAAATTACTTGATCTCGTCAGCGGCAGATAATATTATCTGCCGCTCGTCAGCGGCAGATAAAGTTGTCAGCGGCAGATAATAACTTTATCTGCCGCTGACGAGCGGCAGATAAAGTCGTCAGCGGCAGATAATAACTTGATCTGCCGCTCGTCAGCGGCAGATAATATTATCTGCCGCTTGGCAATAAAGTGACAGTTTAGCATCATCAATTCAGCAGTATAATGCCATATTTTACTGCCGTTTGAAGAAAAAAGAATTTTATCGCCCGCTGACGTCATTTTAATTATTATTTACAAACCGGTATTAATGAAAACCGTACCTAGATACAAAGGTATTCTTCAGCTAAAATCATTGTAATTGCCTGTTTTCATTTCACAACGTTTTACATAATCTGAATCTGCCTTTTTAACATTTCGATCGTACCGGGTGGCCAATTAAGAAGGGCACTCGGCCGTATCTCGAAAAGTAATTGTCGTAAAGGCTTGGAGTAAAAAAATTTATGACTAAAGCGGCCAAGAGAAAATGCTGGAAATTATTTTTAAGTTTCTAGAATGGCCGCCAGAGGGCGTAATCGCATTCTTGAATTTTAAATCTCGTTTTTTGAGAAATATTCTTATATTACAGATAGCTAAAATGGACACCGTTTTAAAGCTGAGATAAATTCGATTCTTTTTTGTTAAATGCTTTTTGCTCTATCTCTTAAGGGAAAGTGGTGGGGGGTGTCCGAACATTTTCGGAAAGAAATGTCAATAACTTCAAAATGGCTGAACGGATTTTGTCAAACTTAAAGTCGTTGAAAAGGGCTTTTCTTAGGCTATCAACGTCGCTTTGAGCGGATTGATTTAGATTGCTTGTGTCGCCGCTAGAGGGCGTTTTGCGACAACACTACAAATGAAATTAATTTTCTCAAAAAAATTAAATGCAACGATATCACTTTTATTGCAACAAAAGGTAGCCAAATAAGGGTCTAACACGCTAGTGAAAACCGCATTTCGATATTTGTTTCCTAACCTAAAATATCAGTAAAAGAAATTAAAACTCGAAATAATGTCGCATCTTTGGGAATATTTTCAGTATACCTGCCATTATTAAAACCTAATTATCGTTCTTTTGGCAAAATATAGGTATATAAATTTACTGTTAAAATACCAACATTATATTTAAAATGTCAATAATAATTAATACTCATTCACTATGATTGAATATTGCCCTTCTGTCCACACGAAATTCGAAATTTTTAAAATGCAAGTGTGCTTTGCAAAACAAAATAGCAAAAATTATAATGGTGGTGTTTAAGTGCCAATCATATTAAGATTGCAGCTATTTATAGTGCATTTTGGTGGCCTTATTTGTAAAAAATGCCTTTTTCACCTGTAGAAGTGTTTGATATGTTTCGTGTTTATTTTCAAAACAATGAAAACACAACTGTTTCTGTTAGAATCTATGCGATGGAGTATCCTGATAGGCGCCAATCAACTGTCAAAGTTTTTCGTGTGGACAGAAAGGCAATATTCAATCATATTGAATGAGTATTAATTATTACTGAAATTTTAAATATAATGTTCGTATTTTAACTGTAAATTTATATATACCTATTTTGCTAAAAGAACGATAATTAGAATTTAATAATGGCAGGTATACTGAAAATATTCCCAAAGATGCGACATTATTTCGAGTTTTAATTTCTTCTACTGATATTTTAGGTTAGGAAAGAAATATCGAAATGCGGTTTTCACTAGCCTGTTAGACCCTTATTTGGCTATCTTCTGTTGCAATAAAAGTGATATCGATGCATTTAATTTTTTTGAGAAAATTTATTTCATTTGTAGTGTTGTCGCAAAACGCCCTCTAGCGGCGACACAAACAATCTAAATCAATCCGCTCAAGGCAGCGTTGATAGCCTAAGAAAATCCCTTTTCAACGACTCCAAGTTTGACAAAATCCGTTCAGCCATTTTGAAGTTATTGACATTTCTTTCCGAAGATGTTCGGACACCCCCCACCACTTTACCTTAAGAGATAGAGCAAAAAGCATTTAACAAAAAAGAATTGAATTTATCTCAGCTTTAAAACGGTGTCCATTTTAGCTATCTGTAATATAAGAATATTTCTCAAAAAACGGGATTTAAAATTCAAGACTGCGATTACGCCCCCTGGCGGCCATTCTAGAAACTTAAAAATAATTTCCAGCATTTTCTCTTGGCCGCTTTAGTCATAAATTTTTTTACCCCAAGTCTTTACGACAATTACTTTTCGAGATAGGGCCGAGTGCCCTTCTTAATTGGCCACCCGGTACATAAAAGTTTTGTGTGCACCTCAGGCGTAACCAGCGTTTTTAGCCCTTGTCGTGTTATAGCCCTCAGTGCTCCCCACCTCGTGCTATAACTTTTACGCTGCGGACCAAAAACGCCTGTTTTACGCTATTGATACATAAATAAATATTATTTGCTTGTTTTAGTGAATGCATTCGTGCTTTCTATCTCGGTTTTTTTCATCCTATTTTTACTGTTAGCAAACCTTTTTGAAGAAAATTCAAACGTGTCATTCTATAAAGTGAATGTACTTAACTAAAATTGTGCATTGGTTTGAAGCTGTAGCGTCGATTAATCTCACATCTAAAATGCATATAGATACACCAACTTCCAGAGAAGAAGTCTTTTTATATTTCGACTTGAGTCAAGTAATTAAGGGCATGCAGAACTTGATATTTGGTAGTACCCTATTTACAACATGCACGCCCTAGCATGCAGTCCTGCAATGTGCACTCGTCTTTACCACTTTTAATTGCGTTGCTGCGATTAATTACAGACGGGACAATTTTCCGAGCGGCTGCTCGCCCAGTTCAATTCGATTCATCGAAAGGTTTTCCCACGAACTAAATTATTCCTGCGCCAGTTCCATTCAAGGCGACCGAGCCGAGTATGGCGGTCATAACATTTACCGCTCGGAAATTTCGCCAAATGAAGAACTTACCTTTAGAGGTTATCTGCGCTCAGATCTCTGGTAAATTCGGGTAATTCGCGGAAGTGGCTAATCGGCAATTGTTCACAATGATGCGATTTGTGTGATTTCCCAGAAGCACCATCCTTATAATTTTTGGTTCTAATTTCTAGAAGATAATTCGCGTAAAATGTGGGACTCGTCCGAGAAATTTAGGTTAATAAGAGCCGGTCGATCCCCTATATCCGTCGTGTTCGATTTCCCACCAGATGTCGACTGTGTTTCTAATCCTTTCACTACAGTCATTTGTTAACGCCAGATTTTCAAAAATGCCCGCTTTTCATATTGCCGCAACTCTCATTTTTTCAATTGCCCAATAATTAGCGCTGCTTAATAACATGCCCGGAGAAAAAGGCGCTTGTAGGTCAAATTAGTTGCAGTAATTAGTAGAAAACCTGTTGTTGCAATCTGGAACCGTTGTTTGCTTGTTGCGGGCTCGCGTTGCTCACATTCCTAATAGGAAATGTTGGCGGTGCCGCCAAGTCCGTGTAATTACACATTTTCGTTTTGGATCGGCTGCTCGATTCTTAAAAATGGTTGTCTTGGAGTTTCCAGCTGAAAGACAATTAATACATGTTGACAGATACATTTCCGCGCTGCCACCTTTAGCTCTTATTCCGTCATAGTACATTCCTCAACTGGTAAAATTGACTACGTGGTTAAAAATAAAAACTATGTTGTGATCATTTTAAATAACGTACATTTAGTTTATCGTACGTCTCCCGAAAGGTTGATTTGATTCCACATTTTGCAAACTATTTTCCTCTAGTTCTAAAAATTCCCATTTAACCTAATAGAAAATGGGACATTCTCCACTCTGAGTGTTAATCTTCGAGTAGTGATGTACCAAATTAATTATTTTATTTAAAAATAAAGTAACGATTAGGATATCATCATATAGCTATCGGCTTCATAATATTTTTTATAAAGAATAACCAATAAATGTCAACCTTGCGACACGACTCGAACACATAGCGGGCCCAAACAAAACAAAAGCACGACGAACTCCTTGCGATACCAAACAAGAGATAAACTTTATACACATCCGTCTCCAGCATGTAAATATCACTCCATTACCAATTACCAAAGCTGAAATTAACACTAAAACAGTTACTACTATATCAAATATCTCATTCCGGCGTCGTACTATCCGTAATACGCATGGGGGTAGCCAGGGAGGGGCCCACCCCTAAACATTTACAAAGAGCAAAAGACAGTTGATTTATAATCATTATTGCAATTCACATTCTACAACATTTCAACAAAAAAAAGAAGCTACGATCTGCAGCAGATTTGCGGAAACTGATGATGTTTCAACTTATAATTTTTGTAATTTGTAAAAAATTAAATAAAACTATAATAATAGTAGTAGTTGATTGGGTAATTAAATTGATGCTCCCTTCTAACTGGAATCCTGGCTACGCCCTTGTCTAATACGTATCCATCGCTCATTTCCAAACAACTTCCATCCATCCGCAGTTATATCTGCACTGCAAACCCTTGCATCAAAGGCATTTAACTGCGTTTGTGAGTGGCCCTGTTTTATTTTCTTTGAAGCTTAACTATTTTCTTATTGCATTATGGAAGCGTTCGACGTGACTCCTGAGCCAAGCACTTGATTACATCCCGAGATATCCGATTCAAAGGTGGGCTTTGAAAAGAATTCCTGAAAGCGAGCGCTGCTAGTTCCCTTTTTGAAATCGCATACGCGATTCTCTAAACTCCTTTGATATTATAATTTCCAGTTATTCATGTACGTTTTGCTATGGCTGAACATGTCAGCTTGTCCTTTATGAAATCCGTTTCGCATTAACCTGCGTTTTCCATTCGCTTAAAACCGTCCTTGGAGATAACACTCCGCTTACGCGCTACGTCTTCGGGGGAGGCCGAGGTTTTGTGAATGTAAAAAATTGCTAAAGTTGGCTGCACACCTGTGCCCCGATGCGTAGTTGTTTGGTAATCCTCGTTTAATTTGGAATAAAATTTTACCACATTATGGCTTTCTTATACCGCGAATATTGGTTATAATACTAATAATGAAGAAACCTAAAAAAAAACGTTGGACTAATGTTAACGCAAATAAGGCCGGTTTTTTTTCAAAAAAGTTACTTCTATCCTCTGGCTATAGAAATACAATTTAGAAGATTTTTTTTCAAAATTTAGTTCAGCTAACAGCGTCTATTAATAATGATGATGGCGTATTTCAATATTATGGTTGTAATAATGAATTATCTTTGAGTAAAATATTCAAGTTAAATGGATGAAGTAAACTACATAACGAGAAATCTGTAACAAACTATAACCTAAAAAACTATTTTCAGTGATGCTGTAAAAACAGTCCTTGGGGTGCATGAAACTGCATTTTAAATACACAAAATTACACTTTTTGTGCTTTTTCTTCATAGTTTTCGTTCCCCATTCTGTTCTCCCTTAACAATATTCCCTATTAGTGTTACTCTCGCTTAGTGTTCCCTCTTAGTGTTTTTGTTCCCTTACAACCCCTGGACTTCAGTTCCTAGTAGTGGCAAAGAGGTGAAGGAAGACGTTGTTGATACACACATGAGGACACATGTGAATTATAACTTCCAAGAGTGCCCAGACCATATCCAATTTTTTATATCACTTTACAATATCCCCATCAATTTTGTATCATGTTTTTCATAGGATGGTACCATTGCTTCATATATGTAAGCTATGAAATTATTCAGTTGGTTCCAAATTCAAGAACCGTTTATTCATTATAGATCATTTAAGCAAGGGAGTTAAATAGACGTATATCGTTGGGTTGGACAGCCTTCGGTAGATTATCCACAATACTTAAAGGTAAAACCTTTCTAAATCACTTAAAAGGCAAGAATATTCGATTCCTGTGTGCTCCCCGTACTGACTTATGGAACCGAAACAATGATCGTAACCAACAAGGCGATGAATAGATTCGTAATAACTCAACGAGCGATGGAAAGGAGAATGTTGGGGTATCATTAAAAGATAGGAAGAGGAATGAGTGGGTCAGAGAAATAACAGGAGTAACGGATATTGTAACAAGAGTTGCTAGACAGAAATGGAGCTGGGCAGGACACGTCGTAAGAGCAGACGATAGATCGACAAATAGACTTCTACACTGGAGACCACGAACAGGCAGAAGAAGTGTTGGTCGACCACCAAACAAATGGATAGACGATTTCAAATCTATAGTTGGTAAACAACGGATGAGAACCGCAAGAGATAGAAAAGAATGGAAAAATAAAGGGGAGGATTATGTCCAATACTGGATACAAAGATCTGAATAAGAAGAAGAAGCAAGGGGGAATTTATTGTTTTTATTCACGCCGGCGGTACCATTGCAGCAACTGTTTTGCACCATGTATTTAAAGCGATTTCTTGGCATAATGTTGCATACAAAATATTCGAGTCCTGTGAATTTTCCCAATATATTTTACGCCTAGGTAAATATACACTTCATTCAACAATAATAGATGCAAGTATACTAATGAGTTCATCGTCAAAATATTGAAAAAACTGTTCCGTGTAATTAGTGTTTGGTATAGTTGAAGTTGTGTTATTTTTGGTCGATTTGGTGTTTTCTTCTCTTATATTTTTTTGCCTTCTTTTTTCGGTTTACAAAATGCGACCAGGAAGGGTGATCCTCGCTGTCAGTGTTGTCAGCAGAAGCGATTTCAATATCTGATATTTCCAAAATCTCCGCTTCTGCTCTTATTTGTGCCTAAGGAGGGGGTGTCATTACAACGTTGTCTTCTTCACCGTTATCTTCGGCGGTATTTGCATTGTTTGAATTTTCTAGTGGGAAGATTATATTTTCAGGTACGTACGTCATCATCGTTTTCGACTCTTTTCGAGGACTCGTTTAAAATTAGAGGTATCTTCCAATGATATGCAAATAAAGAGGAAATATAGTAATTACATAGTGCACTGACCTTTTATGTCAAAATTTATATTTATGCATAAGTACATAAACAACAAATGTACCATAACTGAGTTATAATTTATAAGGTCCATTTGCTCACAATACTGCAAAAGAAAAAATATCGCGTACGGCACGAAAAAACGACTAAGAAAAGATATGCTATGGGATAACGATGACGGAACTGGCAATAGAAACGGACACGATTTAAAAAATAGAGAGCAAGGGGAAAGAGATATACACAAACACCGGAACAACAAAATACGGAAAATAGGAACATGGAACACGAGAAGTATAAGAGGCAAAGAACAAGAGATAAACGACGAATTCAACCGAGCGAAACTAGACATACTACTCCTTCCGGAGACTAAGAAAAAAGGTAAAGGAGAAATGGAACTACAGGACGGGAATGTAATAATCTACAGCGGAGTACCAGAACATGAAAGAGCGGCAGCAGGGATAGGATGCTTGCTCAAAAAAGAACTAGTAAATAAAATAGATAACTGGAAGGCATGGTCCGAAAGAATACTCACAATAGATATTAGGCATGGTAAAGAAGATAAAATAACGGTAATAGGGGTGTACGGACCCAACGACGACGATACTAAAGCAGAAAAAGATAAATTCTGGGAAGACTTAGGAAGGGCAACAGACAGCAGCAAAGGAGAAATATTTATTGCGGGAGATTTTAACGGAAGAGTAGGGAGAAGGAGGAACGATACGGAAAAAGTAATAGGAAAATATGGTGAAAGTAAAAGAAATAATAACGGAGACAGATTAATAGACTTCTGCATAGTATACAACCTAATAGTGGCAAATACATTCTTTGAACACAAAGATATACATAAATACACCAGACAAAAACCAACGACAGAGGAAAAATCTATAATTGACTATGTGTTAGTGGAGAAGCAAAACAGGAAGTACATTAAAGACGTGAGAGTTAAAAGAGGGGCAGAAATATACAGTGATCACTACCTATTAGAAGCAAAAATTAAAAATTCGGGGACTGGAAACAGAGAAGAACAACGAGAAAGCAACCGAAACCAAGAAATAACAAGAACGTACAAACTGAGGGACAAAGAGGTGGCACGACAATATGCACAAACGGTAGATAGACTAATATCAGAGGAGATGACATACACAGAACACGAAACAGTAGAACAGTCATGGCAGAAACTTAAAGAAATAATCACACAGGCAGTAGTCAAAATATGTGGAACTAGTAAACAGAGAAACGACAAACACAAAAGAACGAGCTGGTGGACCGAAGAAATAAAAACACAGGTACAAATAAAGAAAAAAGTATGGAGAGAATACCTGACAAACAGAACAGAAAACAAATATAATAGATACAAAGAACAAAGAATAAAAGTGAAGAATATGGTAATCGAAGCAAAGGAGAAAGCATGGCAAGAATTCGGAAGGAAGATGGAAGAAGAGAGTACACAAAATCAAAAACTTTTCTACAAAGTACTAAAAACAATAAGAAAAGGGAAAACAAAAAGAATAACAAGAGTGAAGAACAAGCAGGGGGAATTAACGAAGACCAACAAAGAAACGATGGACAGATGGAAAGAGTACTTCGAGGAGCTACTTGAAGCAGAAGCAGAAGAAGACAATACAAATATAGAAAACGTAGAAGAACGTACCAGAAATGAACAGAACGAAGGCGAAGACAAGATCACCAGAGAAGAGATGGAAGAGGCCATACAAAAAATGAAGAATGGGAAAGCTCCGGGCTACGACAAGGTTACATCGGAAATGATCAAAGAAATGGGTGAAAAAGGGAAGAAATGGCTGCTGGAGATATACAATAAAGCTTGGAGAGAGGAAAAAATACCGCATGACTGGGAAATAGGCCAAATAGTGCCCATACACAAAAAAGGTGATAACAAACAGTGTGACAACTACAGGGGCATAACACTGCTTTGTACCTCATTCAAAGTCTACGAGCGGATACTGGAATCAAAACTGAGAAGAATAACAGATCAGACATTGGAAGAGGCGCAGAGCGGTTTTCGTAAAGGAAGAGGCACACAAGACCATATATTCACCATCAAAGAAATAAGTGCAAAAAGACTACAATACAATAAAAAAACGTTCTTAGCATTCCTTGACCTTAAAAAGGCGTTCGACAAAGTGCCCAGAAAAGAAGTATGGGAATGCTTAAAGAACAAAGGGGTAGACCCAAAGCTGTGCAAAGTAATCCAAAGCCTATATAACAATACTAGAAATATAGTCATCAGCAATAACAACAGTTCTACAGAATTTAAAACGAGGAAAGGGCTGAGACAAGGAGGAGTGATGAGCCCAACATTGTTTAATATCTTCATAGATGAAATAATAAAGAAATGCCAACCAGAATCCAAGAAAATGTTAGTAGGATACAGAAAACTACAGCCAATATATATATCAGAGTGCGCATTCGCAGACGACGTGGTACTCATAACAGAAAATGAAGTAAACCTACAGAGAAATCTAAACATATGGAATAAAACACTGACAGAAAACAAGATGGAAATAAACACGGATAAAACAAAAATACTAGTGATAAGCAAAGAAAGACAGAACACAGAGATAAAAATAAATGACAGACAAATAGAACAAACAGAGAAATTTAACTATCTGGGAGTGACTATAGATGAACAAGGCAAACAAGAAGTAGAAATAACAGAAAGAATGGAGAAAACAAATAAACTATTCCAAGTGATGAACAAGTCTTTTATAAGTAAGAGGGAAGTGTCTCGAGAAACAAAGGTGAAAGTATTTAAAACAATATTCAGACCGATATTGACATATGGAGCGGAATCTTGGGTGATGTCAAAAAGGATTAAGAGAAAAGTGGAAGCAGTGGAAATGAAATTTTTGAGGAGAGTAAGAGGGGTGACACTTAGAGATAGGGTAAGGAGTGCACAAATTAGAGAAGAGCTAAAAATAAACCCAGTGACAGAAGTTATAGAAAACCGACAACTCAGCTGGTGGGGACATATGCAGAGAATGGATGAAAAGAGGAAGGTGAAGCAAATATGGGAGGCAAAAACCACCGGGAGAAGAAACAGGGGTAGGCCACAAGAGAAGTGGGATAAAACGATAGAGAAGATACTGGAAGCAAGAGGCAAAACGTGGGCGGAAGCAAAAGTGTTAGCCCAAGAGAGAAAAGAGTGGCGGAAGTTTGTGTATAGTGAACGACGCGAGTGAGGTAAATGAAAACACACAAGTGAGCGACTAAGATAAGAATTCAGATTATTTTGATATTTAGATAATAGTAAACATTCTGACAAAGTAGTTAGTTAATATAAGTACACACTGTAACACCCTACACCAATCGGTAGAAGGGTACTCGATTAAATAAAAAATAAAAAATAAAATATTTAAAGCGATTTCTTGGCATAATGTTGCATACAAAATATTCGAGTCCTGTGAATTTTCCCAATATATTTTACGCCTAGGTAAATATACACTTCATTCAACAATAATAGATGCAAGTATACTAATGAGTTCATCGTCAAAATATTGAAAAAACTGTTCCGTGTAATTAGTGTTTGGTATAGTTGAAGTTGTGTTATTTTTGGTCGATTTGGTGTTTTCTTCTCTTATATTTTTTTGCCTTCTTTTTTCGGTTTACAAAATGCGACCAGGAAGGGTGATCCTCGCTGTCAGTGTTGTCAGCAGAAGCGATTTCAATATCTGATATTTCCAAAATCTCCGCTTCTGCTCTTATTTGTGCCTAAGGAGGGGGTGTCATTACAACGTTGTCTTCTTCACCGTTATCTTCGGCGGTATTTGCATTGTTTGAATTTTCTAGTGGGAAGATTATATTTTCAGGTACGTACGTCATCATCGTTTTCGACTCTTTTCGAGGACTCGTTTAAAATTAGAGGTATCTTCCAATGATATGCAAATAAAGAGGAAATATAGTAATTACATAGTGCACTGACCTTTTATGTCAAAATTTATATTTATGCATAAGTACATAAACAACAAATGTACCATAACTGAGTTATAATTTATAAGGTCCATTTGCTCACAATACTGCAAAAGAAAAAACACAAAGTTTTTCTACGTACAAATCCTTTGATAGGGGTCTTGACAGGCTACTATAAAAATTAAGAAGACACTTACTAGCATTGATAGGAATAGAGAGGGTCCCGTTTGTCCCAGATGTGAGAGAGATGAGGAAACATCCTTCCACTACTTGCGGGAATGTGAAGCGTACCAATGACAAAGTTTAGAATTTTTGGTACAGCAACGCTTTACAGAGAAGAGTAAAACCCCTAGCGTGGGCCGATTTCCTGATCTTCATTAGAGATTTGAGGAGGGCAAGGGATTGTCAAAACGGACAATGGAGGCATATTTTCTAGACTTCAGCTCCCTACAATAACGACTACTACTACTATTCCAGTCACTTATACTCGTATTGCTAACTTGTGAAAAGATGGAAATGAAAATATAGTTAACATCAACAAAAGGTACACGTCAAGTGTCCTTTTAAAAGGTCGATTCCACTATGCCGATTTTAAGCTAAAATCGTTTCTTGCGTTTCCTGATTCATATGTTTTCGCAGAAATTTTTTCGAAAACCTGTAACATTTTTAAACTGTTATTAGTAACAAATTGCCTCATTATAACAAAATTATTGTCATTACGAAAAATAGTAGTATTAAAAGAATGCTGCGTGTTTAATGTCGCAACCTTAATGCGATAACGTTCACTTTCTGAAATGCACCTGAGAAAAACTTTATGAAACAACTACCAACCTACCATTTGAGCGAAATTCTAAAATTAAATTCTCATTAATCGCCAAGGACAATTTAACATTAACTTTTATTATGTTTATGAGCGCTCATTTAACGCATAAGCGTTTGTATTTTCCAAACGGGGAACGGTTACGGCCGCAAAATTGCACGCCAAATTACAGTTTTTATAGCTAGAAAGTAAATCTTCTGCCTACAATCTTTAAACAAACGGCTATTTTAAATGACAATGCTGCGAATGCAAATCGTCAATTACTAAGGAAAAAATGTTCGGAATTTTCACCCACTCTGCTCTCCCGTCGTTTGTTCAACAGCCTCTTGATTCTTGAAGCACCGTCAAGGTTTGCTCGAGGAATGGGAAATGAGACTACCTATAGTACCTATACGCTATACGTGACTCATCGCTCGCCTTTACTTTTGCCATAAATTAATCCCGGTTTTTTACCCCTGCCGCTTAGAAACGGTAATATAACAACACGAACCGATGACTAATACGGATGAATAGATATGATGTTATTTTAATGGTGGAGTTTTTAAGCGAATTGCTCGCTGTGTAGGTGTACGCTGTATACGACGATTTTTAATTGGACTTCCGTACCATCGGTGTGGGAACGTGGAACGGCGAAATTGGCGAAACGGTTTTATGACAAGTACCTTTTGTATAAATGTTAATTATGGCGAGCTGAACTATCCCGGAAAATTAGACTGGAACCATTGGCATTTTAAACTTCCTCCATTACCTGCGCTTGCACACCTTGAAATTCGAATTCCCAGTTCGAGTTTCTTTTCAAAGAAACGCGATATGCAAACGCGCCTGAAAGGTCGTGAACCGGATTCGTTTCAGTACTTTCGGAATAAATACTCCAGGCGTCCAACGTCACAATCAGTTGCTTTAGCGGTTTACCACTATGACATCAGTTGCATCGGCGATTACGTTCCATGGTAAATAAGCAACTGGGCTTACGTCAGGAACGAAATGCCAAGGATAGGCTTCGCTTATGTTTTGCCAATTTTAAGTGGTTATGTGCAAATGCCAAATTGTCGCACCGTGTTTAATTTGATCAACCGATCCTCGAGGACAACGTTTTTGCCAGTTTTTCGGAATTATCGGCTACTAGAATTCCAAAGGCTGGAACCTTGGCGTCGGAAATAAAATCCTTAGGAACAATTTCTGGTTTAATAATTAAAGAATAACAACACCGAATGGAAACAACTATTGTTTGTTTTGTTGTCAGAAGTGAAATTTCTGCTTTTCAAAACAGTGTCGTACTACGGAATACTCAGAGTCGTTTTCGCCTTAGCGGTAGAGAGTGATCGATAGAGCGTTTACCTTATAGTGAAATTTAAAAGAACCAAACATTGTGTTGGTTTAGGAAGTGCTTTGCATAATTAATTTCCTGAACGAAAGCTTGTGATAAATTGCTAGGTGCTACTGAGGGGTCAAAGGTCGCGTTAATAGCTTGCATTTGGTTTCGATGTACCTTATTATATCGAGTATTTCACTAAACTAACCCTTTTATAACTTCCGAAGTATCGATCAGATCGATTTGATATTGAATGTAGATAGCTACATCTTTGTTTTGGCCCTATAAAAGGCGCTTGAAAAATTAATCTGAAAAATAAAAGCGAGATGATCGGTGCAATATTCTTTCGTTTTGTGCTTTGTATTTTAATTTCCCCACCTATCGAATTGTTCTGAACAGCCTCGAAAAATGTATACTTTATGTGCTTATAATATTCAATTATTGAAACCTAACTATTATGTTCTCATGGCCATGTTAGTCATAACATTTCCGTGTGTTATCCATGAACCATTTTTTATTAAAACTAGAAAAATGGCATACTGCTATTTAAATGCTTGTTGTTTAATTTGCGTATTTATTGTAATCGTTCAATTTAAAATTTAGTACTAAAGACGACTGCGCTTCGGAATCAATTATTCTAATCTGCCAAGTGTCAGGCCAAAATTCCCCCTGGAGTGTAGTACATTCAACTTTACCTATTAAAAAAAGTCAACACTGCGAAAATAAAAAATGTGACCGAGCTATGATATGGCAGTGTGATGTAATAGAAATGGCCCATTGTATTTCATTGCACATGTATAATAAACGTGTTTATTTACTTCGTTTTAATACAGTTGTAATAATAGTTGCTTTACTACGAATTGTTTTCAAATGGTGTCACGCAAAAATTTATTGCTGGATTTTGAAATGTATATAGTGTAATATAACACTCTCTTACGGTGTTATTACAATTAATAACAAATTAAATATACCCTTTTACTAACTATTAAAAAGAAGCATTATCAGGTATAGCTCACTTATGTACTTACTTTACCTCTTAATACACTAAATAGAATTATGTCATGTGATTATAGTTTTTTAAAGGCTCTACTAGTCAGTTTACAAGCAATGGGATTCCTGACTCCCAGCTGAATGAGTACAACTAACAACTTTCTATTGTAGTTAAAGACTGAATTACTTTTAAAATATAATAATTATTTGACTTTGTGAATCAAATACACATTTCAGTTACTTCACAAAATTAAATTCATACTTTCAGTTTGTTAATAGCACATCGAAGTTTGATCTGACATTACAAAAATAAATAGATATTGTCAAAATTAGTTTAATCAAATGTTAAATATCCAAACTTGGTTTAAATGAATATTCTAAAAAATAACCTGATAACAAAATGTAAATTTCAAATTATAATGATCGAAAAACGTCGAGTACTCGAATCACTATTAAATTAAAAATTAATTCTTCTAAATTGATTTCTAAATATATTTACAATTATTGTAATGATTTTCCGCAACAAATTTGTTATATAACTTCTTAATATTTCATAAGAAATGGGCACTAACCTTCTAATTGTCTATCTTGTACCTGAATGTGTTATCTCAGCTCCTAACTGGATCAATTCTAGTCAGCAAACACCTCCCTGGGTTGTTCCCGACCAAAACAAAGCTCGTTGTAGCTGTTTCAAACCTCTATTATGTGGATAGACAGTTCAACAGCATACCACACCATTCACTTTCACTTTTTTGCTGCCACATTAAATCGAATCAAACAATGTTGAATTTTATATTTGAATAATATTTGTGACTTATAGTCAAATTGTATCGTAGAGAATACTATATTGCTACTACGTATCAAATCATCAATTATTATTCTTCACAATTAATGGGAATTTAACCCTTAATGTAACTATTTATCGTAGATTATCAATTCAAGTTATTTTTTCTACTTAATAAAAACAACCCTGTGGTTGCCCTTTACAACACCACCAGTTAAACATACAACTGTTACATCACATGATATATATTGGATATCTGGATAGTATTTAAGTTAAAGGTATCATTCATACGGTATGCTGCATTACAATAGTAGGCTATAGATGATTTATATATACGAGGGGGTACCCAAATCAAACCGGAATTTTAATGTGAGGGTATTTGAAACGCGAGTGCTACTCCTACAAAGTACAAATCAGTATCAGTCGCCGAGTATATTTTTACGCTGCTCAACTTTAAATTTCTCTGACCTATTAAGTAATTTTGCTGCTCAATACTTAATTTTTCGAACAAAATAGATTTTGGACGAACGGACGGAATATTAATATGTTGCTTGAAACTTTATTATGCCGACTGAATCATGTTATTTTGGAGAAGCCATTCTGATGTTAGAACAATTAAATTGATGATAATAACATATCAAGAGGCTCACAACATTATTTTGTCGATTGTATTTGGTTGCTGCATAATTATATGTTATTGTTACGTTCTTAACGTTCGGGCTATTTAAAATTATACGACAAACATGGGTTCAAATATTTATTTACACAATGAATTACTACGATTATTGTTTACAAGCACATGCGAGAATTATCAAGCAGATTACAAATTAATTCAAGCACTAACGACTATCGGTACACGTACTTCTATTACATACGGATTTATTTATATCACTCTTAAACACTAAAGATTATATATTTATTTATCTGGTCATCTATTTCTAACAACTATTATTATTTATTTCTTATTATTACTTCACGAGAGATTATGTACACGCGGTTATTTATATGGGGGCTTCTAACAAGCCTCGACGTGAGTTCGAACTGCCGCAGAATTATTTCAGAACTGAACTGCGGGTCCGACGGCCGGGTATTTATATGGCCAATAATTTCCCTCCAGAAGCTTCCAGACAGTCCCGACACTCACTAGAAACTCCAGGCGGAAGCATGACGCATTTGACCTCGGGCCCGTTCTCGGAGCATCTGTTCGAAGTGACTCATCGCGCACACCTGCTTCTAGATCGATCTGGAAGTCGTTCTCGCATTCGTTACACTGCCCCCGCCTTAGATCGTTCTGTCCCAGAACGAGTTGCGTCGGGTGCCTGTCTTCTCGCTCTTGTGGGGGTCCGATGGCGGTACTTGCAGGCGGTGCCCTTCTTGCACATGGACTGGCTGAAGAAGCAGCAGCCCACCGTGGTCTCCAGGCTTCGCAACAGCACACCTTGCTCTGGACGCCGGTTGTCTCTGGTACTGCCGATCGGTAGGCCATCAGGAACAGGTGAATGCACTGGTCCCAGTTACGCTGATGCTCGGAAACCACCCTGCACAGATGCTTCCCCATGGTTCTGTTCATTCTTTCCATCCTGCCGTCCGATTGCGTATGGAGGGCAGTAGTCCGGGTCTTGCGTATCCCCAGTGGCTTACAGACTTTCTGGAACGGTCCAAACTCGAAATTCCGGCCCTGGTCGCAATGTAACTCCAGGGGGACTCCCAAACGGCTAAAGCACTCCTTCACCAGAACATCAGTGACAGTACCGGTCTCTTTCTTCGGAACGGCGTACGCTTCGGGCCACTTGGTGAAGTGGCCCATGCACACCAAGATGTATTTATTTCCCGCTTCGGTTTCGGGGCATGGTCCGGCGATGTCAATGGCTATACCCTCGAACAGACCACCGACGTTGTACTGCCACCTCGGAGCTCTTCGTCTTCCAACAGGTCCGTTTCCCGTAGCGCATGCTTCGCACCTCCGGCACCACTCTCGGACGTCACCTTTGCAGCTCGCCCCGTAGAACCTTTCTTGGACCTTCTGCAACGTCTTCTTCAATCTGAAGTGTCCTCCAGAGGAGCAATCATGCAGGTAGCGCAGAACCTCGGCCACTCTACTCCTTGGAACCATCGATCGTGATCTCGTTGCCCTACTGTCCTCATCTTCCAAGATTCTGGTCAGGACGTTGTTGTCCAGCTGCAAGGAGTCCCATTGCGCCCAATAAGTCTCCGCTGTTGCGTTGGTGGCGGGGACCTCCTGCCAGGTAGGTCGACGGCCATCTTGCTTCCAGGCTATAACCGCGCCTAAGTCGGGGTTGTTCTCCTGGCTACTCTGCAACTCGTCTGGCTCCCACGAGTCGTCGACCACAGTGGTACGATTAATGGGTACCGCACGACTCTCCAGTCTCGAACAGTGGTCGCAGTCCGCAGGGCAAGGCCTCTTGGATAACGCATCGGCGTTGCGGTGGACGGTGCCAGGTCGATGATTTATTCCCAAGTCGAACTCTTCTAGGCGCTCGATCCACTCAGCCACCTGTCCTTCAGGGTTCTTGCACTGCAACAGCCATCTCAGAGCAGGATGGTAGGTCCTCAGCAAGACTCTTTTGCCAAACTCAACTGATTTATGTTTTCCTACGTCAGTACGGCCGCTGGGATGATCTCCGCACTCGACGATGTCCTGGTACCGGGCCACCAAATCTTCTATCTTCTTCCGTTTTCGTTGGCTCATGCCCCCTCCCAGTATTGGGTTCCTCTTGACGGTTGCCAGTTCCCTGCTGATGTTCATCATCCTTACTGGGACCCCAAGCCCAGTCTTCATCAACGTCTTCCCTACCAGGATACCATGAGTGAGCTTCTTGCCACCATCAGGCTCGACCACGCGCACCACGTTGCCCCGGAGATCGCCATCCAGGTATGCATCCACGACCCTCTCGGCTCGTCCTTGCAGAGTAACATCTTCCGCCCATACCACTTGTGCCGCGATCTCCTCTCTTGGGTGTCGGGAAAGATCCTCCCCACCCACGTGCAACTCGCCGCGTCTCAGGTCCAAAGCGCACTCACACTTATCCACAACATCCATTCCCAGGATGCACTCGTCCGCAATGTCAGCATAATCGGGCTCAACCACGCGCACCACGTTGCTTCGGAGATCGCCATCCAGGTATGCATCGACGACCCTCTCGGTTCGTCCCTGCAGAATAACATCTTCCGCCCATACCACTTGTGCCGCGATCTCTCCTCCTGGGTGTCGAGAAAGCTCCTCCCCACCCACGTGCAACTCGCCGCGTCTCAGGTCCACAGTGAACCCACTCTTATCCATAACATCCATTAACAGGATGTACTCGTCCGCACTGTCAGCCATCAGGTCCCGATGCTTGAGGGTTTGATTCCCAATCTTCAAATCAGTTTCCCCATGTGTGGCCACCGCGCCCCCCGTGGCAGTGCGAAGGCGTGTCTCGTTGTGCAGCAGCTGACCCTCGTCCCTTACTACGTCAGACCTGGCGATGGGCTTCGTCGCTACAGTATCCAACAACAGAGACCGAACTCTTCCATTTATTTTCCCATCAAGTTTTTGGACTACTTTCTCTTCTGCGGCTTCCAGCTCTTCCTGCCCGGCCTTCAGCTCTTCTCGTGCTTTCTGCCCGGCTTCCAGCTGTTCCCCAAGATCCTCTTGTGCTTTTTCTGCCTTCTTTCGACCGGATCGCAATTCTTCCCTAAGCTCATCCTTGAGGTTTTCTTGAGTGGCTTTCAATTTTTTCTCAAGTTTTTCTGCCTTCTTTCGGCCGGCTTTCCATTCCTCAAGTTTTTGGTCTGCTTTCTCTTGCTCGGCCTTCAGCCATTCCTTAAGTACTTCCTGTGCTTCCTTTTGACCGGCTTTCAATTCTTCCTGGCCAACTTGGATCTCTTTCTTAAGTTCCTCCTGTGCTTTTTCCGCTTTCTCTTGCGCTGCTTTCGATTCTGCTTGCGCTTTTTCTGCCTTCTCCTGCCCAACTTGGATCTCTTTCCTAAGATCCTCTTGTGTTTTTTCCGCTTTCTCTTGCGCCGTCTCTGCCTTGTCCTGGCTAACTTGCATCAGTTGCAAAAGTTGGCTTAATTGGGCTTCCATTTTGCTGCTTTGAGATCTCGTCAAAGGCATGCACAATACTCACTTCAATTTATTTATCTGACCGTCGTTTTATCGGCACTTGTTAAATAATTTATTTATTTTAATGTTTGTTCAATAATTTTCTTATAGCCCCCGGTTCAAAACCTCACACCGACACCACTGTTACGTTCTTAACGTTCGGGCTATTTAAAATTATACGACAAACATGGGTTCAAATATTTATTTACACAATGAATTACTACGATTATTGTTTACAAGCACATGCGAGAATTATCAAGCAGATTACAAATTAATTCAAGCACTAACGACTATCGGTACACGTACTTCTATTACATACGGATTTATTTATATCACTCTTAAACACTAAAGATTATATATTTATTTATCTGGTCATCTATTTCTAACAACTATTATTATTTATTTCTTATTATTACTTCACGAGAGATTATGTACACGCGGTTATTTATATGGGGGCTTCTAACAAGCCTCGACGTGAGTTCGAACTGCCGCAGAATTATTTCAGAACTGAACTGCGGGTCCGACGGCCGGGTATTTATATGGCCAATAATTTCCCTCCAGAAGCTTCCAGACAGTCCCGACACTCACTAGAAACTCCAGGCGGAAGCATGACGCATTTGACCTCGGGCCCGTTCTCGGAGCATCTGTTCGAAGTGACTCATCGCGCACACCTGCTTCTAGATCGATCTGGAAGTCGTTCTCGCATTCGTTACATTATATAAATATATAGTTTTGTAACTCATGAAAAGGCCATTTATTCGCTTAGTTAAATTTTATGCTCGTGAATAATATTATCTTTCTCACTCATCGAATAATACGATATTTCATACCATTTTTAACATTTTCACAGAAAGTCAGTCGCGTCGCATATCGTTATTGACATAAACAACATTCTAAGCGAGCCACTGGAAAAACACCATTGCAAATTTTTTGGGGGTGTTATAGTAATTCCCATTTTTCTAGCTTCCATGAACGTTTTTACATATAAGAACAGAGTAAAATTCCATATTAAAAACATGGATCCATCTTTTCAAGACTAAAAAAATCATGCCCAAAGAATTAATTCAAATTGTGTCAAATAAAATGCATGCAGCCATATTCATAATCGAGTGATTAAAGTGTCACTAACTTGTCTTATACATACGTAGTTTCAAAAGCATATAGTAGAAAACTCTGTTCTTTATATTGCTTATGCCTTTTATCTTCAAATTGTTTTTTTGGCGGTAATATTTGTTTAAAATTATTAAATTTTCGGTGTGTCATTACAACACTAAAACCAAGCCTTAAAATCAGGGTTGGCAAAAACCCGTTTTTTTCGGAAATTATCTGCCCGCTGGGTTTTTTCGGGTTTTATTGGGTTTTTTCGGGTTTTAGATATACATATTCATTGTTTCTGGATTTAGGTATCCTGTGTAAAAATTTGAATAAATATAAATTTTTATTTTTAGGTAAAAGGTGGATACTTGGGAAAATTGTAAATAATTGCATAATATATGATCTTGTTCTATGAAATTTAATTTTTATTAAACAGTTATAAAATTTCGCCCCACAAAACGAAAAAAAACAAGAGTAAAGTGCCACTTCCGGTTGCCTCATTTTAACCAAAAATCAATAGGCCCTCTGAATTGATATTAGAAACGATGGTATAAATTTTCAGGCCAATCCATTAGATAACAGAGAGACTCACAGACTGACAGACATCACTTCGAAAACTGCAAAAATCACTACTTTGAAAAAAATTATGAAATTGTTATTAATGGAAGATTTTGTACTACTTACAGCTTTAGAATACTTTTTTGTCAATTTTTGAAAAACCCAGATTTAGACTGAAACCCGCGAGTTTTTTCAAATGGGTTTCAGTGGGTTTTTTCGGGCTGGGGGAAATCATGCCAACCCTGCTTAAAATCGAAGTACTATTAAAACTATTTCAACGGCCATTTTCCTTAAGCGAAAACCAAACTTCACACATTTATTTTTATTGTAAGTCATTTCGAAAATCGAAAAACTTGCTTACAGGCACTTAAAAAAGTCACAGAAAACAAATCGGTCAACCTAGAACCACGGCACTTGGCACACTGACTCAAAATAGTGCTGACTAGCGACACCTTTCGACGCGTGGCCAACTTCACTTTCGCGCGTCACATTCGAATTTCGGTTTCTTTTGGGTCCTTCCTCACATGTATCTAATAAATTCTGAACTATAAAACGTAATTTCGAATAGATACAGAACAAAATTGTACATACAGGTAATGCGGTATCGACATGTTCGGCTAGGTCCATTGATATCGTGCACTTTTTATTCACTACCTACTTCAAAAATAAATCCAATGTGCATATCATATTATCAGGTTAATGAGGATCTTCCAAAAAAAAATTCTATGTAGAATCTATTCCAAATGGGGAAAACTACCAATTCAATTTGTGAAAAGCAATAGGAACGCAAGAAGTACTGTTCTCTATACAAGTATACCGTCACATGAGAAAATTATCGCAATTGTACGAAATTTGGACTTAAGATGATAAAAATGTTAGAATAATCAGCAACCTATATTGAAATCAGGCGGCAGAGATAGAAACGTATAAAATTAAACAGCACATGATACAATGAACAATACAGCGTGGTGTTACACAAGGTTGCGTTTTATCGTCGTATATTGAATTTTTATTCGAACGAGATCTTTTAGAGAACTCCTACATGCTGTGGAGGTTGGTATTTCATTTAATGGCATAAACATGAATGAATATACACACTACGCAGATGATATTACGATTTAAAAAAATAATTTACTAGGTTTTTAAATTCCAATACACTACGTTAATCAAAGTAATAGACGGAATGGATTACTATTAAGTTGCAAGAAAACTAGTAAAACTTTTGTCCCCAGGAGAGTTTTCCTTATTCTCATTTTAGGAAGTGTTCAGCCAGACGACCGGGCGGCTTAGTGAGTAACTGTTATGCTTTCTGCTAGGTTTGAATTCAGCCGCAAACGTGAGGGAACCGACGCTGTTTACAGCCGTCTATTCTGAATCAGACGCTATATTTCTAGTTTTCGTCCAACCCATGTGTGTATTTTTTCCGAGACTAGCTATATCTAACAGGCTTTCTTCTATCCGTCACCTGGGGAGACGCTTGATGTGGGATCTAGCCTCAACTAAGAATAACTCAAGAGAGAACTTAAAAGTTACCCAGTGGGTTATGGAGTAGAAAACCCAGTGGGTTATGGAGTAGAAAACGTTGATCAGAACTCTCAGAGATCATAAACGAAGTGAATGAATAGATAAAACTAAGATAGATGATGTCAGACAGAGAAGAGAACTACACATTTGCCGTATATCTGGTCTGGCAAAGTGCTAGAACTGTAGATTATAGGTGGATAAAAATAATTTTATTGTGGAGACCAGATATTGGGGAAGAAGCACCGGTCCGCTAAAAATACGTTGGAGAGATATAAAAAAAATGTAGGAAGTAGATGGATGAACGCAACTAGAATTAAGAGGAGTGGAAACAATTGGTGAAAGCTTACGCCGAGTAGAATTGTTTAGTAGAATGACAAATAGATTACCTAGCTAGCTGTGATTTCTTTAGATATAAACATATGCTGTTTTCGCATGCTTGCATGCATGTGTCTCTTTTTCAGTTCCAGATACTGACAATGGCACAAATTTACTGCTAAATGTTGCTGTGTTCAATCTGAAAATATGCTAAAGCTATTGTAATTACACTAAGGCCTTCCATGTGGTGAGCTAAAAAAGCTACTACCTACTTAAAATATTATATTTTCTGGGAGCACCTATATGGAGTTGAATCCTGAAAGTAGTGATGGGCATAACCGAACAATTTTCATAACCGAATTATTTGCATTCGAATGATATTAATAACCGAATGATTATTTGAATAATCATTCGAATACATTTTGGGTCTCGATTCGTTTCGGTTTCGCCGGTTGGCGGTTTGCCGGTTGGCGGTTCACCGTCATCTGCATCGGCACCGTAACTTGCAGATAGCAGAGAAACTCAGTTAATCGTTAATTATAATAATTGTATAAATGATTTTTATTCTAAGGAGTTTAAACCATTGAGAATAGCTATATCAATACTAATCATAAAGAAATTATAAATATGCGAATACAAAGTATCTATTGAATCTATTTTTAGTTCCTAAAATTCTCTAGTAGCCACCCTTCCCTTTTCGCTTGCACATCACCGGTATATTTTAGAATCCATAATTTATCTACGTTCAGCCTTCCGCGGTTCTAAGGACGCACACTTAAAATTTTAAACATCGAAATCCACTTCTTGTCCCACGTTCATATCATATGACGACGGATGGGCATCGACTGCTCCGTTATTAAAAATTAAATATAAATCTGTTACGATATTGGAAAATCTTATTTCGCTTTCTGTTTATCCCTTAGTAGGCATAATCAACAGCGTTTCGAAGCAAAAATTTAGGCCGTTATAAATTAATACCAACACAGCTTCGGCAAATCTCATACTCAGCAGAGCGTTATCTTTAATAGGAACGGCCCCATAAATTTAACCCGTCGACTGGGAGTCTCAAATGTGTTAATAACATCAACAAGCAGCCGCGAGCCTCACTTGGGTCAATCAGTACAATCTGCCTTGCTTATGGTTCTGAATGACGTATTATTTACAGAATTTCGATTACTCGCAGGTCGCTGAGATACGGCACGTAGTACGTATCAAGATGAGGTTATTTTTCATTCGAATACTTGGAACGAAAACCGAGTTACAGAGGTTATTTCAATAGAACTTTCTGGTATTCCAAGAAAACCTAGAAAAAGAGGACCGGGTAGACGAAGAATGTCAAGTCTGAAGAACCTGCGACATTGATACTCCAAATCAACAACGAAACTTTTAAGAACTACAGTTAATAAAACAAAAATAGCCATTATTAATGTCTGACAATCGATTTCTCATTTAATATTTGATATTTCCACATTCTTTTGTTATGTTCACTAAAGAATGTGAGCAGTATACGAGACAGATAGATGTATGGAAAGTTCGCTTTTGGCAGCTTCGTAGAAGTCTTTGGGCCAGTACATACGACTGCAAATTTTCAGCATTCCAGCCCGACGTGTTGTTCCCTTTGTCACCAAAATGACAAGTTTCCACGTAGCTCAAGTGTGGATGCCATGTTAAAAATTCGTTTTTTACGAGTTTGTAGTGCCAGCAGACATTATTCCTCGCTCGTCGAACCGAATTTCGTTCTGCAGCCAACAGAATTTTCCTCGGTTGTGTCAAGTCCGCGGAGCTTAAACCGATTTCTCATCTCCATATTAACGAAATTTGGTTGATCTTGCTCCATAACGAGCGATATTTGCCCATTTCATCTCGGCGAGCAGCTGCTGAGATTGAAGGTGTCGAAATTTGGGCAAAATTTAACTAGTTGCCAAACGCGTTGCGCTTACTCACAGTCAGGATTGAAATTGATCGAGTATCCGCCGCGGTTATCTTGCAAAATCGGCCCGCGGTCGATTACCTTTCTAGCTAGCCTACATCGCAACCAATTTAAATTTTCCTCGGTTTTTAACACCTCAGTGAAAGTTCCTACGTGCCTCTTGGTTTTCGTAAAAGGCGCACTCACTTTCAGCCTGCCGCCGCGCCGATTGATAGTTTCTCTTACTTCAATAAAATTCTTGTTTTGCCACTTCCCCTTCGTCTTCACCGGAAATGCGTACGGATGTTGCAAGCACTTCCTGGCTGTAAATTTGTTATCGATGCTTTTCTAATTCGGCGGAAGCCCGGAGTTGAAAGTCCAAGACCTTACACGATGCTAAAATGGGTTGTGCAAAATCCGAGTCGAATTTGTTTATCAAGCCACGATATTTATCGACGGTTTACTTTTCACCTCCAGGTGTTAAGCTTCATGGAATTAATAGTATCGTCTGGTTTATTTTCGTCTCGGATATTTTGGTTTCCCCTTTGTTAACTCGCGCCTTACGCTGGTTGCGTTCTTCCTTACCTTCACCAACACCGAAACGGTAGCTTGAGATTTGAAAATCCAGGATTTATTCTTCATTCGTGCATTTGAAGAAGCATCTCAACTGTATGTAGGAAGGCGCCAGCGTGCATTAACATAATATAAAATGTCATAAATGCGGTAAGACTTTCAGCAAAGTAGCTTTGAACTATGGAATTTGGGTTGCGTTTGAAAGACACTATTTGAGCGGTTTAGGAAATGTGCGGTAATGTCATAATTAAGAATCCTACCGGATTGCACCAGCCGCATTTCGGGAGCATGCAAAACTTACATAAGTTTTAAAAAGCCGAGCAGAGTCGATTAAGGTTAGTAAAACCTGAGATTGCGTAAACAAAGGTTGCATTAAGGCTCAACAGTTATGTATGTCACTGCAGATTTAGAACATCAGGTGGATTCTTTCTGAACCTAAGTTCATGGTAGGATCTAATAGCATCAAAATTATTTGTATAACCATTCAGGGGGTGATTTTGATGTTACTTTCGGCAGTCCAGTAGTAACTATCTCTGCGGTCTGTTTATTTTGTGTTGCCACCAATTTGTCCAGAAATTTGAAATGATCTTTGTAGTTGTTTCTAACCTAACCATTAAAGTAGACGAATTGGTGACGAAGTAACATAAAAACCTCTAACCGTGTTACATAGTTTTACTGTGTATAATTTGAAACGTAATAAATAAGTTAATTGTGGACGACGGTCTTCTCGGCAGGAACAAGAAGTACTAATTGCCTGCCTGTCTTCGATACAGTCGGATAAAACAATCAGCTCGGTTGAGACGCGACTGGAAGTTGGCCGTATACAATCGTCGTAACTGGGGCAATCCGTGCCGTTTCGCGCAATAAATTATCTGTTTTGGCTGGCAACGGATAGCACATCCGTTTCTTAAAGTTCATTCAAAATAAATTCTTCGTCCGGCGACTACATCCATTCATAAATGGGCCAGTCCCGGGGACAAAGCACGACTCCCCGCAGTAAGAAGTCCTAAATTAAACCAACATTTCCGGCTCACTTTTCACATGCACTCTTGCTCACGGGGTATAAATACGTATTTAAAATAAACCGACACGTTTCGGCCGCAATTATCTTCCGCGAAAGATGATGTGGACGCAGAGTCAGTGAGCTTATTAACTGGTGTGATTGTGGACCGATAAATGTGTTCACTTGCCGGAAAATTGCGTCATTATTTGATCCTTTGCCAGACTAATCCTAGATTCACGTTTTCTAGGTGCTAATGAACTCTTACTGTAACGCAATTGTTGCCACTTGTTTGCTGTTGCCCGACAGTTAACGAATTCAGGTGGATTAAGATGGTTGTCATTATGATGACTTGCGCTAGATGACGCTGGCACGTTTTCTATTGAATTTGGAATTGGTAGCGTCTTAATTTTTAGTATTTTAGTAAAAACTTTCCATTTAATTGTTACAAATTACGCAGCTAATCGCTTAAACTGGAATTTAGCAATACCAGGAATAAGAGTGGATGCTCAACACCAAATAAATCATTTAAATTGCAGATTTCTCTTTATGTAATTCGAAGTGTGAAATATTTGTGCAACCTAAATTGCTGAATTGCTTTCTGCGTTGCTGGTTCTAGTTTTAAGTGCCAATCGCTGCACCAGATGAATTAAATTGGTCATTTCGAATTCTATGTCATACATCTTGAAAATGTCACTTCCTAATCATTGGAAATTATTCAAGGTTTACAAAACAGTTATTCTATGTAAGTAGTGAAGATGATCGAATGGCAAATTCAAATTAATATAAAATTATTGTAGAATGGTGGTAGTAGTTAAGGTTGGAATACAACTACCACCGATGTGGATTACCACCGCCTTGGATTACCACCCATATGGATTTATTCCCTTTGAAATTACAACCGACTTGGTTTACTACCGACATAAATTACCACGGACCTAAACTACCACCGACTGGAAACACCTCCAACCGTACTCGACAGCAGTTGCTGCAACATATCTTACGTGAACGACGACCACCAACTTGGTTGTAAATAAAACTGTTCATCTTTAAAATAATACCTCGCAGCAGCTACACGCCTGCCATTGCTTTTTTGTGCGAATTTTTAGTAATTATTTGTAAACCAGCCTGCAAATTGCCATTTAGTTCTCCAGTCGTTTGAAAGACAGCTGTTTTTTAATATGCCCTTGAGTTTTCTAAGAAAGGTGAGACGGAGTGAAGATGAGTATGGTGGATGAGGAAGATGGTTGACTTTGTTTTTCACGAATTTTCGGAACCTTTCTGTCGATTTTAGAAATTTCACAGTCGTTGATTCAAGTTATGCAGTTTCATTTTCCCACTATTTTATGTAAAAATCGAATCGAATTGTATTTTGTTGTCGAAAAATATTTGAACTCGTTTTTTTTTCATTTATAAAATATATGGTCTCTTTTAGTCGTAAATAATCAAACTATTGTTTTTATAAAACCAAAACATACAGTACCTAATCGATTTTTCACAGTACATATACTTTAAAAATCATCTCGATGTATTAGTTCTCTAGCAGAATGAACTGAATCTACCGGTTATTACTAGGAATCTCGTATGTTATCAAAGCATCAAGTTGGTATCTCGACGTCCTACAATAAAACCTGTAAATCCCAATTTTTTAGTATTAAGCTATTGTGTTCAGAAAATACATAAATCAAGAACTGCACAAAAACAGACACAAAGCCTTTGTGTGACAATAACTACTGCGGCTAAGTACGATGGACGTGCAGGAGACGAGCTTAAGCTCGGAGATCAGGCCAGCTCTCGGAAAAAATAAAGCGGGCCTGGAAATGTAGGTAATGACATTTTTGACGGTTATTTCGAAACCAAACTTGCGTTTTATCACGCACTTCATAAAACGTACTAAAAATTCTTAGCAGGGACACAGCCAAGTCGTGGCCCTGTCGCGGTTCCTCCGCGGCCGCCAGTTTATTTGAGCAGTCGTGGAATATGGCTAAGTGTTAAAAACTCCGGTTTAGCACCACGGTTTATTTTGGTCCAAGAATTTATTCGTTCGTGCATGTGGTAGTCATTCGAAGCGGCTGGCCACGCACGACGGAGTACTCTGGAAAATGCCAAAAATTCCTTAATTATGGCCTCACTAACCCATAGAGATAATTATGGGCTGCCATGGGCCGAAGCAGATCGCTGCCTTGCCGTACAATACAGCAAACTAATGAATTAGTAAGGAATTTAATTATTTTGAACGTTACTGCCTGGGAGAGGCACATTTCCTTCGGTCTTAAATTATTTTATACACCTGAATATCAGCTGGCCTCAATGCAGGCTCGTAAAGTTGTAGTTTTACAAACGAGGGTAGTAGAAATAAAACATTTTTGTGGAGTCATTGTTTATTTGCTCGTAAACTGACGCCGAATGGCTCTGCATGATTGTAAAATTTTCAATAACAAATAATGGTCTGGCGGCGTTCGTAGCTTGTCATGGTTTAAAGTAATAGACCTTTAATCTCTCTTGTTTGTCGTCTTTGCCGCTGCTGGTGCAAGAATCATCAGTATGTTTCTATTATATTACCATATACTACTAATAGACAACGCCGTGCAGGAAGTAATTATAGTATAACTTTTTTGTAACGGTAACTGCTATAACGGATAACAGATATAACAACTTTAAGTTATAAGGGAGATAGCTTCCGTTTACAATGAAACCTAATGTAGGCACATTTAATTGTGCATCCTCACGCATCAATTTAACAGGCTCAGGCTGGCGACTTAACCAAAAATTCCGTGACGCCCTTTAGTTCTAAAGATTGTGGATCAGAAATAAGACACCGGGGGAAGCAAGGCGATTAGCGGACCATTGTATGTGGCATGTGGTCACACATACTTGCCCGTAACCAGTGCACAAAACAGCCTAATTCCATAACAACCAGGCATGCAAATGAGAGTAAACAAACATTACGACATTTGGCAATACTTGTTTAGGATGATACTACCTACAAGGGGTTTTGCGGCATTTGTGGGAAATGAGCATCCATGGCTATCCAAGTGCACTTCCTGGATCACAAAGCTAAGTCAGGTGCTTATTAGGTCAATGGTTATTTCCAGGTACAATAGTGCAGTCCCTACGGGACCTATTGGTCACCAACCCAACAATAAAATTATGAGCAACGAAGCTCTCCACAATAACAGCAACGAAACAGTGTTCAACTGAGCCGCACCATCAAACCAGAATGTCTATTTCAAAGCTACTCAAGAAATGATATCTATTACACACCTTATTATTTCTTTACTTCAATTAATCCACGTAATTGCCACAAGTAACACTTCAAAAATCACATACGAGCTCTCGCAGTGGACTGCCACCCTCTATGGTATCAATTTTCACATCAAAGTGCACACTTGCACCGACACCGACTGTCAGCGTAATCGCGAGATTTTAAAAGCCACCCCCGGCTGCTTGAAATAACATTCGGTTCAGTTCGATAGAAATATTTAGAAATTAAGCTGCTGATTTATTCAAAGACTGGTTAAGTTATAACCATGAAAATACTAATTAATGAGAAACTGCAATATTTTCAATTACAAAATAAAAAGGTTCTAAAGTAAATACCACAACAATATGTAACACATTTCCACTATAATAAATAGAGATATAACAAATTTGCTGTTTTAGTGTCGAAACCATAAACCAAAAATTTCTACACGATATGCATATAATATATCGACATGATTTTGACATCAACATCATCGCGAAGACTGATTTACTATTTATGTATTTTATACTCGTGTTTTCAGGCGACAAGCGATTTGTTTTCGTTATTAATAACGCGGTATAAAACGTCTTCTAGCAAATTTTCAAGGTATGCATTTACTTGTAACTAACGGGCGCCGATATCACCTTTCATTCACTGAGAGCACTGTAAATATAGAATTGAGTAATTACTTCAAGGTGTATTGTGTGCCATTACAAAAATTCCCACTGCTCATAAACCATTATTCGTGCCGTTAATTGCATAACTGGCGTATTAATTCGAAACCATGCGCCATCTATGGGAATATTCTGAAAGAAAAATTCCATAGCATGGCCATGACCAACATAGGCTTTCTCACTACAGCTAAACCTGCCAAAACTGTGACACCTGAAAAAAGAAAAGTTCTGCTGTTTCTTATGAAAGCAGCTAAAAATGGATGGGGGTGGGGGTAAGATCACAGAAGGAAATTATTGCTATAATAGAAGAAAAGTTGTCACTCGCGAAGTCAAAGATGTTGAGGAATTGGATAATAAAAATGTTTACTGTTCAGGCTGAATGGGATATGTAGTGGAACAAGGTTTAGTGATCTACTATAACCATTCTACTAGATCTCGTTATCCAAAAGCATGCTAAAAATCTCCCAACGGCTGGGTCGTTGGCAGTACGACATCCGAGTGTCAAACGGCTGAAGCGTGAGTAATATCACTGTTATTTTAAATTAGTACTTAGCGTGAAATGCTTTTCTTCCATTCCGCTAGATATCGTTCCCACATTATTATGCGACGGAATGTAAACAAAGAATGGCTCATTTTGCAGCATTTTGTTTTATTGTCGGTAATTCTATACGTGCTGGAGCGGCGTCACTCCTAATGAATTACTTGAATTAATTCTAGCTTCTCGTAAGCGCAGGGGTGCGACTCTTTACCTTTAACATTTATTAGCCACCTCGGCCCCAACCCCTGCTGACCCACACTTCGAATTAATCAGCCCGTCGCACGTAGCCAATTATCGTCCATCTTCTGGCCCTGTTTTCTTGCGCTCCTCCATTGTTTTTGTAATTATGCGAAACGCGATGAATGGCCGTTGTGAAATTCACGGAAAATTTGGAGGACTCGTTTGGGAAATGAGCTGTTGCTGTGCTGCCATTGTTGCGAAATGGAAGAAAACGTGCGCGGAAGTCCAGATCGCTATCGTTGTTTTGTTCCAAATTTCGACTGCTTCGTTTGTCTATTCTTGTTCTCATAACCTCGCGGAAGGTATTAAGCGCTTGTGGCTTGAAAAGCAGTAAATGCTGCGGTGTGAAAGAACATTAAAAAACGCTTTGTTATGATTTAAGCTGCAGGTGTTGCGCTATGTGGTGTAAGTAGCGTGAAAAAGTAGGTTTGAATGGGAAAGATAGCTTTGAGTTTCCTCGTTCTTGAGCTAGTTGAGTTTAGCAAAGGCCACTAATGACATTGGTGGAAGCTTACCACCAACTTCGGAGTTTATAATTGTTTTACTACGAACCGCAAACAATTGTAGACTCAAGCCCCAGATTCAATTATTACAGACTCAATTATTCTAACCAGCTTCAAATCGAACCAAACAAACGTTCAAGCTACATGGAGATATTGGAGCAGCTACAGTGAATACCGCGCCAGTGTCTTTTACAACCGGTAAGTCCATTAGCTTACGAGAACTCTTCAACTCACTAAAGTACTATGCGTAGCCAATTCGCCACGACCTGAAACAAACTTCAAAATAAATAGATATCTTGGATTAACGATACACATAATTATAGTAAACATGAATTAACGACAGTAAATATGATCCAAAATGTTACATCAGTAAATTTTAGCACTCGTATAAATCACAAACGCGATCTAAACTATAGGCGGAAACCACAAATACAGCCAACTCTACTGTTGCCACTAATTGTAGGAGTTTAGCTAGCACATAAAAAGTTTAATATTTAAATAGGTAAAAAATCTCTGAGCAGACGAAAGTCTATGTCACACCATCACTTTGACAGACTAAACTGATTAGTCTATTTTCATGAGGTCACACAAATGACCCACGTAACCTCAGTGTTTGATCAAACTAGATGTATAGTGTGACGACCAGGCTTGAAAGTTCTTTCAAATCTGTTCTTTGTGACGTAATTCAAACAGACTGATCAGTTTAGTTGGTGAAACTAACTGATGGTGTGACATAGGCTTAAATTAGCGGGCAATTACAAATTTACGATGATGCCGCAGGTTGAACATAGCTACAATAGTATGCCCCTACGTACGTAGAAATTTAGTATGTTCCATAAATAGGCTAGTAATTAGTGACAAACTTGAATGTGGTGCAACACTAACCGGTGATTCCAATCGGTCCGCTTTTGTGTACAAATTCGTTTTTACTTTCACAACACAAGATCGTGTTTTAATACTTCAGCAATGCGAGGCGCCGTTGATAAAACAAACAGCATCTGTGCAAGTGGGGGCACAGCAAGGCCTCGCAGTAACGATTGCTAACCGAAGGAGCAACGCGGAGGACTAAACAAGGACTCGGCAACAAACAGGAAACTCAGCAATGATTAAAAATTTAGCTATCAAATTAGTAGCACAACATAGCTGCTCATACTTTAAAGACTCCACGTCGGCTCTGAAATCCACGAAACACGAGTGCCTATAATCGAAAACCAGAAAAAGGAAGCGTACACATACTTTCAGCTTACAGCTCCAAAACTTGAATCGCGACGCCAGAAGAATCCGCAGCAAACGGAATGGGTATTCAGCCCCAAATACCTTCGATAAATCAACTATACAAACCTTCGCTAGCGCAAGTTAGCTAGGTCATTACTCTGGCCCTCGTCAGTCACTGTAAATTATCCCTAAACTAAGGCAAATACGAAGTAAAAAGCGTGAGATAGAGTCAGAGACGCTTGCAGAAGAGAACGAGGAATAACAAACATCGCCGCAGGTGTGCGGAGACAATTGAATGGCGGATCGATAATCCATATCGCCCGACTGAAGGCCGTTCAAAAGGAGTTCGGTGACCTCAATGACCGTACAAAGATGAGTTTTTCGGACAGGGGCGACCAAAACGCACAAAATCAAACGAGGAAATTAAAGGGACATAATGCGCAACGCCATTTACCCGTAATAAGCTGTACAAAACGTAATGAGCTGTACAAAAAAAGATTAAAATTTAAATTATATCCAACTCATGTAATGTGAAAACATATGGAAGACGTACTGGCATAAAAGTCTAGTAACATAAGTAGCTAAATATTAACATAAGCTCTAGGACTGTTTAGTTGTGCTTATTACAATTACGTCAAGAGTTCACACTTTTTATATTACATTTGATGTTATCTTTTCTTCATGATTTTTTCTGCATCTGATTCATTTTGGTTTGTCCTAGGAAGTAACATAGCACCGTTAACAGTCCGCAGAAGAACACTAATTGTTTTTTGAGAATTATATAACGTGATTCTGATATTTCCAAAAACTCCACATTTGCTTAGGTGAGTTAACTGTCAGGTTCGATATTCCAATGACTATAAAATGAGATAGAACACAAATTGATACACGAACAACCATGGGCATATTTACCTGGTATTCTTAGAATATGGAGCAGCATATGACAAATATCCCAAGAAATATGTTTAGGTGGCAATAAAAAATTAAGAAAAAAAGCCTCAGGGATGATAAAGCCAACGAATTGAGCATAGATAGAGGAATTAACAAAGGTAATCGAAACACACAATAAATACAAAATGGAAACTAGAGGGACAACCCAAATAGAATTAAAACACAGTGATAAGGTGATTCCTCAAGATCTAATATATACTGATATTAACGGGCAGTACAACATTAATATTTGGAAAAAGAATTTTGAAGAGAGGAGGATTGCAGTAAACAACTAGAATATGTGGAGAAATATGAATATCTTGGAAATGTAATAAATGAGGATGATAAAATAAAAGAAGAAATGAGGAATAGAACAAGTAAGTCGCGCAGGCCACATCAACTCCTAGGCTATTGCTCCTCGTGACTACTTTCTTTCCATTTTGCCTTCCATTGTGGGTACACTCTTCTGGCGATACATATATCCTACATCGTTCAAGTAGACCTGGCTGATCTGTCTCAGCAGATATGTTCTTACTTTCGGCTCTTTCAGTATAGAGATGTTCGTTCGGCGTTGCACTATGAACAGTCTCGGTATGCGTCGTATTTCTAACGCATCTGTTCCCTTCTTGTCTGTTTTTTTCAAAGTCTAGATTTCTCTTGCGTGACCTGTTATCGGAAAAATGAGTACTTTGACTGGCTTAAATTGTGTAGCTTTAGTTATGTCCTTAACAAATAAAACAAAAATCTGAAGTCACGGCAGTAGAAATTATACCTGAGAAGAGTGTTGCAAAAGACGGGAACAAATAGAATTAGAAATAGAAGCATAAGGTACGACTTAGTTCAATCAATGGCGGAAGAAATAGCGACAATGTAATTACGTTAGTATGGAGTGCCTATATGAAACGCTATAGATGAAGAAAAAACTAGCTCAATAAGTTCCTAAGATCACAATATGCTCAAGTCTCTTGTTCTGTTGTTTATTTCGCTTTTACATATTTGAAAGAAAGCGATTCTCATTGCGAAACAATCAACACAGCATTATAAACAAAAGGGGGAGGTCTTTGATAACTATCTTCCATTTTTAATAGAATCCCCTGTAACATCAAACCCAATGTAGTTTATTGGCGATAATGCATGGACAAGTCGATCGTGACTACCATGCATAACGTGCAGCTCTGCGATCAATATTCAAACTGATCTAACAGTGCAGCCTACTTCCTAGTTTCTAATTTCGATAAGTGCATTTCGGACGTTTCGAGCATACTATGGATATGTGTATCACTAGGGCAACGCGAACCGTTCGGTTCATCTAGCAGAATATTCGCCTGTCAATCGGGACCAAAGCCCCAAGGTGCTCTTGTAAATGTTAAGGGCATAATAAAGTCAGCCGATGTTGTTCAACAACTTTTCACTCGCATGTTGTCGAGAATGCTGGCAATAAATAGATGCCCCATAGGGTTTTCCAATTTATTTCGGTGGTGTGCGTGTAGGGTTTTAAAGAAATTTTGAAATTGACTGGACGTTTTTAGGTCAGGCTTGTAACGTTGCATAAGAATAGACTAAGTGCGCCTACGCGTCGAGCGATACGTCCATTTTAATTATACATATTTAACACTCCTGCATTGTTTGATATTATGCGTCATGCACGGCTTTATAGGCATTGTCTACATAATAGTCAATAATATGTTGTAGGGATCAGTCCGCTAACGGTAAAGTAAGAATGCGCAGCCTACGTATGGATGCTAAAATTCGGTTATTTATTGTGTAGGCTTTGTTCTGTGTGGCTCCTGCTGTAATCTGTGTGACAAGCTGAATATAAGGTTTCTTATATAGTTTATAATAATATACCGAGTAGTTAATGTAATTGCATAACTGGTAACACCATGAACATTGTGAAGTTTGAGACAAGTGTAACTCATACGGTTTGTATCATAAAATTTAATTGGCTCAAAAATTTCTCCAAGCGGTGTTATGCCGTCATTATAGAATTCCGGCATATAGATTTTCTTATGAGTAATAATTGTTTTAATCTAAAACATCTAGCTTAAGACACATTAATTTAGTCTTCGTAATCTGTTAAAATGGTGCTTTCAGTGTGGCATGGTCGTTATCATATTATGTTATATAATGATCACGCCGTATATGCGACAACTTCGGCTAAAGAGAATTCGTAAGTGACACAGACATTAATTATTGCGCACCCTAGACAGAGGAAATCGGTTTAAAATCGATCCAGCGATTTATCAATATCTACCTTTAGTCGAGAGTGCAAATGAGGCAGAGAGTGAAAAGCTCTCTGCCTCATTTGCACTCTCGAATTTAAAGGTGAGAAAGAATATAAATTTATAGCCGCGCATTCTATCACTTAAAAAAATCTTACCTGAACCCAAATTCGAACTCGCGACCTCTGGCTCGGTAGTCAAATATGCATTCCACTTACGGCCGGTCTTATAAAGACCACTAATCTGAGGTTAACTTTAATTTGTTGTTAAAACAAACAAAAGGCCATCAAAACATTAGTGCTTATGACAGTTTATTCACTAGTAAACAAATTTTGATGCGCTTTTGTTTATTTTAACAAGGAATTAAAGTTAACCTCAGATTAGTGGTCTTTATAAGACTGGCTGTTAGAGATGTAAAATTCGCGGTAATTTTTGTTCAGAAGAATATTCTCAAGAATGCTACCGAGATAATTCTTGAGTATATTCTCAAGAATTATTCTTTCGCATTCCTGTCTTCAGGATGTTTAAACCTGCCAAGTTTTATAAAAATTATTATGGGTTATGAAAATAACTCTTTAACTGCTTTGTTAATAATTAAAAACGATTAACTTAAAGTAATGTGCAACTCGAACCTTTCGTAAACTATGTAATTTAATGATTAATTATGTCTGTATTTATTTACTGATGAAGATAACAAAATTTGCGAAATATTTAACCAAATTTGTAATTATTAAAGAATATTTTGCGACAATATAATTTTTATTATTCAAACAAAAATCATGAATAATTGATATTAGCAATTTGACATATCAAGCTCCAAAATAATGCTAATTTAGGCATTATTGTTAATACACTAATCAGTAGATACACCAGCTCACATCACAAGGAATGCGTGAACAAAACAGACTGACTGGGATTCCCATACAATGTGATCGCTAATCAGCTGCTCAAAACACCCGAACACCCTACAGATAGAAACACTGGGATTCCCCTGATAGCCACAGTTGTGCTAAGCAATTTTTTGTACCCATTCACTTACTCACATTGTCCTTGTAATATTTGAGAATATTCTTTATAACAAGAGAATAGTCTCGTTCTCGAGAATATTTTTTTAAGAATAATCTTGACTCCCATCACTAATTCCACTAGACTAGAACGACAGCGTAGTTACGTTAGCGCTTAACGGCTATAAAGAGAAACGATTCCATTCAAAAGCATTTCAGTTCTTTACATTAATATTTCACACAAACTGGCTCAGAAATAATCGCGATAGGTAGGTTATGTCGTTCTCGAGATACGATGTTTACATCTACCCAGCGGGACACCTTTGATAAACTTAATTTTTCAACTTTCTTTTAACGCCAAAGTGGTTGCTGTTTTCACAAAAGTTATGCGGTTTCATGAGATCGTTCATATAATTTTGATTTGGTCGCGATTGGTTGAGGGGTTGCGGCAATAATTGGAAATTAGTAAAAATGGTCGAGCTTGAAGATTTTATTGGCCCACAAAGCAGTTCAAATACAAAATTTGGGGAAAGGAAAATTTTAATTATGTGGAACAATGAAACGGACTAGCCACTATGATTTTCATGTGGATCACTAATTCCAAGTCCCGTAAGTTACCATTTAGAAAATCTCCCGGACACAATGGCCACACGGGATATTATCAAGACTCACCGTATACAAATAAATAAATGAATGAATATGATAACCTCGTTTGATATGTCAGTGGCAGCACACGCTATTGGTATATGAAACGCAATTTCATGCTTTTGACATGTCTATGTAGCGATAGTTTGTTTATCTTTCGACCGTTTTGATTCATCCAACCCCAATAATATTCCAGAGCGGAGATAAGAAACGCCCCAGTCAGGAGTGAGAAACTAGGGGACAAGAATAGGCAGCTTCGCGTCGAAGTGATAAGCGTGATGCGTTCGGTAGTTTACCTAAGGGCGCAGCCAACTTGTCTCGATTAACCCCATAAAGCCCGAGATAAATTATTCATTATCTAGACGAAGTCTCAGTGCTCGTGTTTATGGCCGTTTACGCCTTGTGGTTTTTCACAAGCAGCGCTCGTTATTAATAAAGCGTTAACAGATGGAGCTGCGGCCGTGAAAAAATATGGCCCCAAGAAAGCAGGTGACTAATGGCTCCGACGAACTTAAACGGGCACCGTATTATCAAGATTAATACCGGGTTGTGCTGCTATCAATCAGCCTGTGCCCTTACCGTGATAATGGAATACATCACAGCCCAAGCATGACTCCTCTACTAACCGAAACACGCCATTTTCTCATAGAAAAATCGATCTCGCCGTCTAGTTTCCGCCGGCTCGCAATTTACAGCCGCGTGATTCGAAGTAGGTAACTACATGCAACTTTTCCATATCCGCTACCGACATGGTACCGATAATTTAATGGCGTGCTCGCATTTTATCGCCGTCGATCGCGGACCAACGAAATCCGCAGATCTTTCGCACCTGACCCGCGGCGCTGGATCCAATCTATTCGACGCTGTATGTCTATGCACTGCAACCATAAAGTTACAGCATGTTTTTAACTTTCAACTTGGTTTAAGGCTGCATGCAAATGGTGCTAAAGCTTAGTTGGACTCGACTTTAAATGAAATTTAATTTTTATGATTATTTCTCATGCATTTCGTTTAGCTTTTAAAATCTAAAATTATTCATAGACACGTTCGATGCTGCTTTAATGCATTTACTCTTATTTACAACTTTAGTCAAACTTAAATTGAAACAGCACCGACCGTGTGTAATAAGGCTTTGTCGCTCTTCTGGTCAGGTTTCTGTGGGATGCAGATTCACGCAGTTCCATGTGGAAACGTTTAGGCGCGAGCTTTTGGGCGCGAAGCCTTTAGACGCGGTCACTATTAGGCGCGCGTTCGTGTAGGCGCGGGGACAGTTAGGTGCCACGTGAACACGTTTCCGCATGGTTTGAACGTATACTGTATTGCCTAACTGTAAATAGTTACATAACTACTAGTTCTTTATGTTAACTACTCGCAAAATGTGAGCGTTGTTTTAAAGTCTGAACGATTTCGACTAGTAAAAGATCCATTTTAACGTGTTGCAATTTTCGTGTAAAAACTGGCATTTTGATATTATATTTTGACATTTCTAAATGAGTAATGTTATTATCTAAAACTTTCGTAAATAGCAGCTGTGCCGTTATATCAATAGGTTATCATATCAACAGTAAACGCTAAAAAACTGGCTACCAAAAAAATATGTAAATCTTTAAAGATTTAGAACTTTTGAATGGAGAGTCCGATCTTTAAAAACTTGTTATTAAATGATTGCTCTGATATTTGCCTAAAACACTGCATACATATCACATCAATTTTTAACAAAAGACATCTACAGAATGTTATTTTGAAGAAGCCGTGCTGCTTAAATTTTGAAATGGCACATGGCGAAAAGAGATGTTTACAAAATTCAAAACACATTTGGAACCAGAAGATGCCCCTTCAATAAGTTGTTGCATACATGATGTTCAAAACAGCCCATTCAAAATTTCAAACTCGTTAAAAATAATATCCTCTAGATTTTTTAGTGTTCTATATGAGCAGTATTTACGTATTCTCCAAATCAAAAATTAAAAATTAATAATTTTTTGAGTGGTTAATTTTTTTGTCGCTCAGAGTACACTGATTACGGCAGTTGACGTAAGTTTAAAGTAATATGTCTTCGAAACAGGTGATGGCATAGAAAATATATAACCTACAACAGAACATTCTTTATTGAAAAACTAAATAAATATAAGAATACATTACATTTATAAATTTCAACCTCAGTATTTACATTTCAAGGTTCATTTGGTAATTGTGATCAACAGCTTTAAGATAATCAACAATAATAAGCTCCTAAAAAACATATATTGCAATTATCTACACAAATAAATCTACGTCTGTTTAGGAAAGAGGTCTAGTTACATAACTTATTTCAGCTAAGTAATAATGCACATTTCAAGATTAATATGAATTTTATTCATGTGGCACCTAACTGTCCCTGCGCCTAAAGGTTCGCGCCTATACGTACACGCGCCTAATAGCGTCCTTGTCTAAAGCGTTCGCGCCTAAAAGTGCGCGCCTATAGAATCGCGCCTAAATATCCTAGACCGACTTCCATGTGTCACTATCTCGCGGATCAAGCAACAATTTTCGTAATTTAATTTTAAGACTAGAATCATGTGAACCATTCGAGACATCAGACTTTGCTTTTAAGTGTAACTTGTTTCTAATTCCATGAATATATTTCCAACACAAAACAACGCTACAAGTTTGTAATATTTTTTACACTCATATCAAATTAAATATCTTTCAACAAAACTGGTTAAACAATATTTTGACGACGTATTTCAATTGTTTTCCATTACAAAGATACGAGTAAAACATTTTGAAGCCCACTAACATTACTTTTCATTTTCAGTCAAATACTCAAAGGCACAATGACAAGGACAGCAGAGATGACAGATTGTCGAACAACAACATCAAAATCTCGCCCATTGCCACCCCCTCGCAGCCAACGCCGCCGGCGTCGCCGCAGCAGGCGACAGCCTCAAAAAGGCTCCTGCAAGACACCTTGGCCCGGCCCGCGCCTTATCCTATGATAGTCATCCCAGATAAGGGCTACTGGGTCGACGGCACGGACCACGACTGCCACTACGACCACCGGGGGCAGCCCTTCGTGCCCCACGGCACGTGGAGGGCGAAAATTGAAACCGACGACACCGCCAAGTGTTACAGGAGATTTTTCGTCGGAAGGGTGAGTTATTTTAAGCTAGCCGCACACGACCGTTACCGACTTGATACCAGACGTGTCAGTCTAAAACCGACCGTGCATGGGGCGTCCAGTTTATGCGTGATGGCTTGTCAAATTGGGACAGACAGTTGCGACGTGTTGGATTTTCGTTGTCGGTTTCACTCTGATGTCATGCTTGGAACCGAACGTGTATAGGTCGGGACACGGTCACTAGTTTTTGTTAACCATAATACTTAGCTTATAAAGCACAGGAATTATGAGCGTCCTATTAATCTCTAATGACTCGAGACGTTGTTATTTGTCATATGGAATTAAACTACTAGGACCGCATACGTATAATTTTTTAAATACTGTAAGAATGCAGATACGCAATTTTTTAGGCTGATCAGATACGAACTTGTTTGTTTAGAAGATAGAGACTCGTGTCAGGCTTGACATGAATGTGGTAAATCCTTTTAAGCTCAACATAACATTTGTGGCTTGACATGCCGGACACCAAGCTGGGAATGACCGTGTGGGCCCAACTTTAGATGCGCGCGGTAATCTCATAATCAGGTAAACGTGAGGGGTGCGACGCTTGCTGCAGGCGCTCAAGGGTGCAAACGCAACTCAAGCAATAGAAGAGGATTAATTAGCGCAAATCAGAGTGGTGTTGGAATGGGGGTGTTAAAATCCATTTTGACAAGACGCTCGAGCGCATATGTATAAGGTGTTCAAATAACACGTGCGTAGGGGTTGGGTGTGGTTCTGGATAATAAAAATTGTGGCAAATTACATTTTGTTACAAACTAATCCATCCCTTATATTATATTATTCTACGTGGGCAACCTTATTTGAACATCCTGTACATATTCAGTTACACGTTTCTAAAATATTTCTATAAATATGTGTAGGGCATGTGCTTATATCGGAACATACAGTGGTTGAAAACTGTTAAATGGGGAACAGTGGATGAGCTTGATGTGGGTATCTGCTTTTGGTTTTATTTTTGATAAAAAGTGCAAATCGTTAACCTGAAGGGACATATAGATCTGTGTTCTACCCTAAACAACTTGGGCCGTTCATTAAAAACAATGTAAAATCGCAAAATCAAAAGGGTTAAAACTAGTTTTAAGAATCTAGTTTTAATTAGAAAGCGACAAAAATAATTTACAGCACTCTATGATGATAATAATTACAGCAAGGATAAAACTTGAAAATACAAAAATATGCATGAAACATATGTAAAATGTGCACTTTGATATGCGCAAAATTTTGGTAAATATTAACCTTTCTATTTGCACTTACATAATACACATGAAAAATAACCAAACTGTAATTATTTCTAAGCTAAATACATATAGTTACATATTAAAGTATAAATACCTATATAATCTAATTTAAACATTGTATAATTAAAAGTTATTTTAAATTTTCAAAGAAAAACATATTTATCTTCGAAAGTAATACACTCAACATTACACGATGCTATTGGAGCAAATGTTAGTTTTTCTATTTCCGCAACATCATAGTTTCCTTTAACAAAAATATTTGGTTTTTTATCCTGAAGTTCTTTAAACCTACTGTACTTTTCTAAAACGGAAGAAAGTTTTTCTTTAACCATAGCCGCAGCCTTGGGAACGGTTTTAATTTTGTCTATCGCATTTTGCACGATTTTGAAATTTGTAATGTAATATGCCACATTATGCTTCCTCTGGCTAAATATGCACTTTGCTTTAAAATTGCAGAAAATATGCATTTATGCATGCAATATGCAAATGCATAATTATCCTTCCTCTAATAATAACAAAATGGTTTATAGCTTATGTACGTTTATTTCCCTTAGATGGACAATCGCGATTTATTAATTTTGACGTTGTGAACATTGTAATGGAGTATATTATAAATTCAATAGACTATAATAAATTTCAAATAAGAATGCAGTAGGTGGCGCTCTAAACTTAAACTCAGTTTTACAATAGGAATATCAAGTTTGTTTTACTGTTTGTGTTTTACAATAATTTTGCCGTACATAATTCAAATAAACATTGTAGAACAGCCTTTTTTGTCCACTATTTATTGGTTTTCCTTTAATATATTTAGGATTCATGGCAAATGTCAAATTGACATTTTCTTTAAATATCTGATTTTCAGATGGTTGTAATGATTACTTTGTTTCGACCAATCACGGCCATAGTTATGATTACTACTTAGTTCAAAGTACTGCATGCTTATTTGAAATTTGGTATAGTCTAAATGGCTTAGATATACTATACTATGTAGCAGTAACAGAGCACCACGTAAACTACGAATAGCATTCACTGCACACATTGATTCTGGATTTTAAGTGGATCTAAGAACAGGTATGTACTGACACGAACAGTTCGAGTATAAAATCTGCGTGAACAGCCAGATTAACCGTAGAACGAGGAACATTTTCTCACAAGACCAAATTTCTTAAAAATTTAGAAATCCGCCCGGGTTAAGAGAGAGAAGGGTTAGTTATGGGTATAACGGAAGTGTCAAAATATATATGCATGTATATAGGGAAAAATCGGTCGAAATCAACAAAACTATGCCATAGCATAGATGCAAGTGACATTTGGTTGTAACAGTAGTTGGTATTTCAGTATTTTATTTATTCGTTCACCCAGCGAAAAAGGTTACTGAACTGTTGCAATCACCAAATCAGGAATTTCGTCGTTATTAAATGCAACGCCATCAGATTGAGGTCTTTATTGTCCGCGTACAGTCAGTCAGTCGCACATCGGACATGGATTCTTCCGTTATTAACCATGTGAAGCGTGGCAGGTAGCTATTAAATGTCATAGTAACAAAGACCAAAAGAGGCGATAGGAGTGATCCACCAGATCTAATTAAGTAGAGCAACGTGTAATGTTTCCGGCTGACGCTAGCAGCGGAACTAATTACTTTTTTCTCATACTTTTGAGGAACATTACTCACCCGAGAGATGTTATTAAGCTGTAAAAATCGTAGACATGCTTTTGGTATCAAATTAAAGTTATTAGCGGCGGAATTAATTCAGAAAACGCCCGATTTAGAATTCGAGAACAAGATATAAAAACTATAATTATGAAGTAACAGGGAGGAGAAAAAATCGTTTCGCATTTTTTAACTTTAAACTACAAACCAAGCCCAAAAGTCAGCGCCATACGTCTACCAAGGAAATCAACGTGTGGGCAAATCAATTTTACTGGCAGACTAATAATGTAAAAAGTTGATGCGAAGGTGGCATTAGAGTACAAAATTAAGGCAGATAATAGCGGAAATCGAAAATTACGGCTGGCGTTTCTATATTTATTCAAACTTGACCTTTAGGAGTGTTTAAATCAAATCTATTATAAAAAATTGGACTGGTGTTGGGTAATGTATTCATTATACTGTGTGTTCAAAAACAAATTACATAAGGGTTGGTCATGGAATATAAAGATAATGACAACAGCAAGCTTTAGAATTTCTAATCACATCAGCTTATAATTTTTAGGGTAGGTTTGTCGCTGGCATGTTATAAGTAATTACATTCGTTAAATCATTTATATTCTGATTAGTACCTAATTCAATAAGTTACCTGCGGTTGTGTAAGCCGATTATACATCCATTGGCTAACGTTTAAACACAGACTTTTGTATAGCAAGCGTCTGCAGTTGTGTTCATGGAGATTAACTTGCATTGTAAATACATCAGTTTTTGAAGAAATGAGCTTTTATTTTAATGTAGACGATAACAACTAAATTGCTATACTGTTAAACAAATAAACACAGATACAAAAAAATGAACATTAACAACGCTATTTAATATGGTTACTGTTTTATTGAAGACACAAATTTACTCGCCTTTTCATACTATTAAAAGCATTCGAGGAGTTATACAGGGTGTCTCGCGAAGTTCTCCCGACACTTACGGAGCACGTTCTTGAGATCATTTCAACCAAAAAAGTTCATATGAACATGTGTCCTATTCTCAGTATGAGATTGGTCGAGGTGGGTTATACAATTGCCCGGCCAGATCTCCAGATCTAAATACACCTAGATTACAACATACAGCGAATTTTGAACGCTGCAGCACAAATAAAAGAGCCATGCTAAGGTAATTAATGGAACGCGTGGTATTCACAGGCGTGCGGCTAAATGGTTTGAAGTAGGAGGTGGAATTTTTGAACATCTATGAGTACGTTATATTAGTCTGCAGTCATTTATTTTGTTATTTTTGATGTCATAGAAAGAAAAATTATTTAAGATTAATTTAGTTTGAAATGTGTATAGCTCAATAAATACTGAGAATAGGACACATGTTCATATGAACTTTTTTGCTTGAAATGATCTCAGAACATGCTCCTTAAGTGCAGGGAGAACTTCGCGAGACACCCTGTATATGTGCACGCTGTTCAATAATACTGTTTCTCGGTATTCGTGATAAAGGCCATATACATACATTATTTTTCAAATAAGGGAATATAAAGTAATTTAAAATAGTCAAGTCTGGTGATCTAGGTGGAAATACTGGATTTGTAACTAATTATTCGATCGTCAAAAATTTCAGGAAGGTAATTAATGGTCCCTTCAGCAGTGTGGGCAATCGCACCATCCTGTTGGAAGTAGCCGTGCTGGAGCTCATCCACATGAAGCTGATTAATAAATTCATTTATAATATTCCGGTATCTAGGAGCAGTAACAGTTTCGTGGAAAAATATAGGTCTTCGAGACACAGCAATCCTCCAAATACCAACTTTTACCGAGTAAAGAAGGGGAGTTCCACGAAAAGTATGAGGATTTCAGCACGCCATAGTCTGATATTTTCTGAATTTATTTACTCCGAAACGGTGAACCAAGCCTCGTCAAAAAAAGTTACATTTAATAATGCATGATTATTAATTAAATTTTGTTGGAACCACTGGCAATATAAAAGTCGCCTATTGTGATGTACTGGCAGCAATTCATGTATGGCGCAAGTATTTTGTACGGGAATAGCTTTAAATCTTTTTTAACAATACTACGGCAAGTTCCTAATGATATACCAGTCTTCTGCAAAAGTCTACGCAGCGATGTAGTGTGTTGTTCGTTGATACGTTGGCGAACATCATCAACTGTGTTTTGATTACGAACTCTTGACCTATCAGTTCTACCTCTATGAGTAATAATGCTCCCTGTATCTCGGAATAAACCAGCACATCTAAGTGCGCTGTAAAAATATCCTTCAAGGAAGGATATTGTTGCCGAAATCCCTCCAAAGGTGACACCGCACTGTTAATCCATTCACCTTTCACCCGAACACCATTCCGAAAATATGATTCAATCATAAATCATAAACCATTATAATTGTAGCTTAATTAAATTTTCAATATAAACTTATGCCAACAACAACAGTGGTGACAGTTAATGAATTCTAAAGCTTGCTGTTGACATTACTTTTATTTTCCATCGCCAACCGTGTGTAATTTCTTTTTGAGAAAGTATAAATTGAAAGGATCGAGTTGAAAATTGGAAAATTGAGGTGACGATGATTTTGTAACGCTGAAGTGCCACAAATTATGGCCGAAATTTTCGCGTGGGATATTCGGTAAGCATCTTACCCTACATTTTGTCAGGAAATGAAGACTTTGTACCGTTCAAATGCCACAAATTAGGGCAGAAATTTTCACTGAACTTGCACGAGTGCATAATTATCACAGAAATGCAAGAATATTACTCTACATTCTGTTTGCTCAGGAAACGAAGACTTATAACGTTCAATGCCACAGATTAGGGCGGGAATATTCACTGACTTCAATTATATCTATCCATGGAAACTAAGATACATAGTCTGTTTCACTATAAGAGCTGTGTGAGTATGTAGGGAAGTATTTTGGAAAATATTAAGTGTACATAGGATATTCTGTAAGAATATTGCTCTACATTGTGTTTGCTCGTGATACGAAGACGTAACGTTCAAATGCTTCAAATTAGACCAGAAATGTTCACTCAACTTGCACGACTGTGAAATTATCACAGGAATTCAATTATTTCATGGAAACTGAAATAAGTCTCACACTATTGGCTGTTTGACTATGTAGAGCATTACCCAGGGGAATATTGAGTGCACGAGGGATATTCGGTAAGCATATTGCTTTACATTTTGTTTGTTCAAGAAATGAAGACTTTGTAACGTTCAAGTACCACAAATTAGGGCCGAAATTTTCACTGAACTTGCACGAGGGCAAAATTATCACAAGAATTTCATTATTTCCATGGAAACTATGATAAGACTCACTCATTTAACTGTTGTAAAGGAGTATTTTGGGAAATATTCAGTGCACTTAGGATATGCGGTAAGAATATTGCTCCATATAGTTTTGTCAGGAAGTAATACTTTATAACGTTGTGTGCCATCAATATTCACTGATTTTTCAGGAATACACAATTAATTATCTGCTGAATTCAATTATTTCCATGGATACTAAGATAAATAGTCTCACGCTATTGGCTGTTTGAGCATGTAAAGCTATATGATGGGGAATATTCAGTGCACGTAGGAATCTGTAAAAATATTGCCTTGCATACTATCTGCTCAAGAAACGAAGATTGTGTAACTTTAAAGTGCTGAAACTAGGGCTGCAACGAGTAGCTCGCGTACTCGGTGCTCGTCAAAGTTTTCACCGAGTAATGAGTACTCGGTGCTCGGTCTTATATTCACTACGCGGCCGAGTAACAAGAATTAATTTAAAAAAATAGGGAAGACGTCATTTTTATCTGTATTCTTAGCCAACAACTACAGAACGAACAAACATTTGGGGAGCGCTGTCAGTAAAAAGAAACAGTATGAAGTGAGATAATATAATCATGTTACTAATCATTATCGTAACTAAATTTACTAAGATATAATATGTAATCCGGTCATCAATAATCAAATTCAATACTTGTAATTAAAAATAGCACGGGTATGATTCAAATATCCAAGTGTCTCTCCGTTTTCTGCTTTCAAAGAACTTCTTTTTGACTCGAAGACGTTTTTCGTCTCTGAAAAAAGTCTTTCACTAAAAATGGTGGATGCTGAAGCAGATAAGTACTGCTTGATAGCCTTGACTAAATGTGGATAGATATTTTGATTAACTTGCCACCAATGGAATGGTGATCGTGTTCCATCAATTATAGGTAATTTCAAGTAAGTATCAATTTCAGTTTGCAGTATTTCCCTTGTTGATAAGACGTGACTTGAAGAGCTGGAAATTGACGCTGAAGCAATAGAAGAAAACATATTCCAAATAGAAGTTTCGGGCTTCATCTTTTTAGTCATTGGAATAAGAGTGTTCAGTGGAATATCATCATCGCCAGAGTCTGATAAACTATTTTCTACAATATTTGGTATATTTGGTTTTTCTGGTTGGACATGAATATGATCTTTCAAAAGAAGACTGATCAGCTTCTCTCTAATTAATTGCATTTTTGCAACTGCCTATGAAAAATATATCTTTGAACCAGGGGTCTAATAAAGTGGCGATAGAATAATTGGGATTTAAGTCTATATTATTAAAACGGCTATCCAAACCTTTAATTAGACTATCTTTCATGGTTTCCACTAAATTCGTCATACATTCTAAAAGATATTTGTTCAGAGTCCTTACACTTGGTATTACTTCTGATATTAGAGCCATCTCTGAACTAAAATACCTAGTTGTCTTTTTAAAAGGCTTTGTCAAAGCGTATTAAAAGATAAAACATTTTGCTACTCGGCCAATGCTCTAAAAGCCGAGTACTCGGTACTCGGTCAAGTAAAAAACTAGAGCTCGTTGCAGCCCTAGCTGAAACCTGAAAATTGAGTTGACGGCAGAAACCTGTATATCATTATCATTCGCTATGATCTATTAGTTCTAATTGAACCTTTCAAAATCCATCTTTCGGCCATCCTACGTTTCGTTTAGCTTCTATATAAAAACTTTCTTGTCTTTTCCAATGTAGTCGGTTCTCGTCTCGTTCGATAGACCGTATTCCCTATGGATTATAATCCCATCCCATCCCACTAGTTTTTATTCTTCGTCAATTTTCTGCATTATGTGTCTAGCTTTTTGAATCATATACTAGAATAGAAACTGGTAGTGTGTTGTATTATTTTATAAAACATTGTACTTCTTCGAGCTGTTTCCCGTTTCTGCCACCAATATGTTTGGGACTTTTGGCATTTCTTTGTAGAGTGTCGTTTTGTATAGTATATGAGATGTCTAGGGTTGCCACCGTCCCGATTTTTTACCGGTGGTCCCACGTCCCGGCGCAATAGCTGCCCGGGCGGTAAATGTCCCGATTTTGAACTTTAAGACATGAAGTTACAGAAAGTACAATTGGAAAAACACGTAGTTTATAATTATTATCAAGAATATTTTAAATTTGTCATTATTTTGGTGTCGTCTCAGATGCGGTCGTTGCGTTTGCGGTTATGGTGATTATCGTTTCATATGCGGTCAACGTCAAAAATTGTAAGTATATCTTAGAATTTGCTTTTACAGAAAGAAATCTCGTTTGCGGTCATCGTTGTTAAAATTTGTCCTGTTCTCTACATTATTTATAATTTATATCTTGCATTATTATGTTTTGATTCAGCGATCGCCAGGTGAACACTGCAAAATTATTTTGATTAATAAAGGACCACATACTGTAATATTATTAATAAATAAGTCAAATATTAAAAAAAACAGAACGAAAATTTAAAAAAATCCGTGTAACTTTGCAAACTTTTAAACACGTCAGTGTTATACTGACTGCTTGTTTCGAGCCTAGATCAGGCCCGAGGAATGTTTTAGCGGTACAAAAATAGTTGACCGCAACTGAAACTCCTGTAAGAGTATATTGTAGAATGATTTAAACTGGTTTTCGTCAACCACATATATGGTAATAATCACCCTGACCGCAAATGCAACGACCGCAAGTGCGACCATTTAATTAATTTGAGTTTACCTTCGATAATGCTCTTGTACAAGGTATTTTATGATGAATATTTTAAGTATTTGTATGTTACTACTTAAATTAACTTACTTTATAATTTTTATTTCTCGTTTTAGAAGGCACTTGACATATAAGTATAATAATGTGTATATTCGATTTGAATTTCTAAAGCTTTGCAAGTTATTAAACCAATGTGCTGAAACATTATTTTTAATATTAATAGCAATGTGTAATAGAAAAGATGTACTAAATCAAATATTTATTTATTTATTTATTTATTCTCTAACAGGCTAAGGCCTAATTACAAGAGAATATAATAGGTTAATGAATACGCCAGGTTTAATTAATTCTTGGCTGAAAACACATTGTAATTGGTAATATTTCACACGTTTTTTATTTTGTCTCTTACACCCAGGAGTTCGAATGGTTCGAAAATGGCAGTTTTTTACTTCCTTTTACGATAAAGGAAGTATTGGATTCGCCCCAAAAATTCGAAATTGAGTTTTCAACAGATCTTCACGTTTTCGAGTCCCCTGAACCCAAAAAACATGTTTTTGTTCATTGGTCTGTCTATGTGTGTGTGTCTGTCTATCTGCCCGTCTGTCTGTGTGTCTGTGAACAGAATATCTCAAAAACGAAAAGAGGTATGACGGTGAAACTTCTTTGTACTATCTAGATGCGACAGCAAGCTTTTGAAGAAAATTGCATAACCGGAAGTAGGTGTTTACTCTTGTAATTTTTCAGTTTTTTTCGATTTTTCAAAAACGCCTCGAGCGATATTTTTAAAACTTTACATTTTTATTACATTTTTAATGTGTATTGATGTGAGGTAGGTGATTTTCCAGATGAATACTTTTAAAATTGGTTTCTTATGTTTTTTTTTTATTTTTTTATTAACTCCTATTTTAAATAGAACACCCGGTGTATTATTACATTTTTGAATTCAGCTTAAAATTTTAGAGAAAATTTGTCTGTTCAACTAACGCTCTATTTTGTACCGTTTTTGTAGAATTTGTAATTTTTGAAAATTTTTGACAAATGCTTAAAAATTAAAAATCCATTTTTTGGCGAATTATAAGATCACTGTAAAAGGAAGTTGTGTGAGTGTATCACACCAGATTTTTAATAGGGTTACATTGTAAATGCTTTCCGGAGAGGATCCCCGGGCCCCTCACACCGTTGCACTTGCACGTCACGGTTATCATTTTTAGATATGATATGAAATAATGGAATTACATAATAATTTCTTGCTCTGGTACGTTCACTCTTAAAAACTAACCGCTGGTCCTTTATAATCGGTCGTTAATCATGCAAAGGTTGCAGGATCAAGTATCGAAATGGTTCTAGTAAATTTAATTACCCAACAATTATTGGACAAAATTGTGGATGCCTAGAATCCAAAGCGCAATAATTGCATAAAGCCTATATAGGCCAATCGAGGATGTGCATGTCTGCCAGAATATTAAAATCTAATCGACTTGAACATCAGCTTTCACTAACTGTCTCACAGTCTCACCCACATACAGTTGTTGCAATTATTGCCTGGCATTAATGGGGAATTGTCATCTTTTTGCCTGCGAATGGAGGTTAGATTTCGTTGCGCCAAATGGAGTTTCGAAACCACCGTAAACGCCAATTTCGCCGATTGTTAACTTTCTCCAGCAAACAGTCATCGCAGCTCCCAACGTAGCTGGGTCGAATTCATTGTGAGCCTTGTTGCACCTTTCACCAACCCTCATTAATGTCGCCTCAGCTCCGTCGTGACCGCCGTAATGAAGAACACAGTACCTTTATTGCGCCTTTTTATCAGCGCCAGATACCAAGATATTCGAGTCCAGAACAAAGAAGGTATTTCGCGAGAAACCTAAAACCAGCTGCTGCTTTGTCTAAATGGCGGGAGTAATTATTTAGCATAGAAAAAGCTGGCCAGCAGTGCCGTTGCAAAACGTTCCAGAACGAAATGGCCGCGAGTTCTCAAGTTCCCATGTATGATTACGGTTCAGCGGCCATGAAGGCCCCTCGCTACATACACCGCGTCATGTACAATTTCTTGTTTTAATGTATAGGTACCCTCGTCGTGATTTTCATTAATGCTGCGTACGGCAAAAAATGTTACGAAACATTAGCCGCGCTCATTTCGTGTCCACTTTGTGCTATTTGCCCAGCACGGTCGTTTGCCATCTTGCATAATGGGTTGGATAATGCAAAAAGATTTCTTTGGCGGCTATTTTCTGATCCCTTGATTTTTTATTGCTATCAGCAAATTTAACCCTTTCACTCCAGATGTTTTTCTAGAACTTGTAAAATTAGTTTTATGAACATGTAATCGAAATGATAATATGTAATCCGTTACTACAATCCTATTTTTGGTTAAAACAAATGATATGAATATGTGCCATGAACAGTGGCGGCCCGCTATAAGGAACAAGGAGCCATGGCTTTAACTACCGTGTCTGAGACAAACATTGTTTTACGCATTTTTCATCATTATGCTCATTTTATAGCTTGAACAAATCAATTTTTATTTTATGAATATGAACTGTACGATAAGCACTGCTTGCTTTCACGGACGCATTGGTGCCAGATCGAAGCGGCTTCGCAGATTTTCGACAGTTTATAGACTGCACTGGGTGCAGCGAGACAAGAAGTAGGTCAAAAGATAAGGATATTTTAAGATTCAATAGGAGCCATCAAAGTGAAGGCTCAAGCCTCAAGCAACTTCAGGCTGACTTGACTCTAATGATAGCGCTCGCGTATCGAGTTTTCAATGATAATTTTGGCACGTACGCACGTACTTTATCGAGTTCTGATGTAGAAACACTGCGTCCGCGGAGCGTATGAAGACGGCCGTGTGTACAATTCCAATATAAGAGACATTACGCGTTGGGAATTTCGCAAATTAATTAGGGTATTATTATCTATTTTATTATATGCATAATTTACTAGTAAATTGTCGCACATCTTAAAATAATACTTGTTATTAGCCCATTGTGATTTTTTTCATATGCATAGACAGAGCATAACTTTAATGGACGTACAACTACGCTTCTGATTAGCAGAAAATGCGAAATAAAAAGTAAGGTAGGTACCGTATTCTGTATCGTTCTAAGACTGAAAGGGCTGAGTGTAGGTCTTACGCGAACCACTTTCTGTATAGTATATGCGAAGGGAAAGGTCGACCTTGCTCGGTCTAATTTTCGCGAGCCTGATTTTATACTGCTGCTATACGCAATGAAATCAATTTCGTGCCTGATTGTTTCCAAATTTAAACAACTGAAGCTTTGCAATGGTAACCTCAATCATTTTGGCACACTTGATCTTCCATGGTGGATATGTGAATTATTGTATATTTAGTTCTCCACTTGAGCGTTACTGCTACTGCAACCTTAACCTTTCAATGATACATTCAGAATACAAAGGCTCAAGGTTTAGAACGACATTAGTTATGAACTTCTCATTAATTACTAAGATAAAAACAAATAGGGAGCTACGCGAAGCCCATCATAAGAGAGTCTGATGGCATGGTGATAACCGATATCGGTAGTAGGTGGTAAAACCAGTAGGATCCATTTATCAAAAGTTGGTTAAATATGTATAATCTGAAGAAATGTCAGTTGTTTTAATAATTATAAAAATTACGTAATGTGCGACAGACGTACACGGATCTTAATAACAAGCAGCATTGATTACTAAATCGATATAAAAAGAAGTAAACTTAGGCTTCCTAAACGCTTTCTAATGTCTTGCGATAATGAAAATGTGTTCCTTTTCATTTAGGTGTTATGTTAAGGAACATTAAACGACTATAGCGAACGACGCCTCCTACGCCGTTGGCATTTTAAAATTTTTTAGTAGCCATTCATAAAACTGCTGAAATCTTTAAAAAATAGGGCGTATGTCTAAATTTTATTGAAATATTTCCATACATCATAATCGGCTGGTTGTATAACTGCATACTCCCAGCGCTGTTCAAACACAACATATATTTCAAAAATAGGTTGTTTCCCTGCTAGTAATTAATTAAATCTGATTAATTTGGCATTTTAAAACAAAAGGCAAAGTGAAAAGTAAACGAATTCCTTTCTAATTTCAGAAATAGCGGGCTCCACCCATACCGACTGCACCTGCATTTATTAACAAGCAATTAATGTAATTATCGTCGCGGCTTTCAATCATTTCTCCTTTCTCCCATTCTCTATATTCTTATGGTCACGAAGTGATCGACTGCGTTGTGGTGCACATTGATTTTCTGAGATCGATGCGGATAAGTTCACATCGTGGGCTTTCGAAGAAAACGCGACCTATCGCCCTTGCGATTTTTGATAAGGCTACTTGGGGAAATCGTGATCTGATTTCCCATGTGGGCATTTCGTAACGACGCCTACCCGAAAATGGCTAATTAGCTCTCGCAATTTTCTAACAATCGTCACTTAATTACGAGTTATCGATTGTACTTATTATAGACACAGACGGTGTAAACAATCAATAGTGTTTGTGTATGGGCGAAGCATCTATAAATTAAAAAAAAAAAAATACAGATTCAAATATCCAGGTATTAAAGTCTCAGGATTTAATTATCTAAGAACTCGAACTGGAACTTGGTATCCAGTTTTACACTAATCCATGAAGCTTAAGAGCTCTCTCGAGTTCTCTCAGTTAGAGAGAAGGTACTTGGTACGTACCTATTTATTAAATGAAGTTTATAAGTACTTGCATATAACGAAATGAGTCAATTTTACGTGGGAGAGATTGAAAACTACCGGACAATAAAGATGCTTTAATTTTACAGATTAACCATGCTTCTGTTATAACATATTAAAAACTACAATTCTTGGCAGATGTGTGTTTCCTGATTTACAAGTTATAACATATTTTTAAATGTTTTGATAATAAATAGCTTAGGCGAAGTGTTTAGTACTACTTGTTCAAAAATTAGGAATACGGATATTTCGAGACTGTCTCAAACTAATTCGAGAAATTTAAAAAACGGAAAAATTGTCAGCTTTGTTTTTTGACATATTAAGTATCGAGTTAGGTTCCCACTATCCCATTTTTCAATCCTGTAGGAAACCGTGACGCAACTACATACACTAATAATTATTTTACACTTCCCGTTGTCTTGTCGCCGGAAATTACTGTAACTTTCTTATTTTAAGTAGCATATCTTGCACATGTTTACACTTTAATATAATAGTAACATTTCGTATATGAGAGTTTCCCAACTTCTAACCGTTGTTATGAGTACAGTTTAAACGTTTTTTATTTAATAATAAGTAGTGGGATATATAAATAATTCTACCACTACTTACTTTTTTATTATTTTAATTATCCATATGTAAGCTAACATTTACCAGTTGAAGCATAATTTCATACGTGCCATAAAGACTTTGTACAAATTCATACAACAGTGTGAGTTTTAACTGAAATAATCGTATATGAAGCACTTGATTTTTTATTTCCCTAGCACGATTGTCGATTAAAATATTTTTAAATTTAACACAATAATAAACTGTACAGATTTCTTATTCCATAACAATTTCAATGTGAAATAACTTTAGTTACTATTTGGAACTATATGTGGAGTAATATTCTGGGGAATATTCAGTGCACGTGGAGTATTCCGTAAGACTAATTCCCTTTCAAAATTTGCACGAATCAAATATTTATATTTTAAATTTTTTTTCTAATGACAATCAAGCATTAGTGAATGTTTGCACATATGTGTACAAATACCCGAGTAATTCACATGTCAAACTGACAACTAAATTTAAAAATTGACAAATGTGAGAATTTTTAGCAATTTTTCTTACGTCGGCGTCGGAAACAAAGTACATACGAGTATATGTACAAGGAAAAGCGAATATAGAAGAATTTTTCCTCGGGGGATAGTTTTGCTATATGTTCCTCTTGCATAATAAATACGGGACTATTCCCCCATTTATCTTACTCTCAGGATGTACCTATTGAAAACCTATTGTCCCATATACTATTTGGCCAGGAAACTTAAGATTTTGTGTCATTAAAATGCCACAAATTAACGCCCAAATTGTCACTGAACTTGCACGACTGCAAAATTATCAAGGGTAATACCACAAGCAGTGGATATATTTTTCACAAATAGTTTGCCGTTTCCATGTAAATTATTGCGTTTAAATTTCACGATACAAAATCACATCAAGAATTCACGAGCCGAAGGCACGGTGCCTAATATTCAAGGGTAATACCACAAGCAGTGGATATATTTTTGACAAATATTTTGTCGTTTCCATGTAAATTATTGCGTTTAAATTTCACGATACAAAATCACATCAATAATGTCACGAGCCGAAGGCGAGTGACATTTAAATGTGATTTTGTTGAGTGAAATTTGCAATAATTTCTATGGAAATGGCAAAATATTTAAAAAAAATATATCCACTTCGAGTGGTATTTGGGACGACTATTTAACAATATTAATACATAACGATTAACTTTATTGAAAAATAATCCAACAATTAATATAATTATTCATTCTCAATTAAATTTAGCGGAATACTTCCAAAACACAGAATTTTAAATTTTTTAAAACAAGCCACACAGTTTGTTGGGATTTAGTGTTACGTAACCTAGCGATATCACAGGACAGAACATCGTTGCTAAGCGATACTTCGCATCAAGGCTACTTATTTTTTGAGTACATACATTGTTTTGTGAATATTTTGCATGGTGCCCAATATTCAGTGATATACTGCTGTTATTGGTTGAAAAAAGCAAATGTCTGCAATGTGATTGGCTTATATGTTATAGTGTTGAATAGTCAGTGATATACTGTTCTTATTGGCTAAAGGGAGCAAATCTTTAGAATATGATTGGCTTATATATTATAGTGTTGAAAAATTACGTGAATTCAACTATATATCCTCGAAAACTAAGAGAAATATGTACTGTTATCATATAAAATCTCTCAAAACCAATACACAATGTGACTTGGATACAATTGCCGGCCGACTAGCTAGATTCGGAGACGGTATGTACAATTCTTTAAAAGCTCAAAAGGGGCGCCAACCGATTTTTATCAGATAACGGCAAGTGTACCCAGGCATTCAAACAAGAATACGTAAATTCAGGTAGCACAATAAATCTGAAAGAGAATCTCAACTTAAGTATAGGTCGCAGTAACAAATAAAGCCAGAATGCAAATATCACAGTATACAAGAATCACAATATTTTAACGTAATCGAAAATGAGGTAGCTCAGGCGACGATTACAATACTTACAGTTCACAAACTTCGCAATAATATTAATTGCACACATTAAAATAAACGGACAGGCAAACAGTACAGCAAAGGTTAGTCCTATGTGAGTACACAGGGTCACGTCCCTGACCCGGGCTCTCAATCACGTTTGATACCATTTCGTGCGGCAATACAGCCCAAAATCGCCTGAAACAACAGCACTGTAACTGTAACTAATGCCCATATCGGCTCTCCGACACTGGCTGCTATAAGGGGAGGAAAAGGTCCACGACAGCATACAAGAAATACAAAACATTACGAAGCGAACTTTCTACTTACCCTGGACAAAATTTCAGGCATGTGCGAAACACTCGGTAGCGAACTCCGCCAAATTTCGTGGGATTGAACTTCCTTCAAGATGAAATTCGGGGACTTGACACCGTTCCAAACAGCGTAGGTAAACTTCACACAACCAAAGACTAACGGCAGCCCAAGAATCCTCCGAAATTTCAATACTGCTAAACCTACTTCATCTTGTTTCGAGGTGGAAAAGGAAACGCTCCGAACAACTGCGATCTATATCAAACTTTCGCAGGAAGGCCAAGAAAGTAGGCGTGGCGCTAGCACGCGAAATACAAACTGAGCACCAAAGACATCAGAACCGAAAAGATGCGTAACAATACGAAATAAATACTACAGATCTCGAAATCAATTGGCGGCGCGAATGAATTGTAACAGTACTCTCATGCTATTGACTGAGTATGAAGGCCAATATTCTGAAGTATTCAGTGCACATATAATATTCGGTAAGCGTATTGCTTTATATACTATTTGTTTAGAAAACTAATATTTTCTGACATTGAGGTATCACGAACTAGCGCTCAAATTTGCACTCGCACTATTACCTATTTGAGTATCTAGGACAATATTCTGAGGAATATTCAATGCACGTAGGATATTCGGTAAAAATATTGCTCACAGTATTTGCTTAAGAAGCAATCCAAGTGCACCGAATGTTACCGATAAGTTTCTTGAGAATTTATCTGGGAATATTTGCTGCACCTGATTTTGTGAGTAGCACAAATTAACGCTAGCATTTTGCAGTTGTGCAAACTATCATTGAAGTTGTACTAATACAAAATTGTCTTCAATTCAATTATCTCCACGGAAACTTACAGATATGCATATAGTTTTACGCGTTTGTTCTAGCGACTGATGTTAAGTCGCAAATAATGAGATTAGCATTATGTAGTGTAACTTACAATATAACATAAAAGAGAAAGAACAAAGACCACAAAACTTGATTGGATGTTGTGGGCTCTCGATTTTATACCCATGGAAGTGTTTAGAATTGTTTAATTGTCCAGGTGTTTAAACAAATTAGGAAAAGCCTTGGCCACCAAATTTTAAATTTGATTTTGATCAAATGCAATTTTAAATTTGTTGTTTCACGAAGCGTTCAAACTAGTGAGTTAGAATGACAGCGTTTTCATACACTGTATCCTACCTTAAATTGAGAATTTTAATCAAGTTGGTTGGTTTGAAAAATTTGTTAATGTCGTAAAGGCGCAGCAAGTTTGATCAATACGTCTTTTAGTTAAATATTGGGTGGATATATGTGTTATATGTTGTAATATCAAAGAGTAAGGAGATCCAGTTTCGTCGTGTTTCACTCTGAACATTTTTCGTTTTAAACTAATATTCCTGTGTTAGTTCGAGCGAAATTCATCTTTTCACATCATTTCCTTGAAGACAATAAACATGCATTTGTGACGCCTATAACCATAATAAACACCATAAACCTGACACGTGCAGTGCACGATAAAACCTCCAGATTTCTAAAATTCGCAGTCAGCCCCATTAAAGCGTGTTGTTATAACAAAGCCGTTATATATAACTTTTAACAAATCTTTACGTGCTCTTAATTGTATTTTTATATATTTTCCGGCCCGAAAATATATCAAGGATCCGATAAAAGTGCCAAAATATTTATCCTGGTGATCCTCGCGATAATACCACTGCTTTGCGTCGGTGCAAACCTTGAGGTTGTATTTTTCGGGTGCTGTTTTGGGCCCAAGGTCCGGCCTGCTGCAGATCGTGTATACAGGGCGAGCACGCTACCGCGCCATGCGGTATAAGGGACTATGTGAATCTCGGCATTCTTGAACTGCCGCGCTGATTCAGCGGCCAACAATGGCAAATACTTATAAAATAAGAACAAGGCGTGGGCGAGAAAGTTGAGGAAAAATAAAGACTCATTGTGTAGCCCTACCCATTGTTGCTAGTTCGACCTCTTCTAGGCACGCTCACTCGCTTAACCGGATCACAACTCAAATACAAAATGTTGGAGCCGACGAAGAAGGTTGTGGAGATGCCTTGCACGAAGCGAGATGGCTGCCAACAATGTTGTAATTACGATATGTGGACAATTTTTTGTTCAATTGTTCTTCTGTTTGTGACCACCATAATAAACCGTTAGACGTTTTTGCGTGAAGCAAGGTTTGTAACGAGCAGAATAACGAATTGTTATTCTGGAGCAGCGATGTGTCGTTCTGCAGCAAAAAGTCGTGACAGTTTTTTTAGCCACAATTTGGCGATTCATTTCCAATTAGGAACGCTACACGGGCGCGGAGGATCCCGTTATAGTATATTACGTTACAAGATCGGTAAGTACCTTAGAACAGGCCGAAAAAAGTTAGAACGAGGCCCGAAGGGCCCAGTTTTGCTATTTTTTGAGGACTATTCCATTTCAATACAAAAAAAATACCGTTGATATGACAAATATTGTTTGTTTAAATAAATTGGGTGATTGTTGTTTCTATAGTAACTGAATACACAACAATTTTCTATAACAGTCCTTGGGTCGTTAAATTCATAACGGGCTTGGTATTTTATTGTTGTCATACCAACCAACAAGGATACGGGAATTTGACCTTATCGTCACAGATAACGAACCCGAAAACAAGTAAAAATAGGTTGGTAGCGCAGAAGAATAATATCCAAACAACAATAACAGCGACACCGGCTATAATGAGCGATTTTCCGCCATTGTTCCGATTCTTATTAACTGCTTTATTACGCCAGATTTCAATGTCGGCTGCTCCGTGCCATAAAAGACTTAATCGCCATAAAGCTAATCTCCCAGGTTCTACATCGCTGTGACGATGCTGTAACGCGAGAACGGACGTAACGTTATTTTGTAAGTTACGTCTATTGCCCGATTTTACGACGACATAAGCTACATACGTTAGAACAACGCCGGTGTTTTAGCATAATTTAAACAAGTTTGATAGCGGAATTAAACATTTTTGCAGGCGCAGCGTAAATCTCGCCCAATTTATTGCCGCAAAGTAAACGGAAACTTCGGACCAGGGGCATCTTGGATTTTTAGCTCGCAGTATTTGGTTCATAAATAACTCTCTACCCTACTCTCGCTAATTATAGATGCAAATGAAGATTATATCATGCCTTTTTAATGAATTGGCGCAATTTAATCGGCGGCACGTAAGTCACTTCATTAGCCAATATTCAAAATCAGGATTCTCCAAAGAGAACGAATGCAAAGGTGTCAAACGTGTGTGGTCTACTCTACAGAACAGAAAACAGTTTGTCAAACAATATATAGTATTCTCCAATAATTGAAAGACTACAACCAGTACAACGTCTCCTACCTTAATCAGAGGACAACCTTTAAACGGTAGTGATTAGTCATTTATTCATATACAATCGTAAATGGTTTTTTAAGTATGGATCAATATTCTCGGCTGTACACGCACCTGGAAATAACGTCTAGCTCGCATTAGTTTTTATGGGTAAGAAGTTGTCAAAGGCTTTAGTGGATAATCGATATGTAGGATACAAACACAGGTGACCTTGGCGACTTCATGTTTAATATTCATTTCATTTTGCTGCGCATTTTGCGTGAATTCAGATCGTCCCTGTACTTAATATAAACGCTCAATCTTATTAGATGTAGATATGAAATTACTTTTTTGCTGGGAAGAAAGTTTTACAAGGTCAGAGCTGTTGATTGATTTTGCATATTCCAGCCAGGAGATTCTATTCTTGCGAATTCCAAAAAACCGACATAATAGTTTTTACCCGATTAGTAAAAGAAACTGATATGTGGAATTTTAGCTTCCCTCCTACAGTAGTTACGGCATACTGGCGATCTACAGCACATCTACTCCATTTAATCCCTTTGGGGAGCGAATTCCGAAAAATCCTGAAAATAGTTTGACCGATTGGTAAAAGGAACGGATTTGCTGAATGTCAGCTTCCTACCTGCAGTAGTTACCCCCCCCCCCCTATATGGCGATATTTAGGAAAACTCATCCATTCCATTTCATTCCTTTAGGGGTTGAATTCCGAATATCCCGGAAAATACATAGTTTGGCCAGATTCGACTCATTGACTAAATTTTAATTAGGTGGTCAGCAAGTGGCAAAACCGCAGCCAATAAAAAACATTTTTACCCGTTTTATACCCATTGGGGTTGAAATATCGGAAAGCTGCGTCTTTGTGGTTTTTAAGTTCTATAATAGTAATCTTTTATTCTTGCTAATTATACAAAGTATATGACAAGAATTCACCCCCAAATCCAGATTTGCGCATTTAGTGTTTAATATTCAAGGTCCCGGGTGGTGTAGCTTGAAGAAGCGTTCATGTTTGATCAGTAGAGTTAAGCAACGCTCTTTCTGGTCGGAACTTGGATGGGAGTTCCATGGCTGCTTCTCTCGGCGCCTCGTGATACGGCTGTCACGTAAGTAGTTGGTCCCGCATGTCATAATAACATCATGACATTCGTTAGTGGGGTTGGAAGTCCCCATAAAATGTACAGCGACGCCTATAATTGGCCTAACGGCTGTTGGCTGAGTATCAAAATAAATAAATAAATAAATAAGGGAAACATGTTAAATTATGTATTTATGGATTTGTATGGTAACCTCTGTAAGCAAAAACCAATTCGATATATCTCATCAGGCCTAAGAGGTATGGAGGAATTCGCAAAAGAACTATTTTACCCCTTACTCCCCCCTTACTCCGCCAAGGAAGGAATACACTCCCCGAATTTCATGTTTCTGAATCCATAGGTTTAGACTGGACAGTGATGAGTCACTCAGGACAAACTCCTTTATGTAAGATTAATTGACAACATTGTTACACGACATAAATAAGGTGTCTGTTGAGCATCTCGGACAATAATTGATGTTGATGTTTTTACATTGTAACATCGCAGAAAACTTAAAAAATAGAGGGAGATTATTGAAACTGAGAAGAGAGCTCAGGATTAAAATTCCGTATGTATGTCATCGTCATCCTTCCTGAGTTAGACACAAATTTGCTTGTTCCGGCTCCATAAGTATTATTAAAGTTGCAATAGATGTAAATATAAAATTATAGGTTTTGAATTGTTTATCTGTCTCTATATAGAGATCAACCAATTAAAATTCCTTGTATATATACTAGGGATGTCGGCGGGTACCCGGGTACCCGGGTCGACCCGGGTAATAGTCAACCCGGGTATATTTTCAGGACCCGGGTACCCGACTAGTAAATTATGTAATTTCTAGAAAGTCAGTCTTTTTCGGAGAAGATGAAAAAAACTTAAAAACAATAGAAATACGCTCTAGAAAAACATAACCATCCAGTAATAACCAGAATCACCCCATCCCGCATAATGTTTCTTGTTTGATATAATAAATCCCCTTCACAGAAATATTCAACCCGTCAATAGTACCATTAAATCGCGTTAGTATGGGATAAAGTAACATACACATCCTCTGTGTGATTTTAATGCTGTTAGGAATTTCGAAAAAAGTTACGTACATACTTGAATTTGATAGCACTTGGAAGTGTGCAAATATTTACAAATAACAGTCGACTTGCAATTTGAATTGGGGAGTAGGTACTATTTCAATTTAGTTCAGTTTAAAACTCGCGGCGTAAAGAAAGAAATTGTAGCTACCTCAGATGTTCCGATGTACGCTAACATTTTTGTTATATATTTCGGGTACCCGAGGGTACCCGGGTACTGCTTTCGGGTACCCGGGTTTGATTTTAGACCGGGTACGACATCCCTAATATATACACCGAATACCTAATACTGGAGGAGACGTTGCTCGCGGCAGAAGCTCGGGTGGGCAAATCCGGTTTTACGATAATATATATGTTCCCGCTGGTCATACGACCAATATACCTATTTTCATTCTCATCACGGACGGCATTTCCAACAACTTTTGTTTCAAACATTTTTCCCTAAGTCAAATAGATTGTGAGATATCGTAGCGCAAAGTGAAGTGCATGATGATTATTGATTGAAAAGGCTCAGGTAGTCGTGTTAGACCCCATTTCTAACGGTCGCATTGATGTACGTGTCATAGATGACTCGAAGCAAAGTCGAAGCTTAAAAGGCTAGATGTTTAGTAGCGGATTTGTAAGAATTCGGCCATTAAAAATGGAGTCCGACACGACTACTTAATCCCCAAATCTTGCGATAATGTGGAAATGACTGAGAAATAATATTTAGTCATAGGTAATGAAAACATAATTTTGAATCAAAAATCACCAAAAAATCTATTGAAATCAGATTTTGTTTGTCTTGCACTGCATTTTGCGGTACTGTAACTCAAAATCTATTTGACTTAAAGCAAAATGTTTGAAACAAAAGTTGTTGGAAATGACGTCCAAGATAAGAATTATAATAAGTAATTTGGTCGGTATTCGTTTTTCTTTTGAGAAGGTCATATTCTGCCGTATTACTTATGAATCTCCTTTCAAAGGTCGTTATTTTGTGTTCATATTTTTTGGTGGTAGTTCAACATTCACTACCATAAATGGATGGTACCTTTAGAATGTTATTCTTATCAGTGATCATAATCGTTATAATTGGTATTATCACGTTCACGATCGACCTCTATCGGTCCACTGCTGGACGTAGGCCTTCCCCATTTCTTTCTACTGCTCTCTGCTTTGTGCTGCTGTCATCCATTTGATTTCTGCGATTTTTTTGTGGATCATCTCTTACGAGTTCTTAGTCGGCCAATACTTCTTCATATTCTCTTTCTCAATTCAATTAGTATCATGGCCCATCTTCTAGTCATGCTATTCCATTTTAAGTGTGCATCTTTTCTTAACGTCGCGTCGTCTACTCCTATCTGTTCTCTAATCCAATCATTTTTTTATGGATACTTAAAGATATTTGCAACATATGCGGTTCCATACCCAGTTCTGCAGTTAGGAGGCTATCTGCACTTTTATTGTAAGACTCCCAAGTTTACGATCCATAAGTAAATAGTGGAAGAACGTACTGGCTTAACACCTTCCCTTTAAACTTAAATTCGTCTTGTAATTTCTTGTGTTGGGCGGCTTACATCGCATCGTTATTAAATTTCAGCTCTGCAAAATAAAGTTGGAACTCGCAATTTTATATTTTTGTGTGGATATTTACAAGAAGAACAAATGGATTTGTGGATGTAATGCATGGCTCTGTATTTTTTCCCATTATTAAGTAAATTACGTGTTTCGTTGTTTAACACTTATGCACATTTTGTGTTGTGTTTGAATACTTTTTATTCTGTGGGTATGGCGTTTCCTTTTAGGCAATTACAATTAAAAATCATTACTATATTTGGATTAAAACATCGACGGAGTGTAGGTGAGTCACTAATATTTGTTTCTGCTTAGTAATTGTTAAAAATTAAGAGCTCCCGAAATTATTATACAATTATCACGAGCTGCCACTTTATATTAAACACTAAATGATTAATTTTTTAACCTAGCGATAGTACGTACACTCAACAAAGACTTCTCTTATACAGTACATAAATTCTGTGCCCAAATATGAATGCCCTTTACGAATGCCACCTTATAGAATTTAATTCTTTGCAATGATAACATTATTGTTATAATTGGCACTCTATTGGGCACTAAAAATGATTTATTTTATGACGTAACAATAGTATATTTTTACTGTCGTTTATTGAGTTAGTTTTTGCGCAGTACTAATAGTACTATTAGTATTAATTTTAGATTCTACTAGATATGGCATTTATTCAAAACTGTTCTTCTTTTTTCCTTTTAACTATTTCTCTACCTGCTAAATTTCGAAGATCCCTATATGCATAATGAGCACACACAAAAATATCCCGGGAAACAAAATCGTTTTCGCAAACGACGCTCGACGTTGAGGAAAAAGAAACAAAATGCAAAACCTAATTCTCATGTTGATGGATGTTGCCTTGTATGGATCTAATTAAATTGCTTTCTATTCGTTTCTAATGGTTTTTAATGGTACTTTGTAATTTCTGTTTTTATCATCTTCCTTTGGAGTAATGTAAAGCGCCAATGCGCCGTCGTACTATCGAACTTTTTGTGGTCACTGTTAACTGTCTCTTCTCCCGAGGGGCTTGGCGAAGATTCCGAGATTATACTACAAGGGACATGTGGGAAGATGCGAGATTTATTCTATTAATAACACCGACTTACTTGGATCTCTCTGTTTCTGTCTGCGGCGTTTCGATCGGGCTTTTTGCGAGAGCCCGTTTCGGAAAAAATGGATTTGTACCCGCCGTTTGTCATTTCACGTTCCTCTGTTTTGTTTTGCCCGCGCATTACGTGCATTTCTCGAATTTCCACGCAGCGACTTTCGAAATCGTGCGTGGAAAATTTCAAATTTGCATCTGCCGGGTATCAGATTAAAGATTGAGTGGCAGCAACCTCTTTCCCGCCGCATTGTTCTCTGCGCGCTTTGAATAATCATGAGAAGGTTCCCAGTCTCATGCGAAAACAATAGGAAGTCGGTACAATTACTCCGGTCATATCTTTGTAAAAGCTAATGGCAACTGCGACTCGGGCTGGCCGAGTCGTAAATGAAACTTGGCTACGCCAAATATTTAATTGATTTTTAATTTTTGTCGAATTGATTTGATTGTTGTATATATAACGTGCGTGTTAGGTTATTTGCATGTACTAGGTACACACGGTAACTAGATACAGAGATGGTTCAAAATCTTAAGACAAATAAACCGTCTCTGTATCTAGTTACCATGTGTACCTAGTATCTGCAGACAATCTGTACACATTACATCAATGTTTAATTTGTTAACATTTCTAAAATAATTACGGTATCGACATTTATTCATGATTCGAAGCCTACGTTAATCCTTGAATCTCCTTAACTAGGGCCGGATTAACAATTTTGAATGATACTTTGACTAGCTTTTGAGCCCACCGCATAGGTGGTCTTCTTCTTCTTCTTCTTCCTCTTCTTCTTCTGCGTTTCTTTAGTTCCGCTTGGGAACATAGGGCGTTCAATGGACGTTTCAGTGACAATGTGTATATAATATAAGGTTGTTAACCTGCTCAGCTTAAAATAGTTTTTGCATTTTTAAAATGGGCTTGTAAATTAAAAAGTTACCGAAGAAAATGTTTTAACGTCTTTAATATAGAAAGAGTGTTCAAAATTATGTACAATAGTATATTATTATACTAGTTTAACAAGAGGGCCGTAGCACGAGTGAATTTCAGGCACGACCAACGTGGCGAAGAGTGCTCCAATGGAATGAATGCTACAATACCTCTTATTAAACGAGTATAATATACTATTTTATCTACTTTGCATAAAAAACCATAAAAAACTTTTAATTTTGACATTTCATAAATGTGACAATCTTGTCAGTTATTTGAAACAAGTAGGCTGAGTCAGTGTTTTTCATATGAAAATAACGGTACAAAAACAGTGTTATAATGTCCTCCATTGTAGCACTGTTTTTGGTGTTATAATAACCATATTGTGACATCAAAGTAAATAAAATAGGTAAACATATCTTAATGCTGCTACTAGTACTGAAACAGCAAAAGGAAACACATGCGAATTACTTTAATTCGCAACGAAAAAAAAAATGCCGTCGGTGGGATTTAAACCTGGGGAATCTAAGTGTTAGTCAGACGCTGTAACCACTCGCCTACAAGGGCATACACTTCATGCTTGCTCGTTGCTGCGCTATAAAGGACACACGAGACGATGCGACGGCCGATAGCGGACGAAGTGCGTCCGTTCGTCGCCGATGAAAGGTGACGCACAATTATAATTATATAGAAATGATTTGTAGCTCCTGCTCATATCAACCTATTTTAATTAACATTTAGTTGGTCTGATTTTAAGAAATCTAACCAGTAGCAGTTTTGTCTTCTATAATTCTCGAAACAAATACTCATTTTGATGGTGCGTATTATAGTAAATTTGTATACACGGGGTGATTACAATTGACTTCTATACAACGCCAACGGTGCGACTGAATAATTGATTGTCATTACTAGGAAGTTTGTCAAGGGCAATACAGTGCAGGTTTTATTTAAAAAAAATGCGATCATAACGATGTATCCCTAGAAGAATCTGAAGCAACACTAGAAATTTGATTTTTTTAATATTTTCTTTATTATTGTAAATACAACATTAATTCCTACATACTTCTTAGTCGTGCTGTCTCATAGTTGAGACTTTGTAATCATCTTTGAACAAAAATTGATGAACCATCTGTTGTCGGTATATTGATGGGATAGTTGATAAATCAGGCTGCTAGTAATTCTAGTAATCTGGTCAGAGCTCATCCAAGACTTTTCATCTTCAGTTCTTCCTTCAACAACGGGATTTTCCAATATGAAAAGGTTTTTTCTATTGCCGTTTGGGAGATCCTCCACATCATTCTCTAACAACACATTTCGAACGCCTCTATTAATCCTAAAGCGCTTTCTAAATAATCATCCGTTTTCTGATCCGTATCATAATAAAGAGAGAAGCCGCGTGGCGCAGTTGGGTAAGCGCCAGGCTTGCATTAAGCAAGTCCTCGGTTCGAATCCCGCAGGGGTCGGAATTTTTCAGTAGTCTTGGCGATTGGAATCGGGGTCGGTGAGACCATTCACAGTTGTGCACCAAATTAACTGTGCTCTACTCAGAACCACAGACCTAAGAGATAGAGTAACAAGGTCAACACATCACCAAGACACACACCTCACACAATGGTTGCTGCGCAAACACCAAAGCCGCGCTCCAACTTTGTATCCCGAATCCGGGGCAAGTTGAGCATTGCACCGCCAGATGCTAGCGCATAAAGCACCAGCCTCTACACCGCAAGGTAAATGAGGTTACAGATAATACATACATACATACATCATAATAAAGAAAAGTAAGGATCTCACACGTCTTTTTTTGAGTTGTAACGACGCATTTTTAGTTATTGACATTCGCTCTTTTATTTCATCGATATTAGCTCCCATTTGATATCAAATTGAATGAAATTTTGTACTCTAGATCATGCTATGCTGATAATACTGTGTGTATTATGGGATTATTATCTTTTGGATTCAGCAAAAGCTTTGTTTAACGCAGAGGCTCAGATGCTCGAGCCTCCCAGCCGTCAAGATCCTGCCTGTCTGTCATTAGAACAAATAACTATTCTATAATTAAACATATATATCATTTATTTTACCGCCGTTATATTCATATCCGATAGCTGTGCGTAGAATAATAAAGCATGCTAAATCTAGCGCTGGCTGGTATCGTATGCACTGAGCAGCTGTGAAGTCTACGAATGTGAGCCCCAAAATTGTATGGATTATGGGCGAAAAAGAGACCGTGGACGAATCGGCAATATAGCAGCTTCAACATGACGCGAGGGCTTATGATTTTTGAGCCGCCACCGCCACAGGCTCGCAGTCTTATCGTAATATTTTCAAATATTGCGCCCCGAAAATTTAATGCAATCCGAGGGTCGAGTGACCGTCTCGCCGATAGCGCCCTTGGAAGTACTGTGCAAACTTTGGAATTGAACATGAACTGCAAATATAGTAAGGTGAATTAGAGCAATCGTTGTGTCGTGTTTGGATGGTCTTCGTAATATCGGTTGCAGTTGGAGCGTGTTTCTTTAACTTGGGTGCTTTCGGCTGTATCGTTCAGTTTTATTCAAAAAATGGCGGAGAATAGTATAACTAAGTATTCTGAACATTATTTTTAAAAGCCTACCGTTAGCTGAACAGGTTAAAATAAAAAACCGGGATGGCATACACCGGTATTAAATATTAAACAGCAAGATAGTTGGAACTCGTAATTTTAGAAAACGTTTTTCTGTAGATGTTTATAAGAAAAACAAATGAATTTGTGGATGTGATGCACTTGTGTTTTTGAATACCTTTTATTTGTGCACACGACGTTTCCTTTTGAATTATTAAAATTTAAAATCATGGCTATATTTTAATTCAAACATTGACAGAATGTAGATAAACCATTAATATTAGTTTTATTAGTAATTACTTATTCATCAACCAAATAGCAATGACAATAAGATTTCCAGTCCCGGGATTCTACCACAAAAACCGAGTCCCGGGACCACAGCCAGCCCAGGCGAAGTCCCGGGACCATGTCAACATGCGTGCGTATACTCGATATCAGAGAATTAAACATGTGTGTTGTTTCAGCCACATTTGCATATCTTCTTCTATTTATGTATTTGTCTGTTTCTTTTGTTGGATTTAGATATATTTTACGCGTAGTTGTATGCCTATTTAGTAACAGTAAAGTAACTACATTTGTACATTTTCAAAATTATGTGCGAAGAAGCTGAATAATTTATATTTTTGGGTTTTAAATGTGTTCGTTATTATTCTGCTAAAGCGTTACAATTAGAATGAATTCCGATTTGCAACCTACCTTCATTCTACATTAAAAAATAACGATTTGAAGTCAATATAGCAACAATTTTATATACTGAAGATATAAACAATTGGCGAACTGTAAAGTTTGTTCCTATAAAATTATCATAATCAGAGGCCGCTTGACGAAAGCATTACACAAGCACTTTGCAGTTCAAACAAAGCAAAATATGTAGAGCGACAGACATTTTTAGTACCAGAAGAAGACAATGAAGTTATAGACGAGTCCCAACGCAGATTATCAGCACAGAAATACTTTATTTAACTTAAAATACTTGTTTTTCTTTGGAAATTGCATTCGGAAATTTCACCTGAACACTATTTCCCTTTCGGGACCATTTTCGGGATCTTCGGGACTAGTCCCGGGACTTGAAATTTAACTCGTAAGTCCCGAAAACACTTTTGGTCCCGGGACTTGGAAACCCTAAATGACAATAACACTGATCCTTGTGAAACCACAGTAAGATAATACGGGTTATTAATGCGAACGTTGTATGGCTGTTCTAGTTATTAGCGAATGTTTATAATTTATAAAGTTCTAATGGTAATTTTCTGTTTCAGGAGCATTCAAACTTGATCGGTCAAGACGAGATCGTCGGCCCTGTGCTGCTGTCAGTCAAAACCGAAAACGTAGCCAACCAAGAACACACAAGAATACTCCTGAGGCTACGGACGGGGACCATGCACGAAATAGTCCCCACGTCGTGTCTCGGCCCAACCCCCAGTCCGGCCAGAATGGCCAAAATCCTCAACGAGCAGTTGAACGTTGAAAACTTCACCCCGATCCTTTGTCCGAAGGCCTCCCAACTCATTGCCAACTACGACGAGCACGTGCTGGTCACGAACTTCAAGTTTGGCGTGCTGTACCAGAGGTTCGGGCAGATCACCGAGGAGGAGCTCTTCTGCAATAACGAAACCAGCGAGGCGTTCGACGACTTCCTCTCGCTGCTGGGCCGCAGGATCCAGCTGAAGGATCACAAGGGGTACAGGGGCGGCCTCGACATCCAGAACGGCCACACGGGCGACCAGGCGGTGTACGAGATCTTCAAGGAGAGGGAGATCATGTTCCACGTGTCGACGCTGCTACCCTACACCGAGAGCGATCCCCAGCAGCTGCAGCGAAAGAGGCACATAGGCAACGACATCGTCGCCATCGTGTTCCAGGAGGGCAACACGCCCTTCTCGCCCGACATGATCGCGTCGCATTTTCTGCACACTTTCATCATTGTGCAAGTTTTGGAACCTAATTCGCCAAATACAAGGTGGGTATTTATGGACCGCGGTAGTTGGTTCTTAAGCGGGAGACGTTTATTTTCTAACGGTCTAACGGACTTCTGCTAATGAAAGCCTTTCAGAACTAACAATGGGAACGTGATTCAATAAGTAATTTGCAAGATGCTAATGCAGTTTTAAAATGTCGTTTAATGAACCATTTGTTGTTCGTAAGCATAAAATGTTATTGTTGGAGGCTACTGTGGGTCGTTTATGAGAAGCAGGTTCTAAAAAGATTCTCTCAAATGTGGTATGGATAAAATTTCGTAATTTAACGCTTACGTGGTTATATCGTGCTCCCTTCCAAGTTGTCCCTTTGTAATCATTGATATTCTAAGTACCAGCTTTAAGTCAGTGGCCGAATATGGAAACGAGTGGGTCAATAATAAAAACTAGTTACTAAGTACAAAACCAACAATGCTCTTGCATTTTGCGAATAAAGCTCAGTATATGCAGTCGACTGCCTTAAGTTCGCGCATTTCCTTTATACATAGTGGTCCAAAAAAATGCAGCAAGTGGCAATTTTTGTAATTAATAGTTGTATTTTGCAACATTTGGGTATGGTTGCAAGTTAGTATAAACTTAGAAACTGGCTTTTAAAATGACTGCGCGAAAAGTTCATTTCCGTCTATGTACAGTTGTGACCAATAAAAAAATGGGACAACTCTTATAACAGATTTTTGTTTAATAATACCTGCTTGAATTTGTTTTATTAATATGTCATACTAGTGAATCGCCCGAGCTACGCTTCGGTTCGCTAATTTAAGAGAGATTCAGTAATATAAATTTAAAAAAAAAGATGTATCGCCGGGAATCGAACCCGGGTCGCCCGCGTGGCACGCAAGCATTCTACCACTGAACCAAAGATGCTTCGTTGAAGAAAGCGCTGTTACAATGAAATATAGTGAATCACGCGAGCTACGCTTAACTTCGTTAATTACACGATTTAATTAAAACTCGACTTTTTCGTACTTTTTTAAAATAAAAACCGGTCTACGATCTAAGTCTAAAAATTAGCTTAATTTTAAGCTATCATACAGCATAATCGATCGAGTATCTTCGGAGGAGATAGCGAACAAAGTTACATACAAACATACAAAGAAAGAGAGAGATATGTCTCATTTTTGTTCTCAATTATATTCAAGAAGTATGTGGGTTAGAAGTTGCGCGAAGTCTACTGATCACAGAAATACTAGCAGCGTACAAAGCGATGTAAAGTATTTGAATCTACGCAATAGTCAGGTACCCTCATTTGTTAAACAAGAACAAAAATTTACTACGAATACCTAGTTTAGGGTTACTAACATTGAGTCAATGCTGACCTGAAGAAAATAATTTTAGGGGAGGAACACTGGAGGATAAGATAAATAAAAAAGATTAAGATGAAATAGTTTTTTACAGTATAAAGGTATGATTTCAAAAATTATTTTGTTTTTTAAATAGTACATATATGAAATGCGACATTTTTTACCCCTTCGTGGATACATTAAATTAGAACAAGACGTCTCACGCGCTTTAATATTTAAATAATTATTTGCCCTTTTTATCCCTTAGCTAGCTCAGTGAACGTGAACATCTGTCACAACAGGAACTTGATTCCCTCTTGTAGTGTTGGTCGCACTAAAACCTAACTTTAAACAATGCACAAGAAGAGCCGATTTGTTTATTGTATTTATTGATTTGAAGACACAAATAAAAACACAAAGAAGACATTTAAAAACATAAGAGAAAAAAGACAAAATAGAATTAAATTTTCAACCAACCTACGTGCGATAAAACTTAAGGCTACTTGCAGGCATGTTGCACACGTAAAACATCATCAAAAAGAACATTGAATTAATTGTTTTTTAAGAGAACGCAAATTTCAAAATGTCTATCAAAGACGCAATGTCAAAATTGCCTGGTGCTGATACTTATTTGAGTACGGCCCTGTTTCAATTCACGTGCAAGCTACACACATATTCGTTGATAAAACACATTCCTTTGCTTTTGAAAAAGGTCGCAGTCAAACGCAAACTGATCACGGTGACATCAAAACATCTTACTTGGAACTGGCTGCTGCATACCCTTGGAAACGGCACGCCTCGATTGCATCATCCGTTCCCAGTGCACATGATACTGGGAACCCCCGATCACGTGCAGCCCTTGTAAGGACAGTTGAGTTAGCGCTTCTCAAAATGGATGCTTTAAATAAGCCTTTCAATATAGCACAACGGGTGTACTCACATGTACACTCGGAAAATACGTTTTAGGAATTTACAAACGTGGGCTCGCTGCACTTTAACACTGTTTGCAGCAAACGTTGGGTACCAGGCTCTTTCAGGTCGCTTCGAATGATCTTATATCATCCTGGGCGAATTCAGTAACTAGACTTCCGAGTCGAACAAATCCATGCAGCTCTCAGAAGAGTTTTTGGCGTATTATTTGTTAAATTTGTATGAGTTGAGAATCCCTGCATCCCGTGTACATCGTGTGTTTCTTGCTGCAATCACGAAAACCGAAATTCACAATACACGTTCAGCGTAGAGCCGGCTTTGGGAATATTAATTCGGTTAAATTAAATAAAATACTAAAATCTAATAATAAAACATAAGAAATACAACTTAGCTTCTATATTTAAACATGAAAATAAATGTTACGGGCGAGGGATCCAGCTGGCCCGTTACACATAGCATAATTCTCGGCCTTTGTAAATCAGGAATTAAAGAACAAAACTACTTTTTACATTCCATAAAATATTTTTTTTCAAATCCATTTTAGAAGTTACGTAAACTATTATGAAACCACGTTTCTAAAAAAAATAAATGTTATTTCCTACAATCATATTTTTTGTCTCTTTGGGCACTTTCTAACAATCACTTCTGCTGTGGATCTTTTACATAGGAGTAAAATTTTTTGCAATCCATGTATGTATGAACCTTTAGTTAACCCAAAGAATTTTATTGAAAACCCAAAGAACGAAGAATGATTGACAAACCCGAAGTCTTCGGGTCAAAATGATAGTGTTGGCAACCCTAACCTAGTTGTTCAGAATTGAAAGATACCTAGGCTAAAATTTGATATTGCAGCCACCTATCTTAAAATATTTTTTTCAACCCTATTTGAGTAGACCTCGTATAAACTAAGATTTGCTAGGCTGAACATAATATACCTACAACCAACTTATTTTAGTCTGATTTTTAATAATTTTCATTCCATAAAGTAGATATTTTACAAAATATTGCGACGAGGTTAGGGCCAAAGTTAGACTACAGTCAATAAAATCCTTTAAAATGTAGCTAAAATAACAAAAATAAATAAGAATCCAGGCAAAACCTATTCGGCAGGTCATCGTACAGTTTACGAACTGTAAAATATATTAACCCACTTATTACGCGGCATGCAAAAACGCAGAATAGCCGCAAAAAATTGCGCGATTGCTTTGGCGGCATCATCGCTTTTCACCTGACATAACACCTAGTACTTCTGCCCGACTCCGATGCACATTTTACCGATTATGCAACGCTAGTAAAAGTTCACTAAACACTAAACGAAATATTAAATTTTTTGTTCGCACACCGCGGCTCACATTTAAGTCTAATTTATTCGTGAAAGGTGAACGAGTCGGTAAAAGTAAACGCGAAGTTGTGCGTATGCCGAAATTTCGACATGTTGCAATTCCATAAAAAACGACGGCCACATTACTTACCGTTCACTTTGTTGCGTGCGGTGACATTGATACCAGCTCGTTAGCGTAGTCGAAAGAGCACGAAATGTTATCGTTTCTCTGACTTACGATTATGTAATGATTTTCTACAATTAATATTTAAAAACTTGTATATAATAATAAGAATAACAAGTATGTCAATTGGAGTCAAACTAACTATTCGTTTCACCGTCATTGTATAGGATGTTGCATAAGTAGTGTCTATAAGTAAATTAATGCGATCCTTCAAGCTATTTTATGACGGAAAGTTGATAGAAAAATACGACAAATTGCTATTCGTGAATATACAAGGTGGGTCCTCCAACGTGTACATTAAGACGAGTTGAAGGTTCTTCTTAATGCCACATCGTAACAGTAGCTTGAATCTGTCTCATTAAACTCAAAACAACCGGTCTCACAATAAACAAAGTGTCATGTTTCTATAATCACTCTCTTGTCTATAACTTCATTCAGCGAATTGATTTGCAATCCAAGTTGCAAACATTGTCGAGTCCAATTAATCCGAGGTCCAGTGATCCGAAATTCACGGTAATCCGGAGCGTCAAACGCAAAAAGTGGCTATATTAAAAAAACTTAAACACGGAATTCCTAGAAAATAAATAACGTTAAAATACGTCGTTTGGGGCGTCAACGATCAGTGACATAAAACAAAAACAGAATGAGATAAAACGATGAGACGATAATTAAAACTTTTGTCACCGTTGTTAAAAAACAAAACATGCTAAATAAGGCGAAACTCGGCAACTGTCATAATATACAAATTTAATTTTACTCGACTCGAGAAAACTCGCCCATTTACCGTTTTATCACGCGCTTATTTATTAACTGAAGTTTGCATAACTCTGCAATATAGGTATCAGATTTCGCCGATCCGATTCCATGAATAATAACACGTCTTTTGACATAAATATTTTGACTTGTATATTTAACTAAAGATACTCGAATTTATTATATGATGCGTAATCCGAATGTTTCCATTCTTCGAAATGAGCTGGTTTTAATTGATTCGGATTAACGGGACTTGACTGTATCACCAGTAACTAGATCACTAATATGACTAAGGTCCTAAAAGATTTAATGATAAAACATTTACAAGCAAATAAATTAATCGGTGTACCCTGAATATTTTTGAGAAGATCAAAATTTAGTAGATTGTGGTCACTAACATCAAGTATCTCAACTTTTCGATGTCTAGGGTGATTGTAATAAATACTTATGCCCTCTTGCTTGATATCCAAAATGTGTTCAGATTTTTTCAAAATAACTCCAAATTGCTTGTTTGTAATACTTAATACTAAATTAAATAATTATTATTCACTCACGCGTATCGTTAATATCTATTATTTTAAGTATGTACCATATCTTTTTTATCTTTGCTCATATTTTTTAACAGGCGAATTTATTCTCAGATCAGAAACACCAGAGTTCTTTGAGCTAGACATCACGTAATTTTCTAATTTCATGCTTTGCAAAATCAGTTGTCAAATTTTGCAAAAAATTATCACCTCTGTATGTATATTATACATGGTCTGGCAACGATGGGGGTGGAATATATTTCTAAAACTGAGAGTTATTTAAAAATCGGTTACATAAAAGTTGTAGGTACAAAGGTGGTACACATTACTAAAATAGTTTTAATTATACAGGGTGGCTCAAAAAAGTGGCGAATCAAACTTACGTTTTTCTTTAAATAGAATGCCTCATAGTTAGCTGTTTTGCATTGAAATACTAATCATTTTGAAATAAAGTGATATGGGTCTAACGTGAACTGTTTCGAGATATTAACAATTTTATGCAAAAAAATGCTTAACTTCAGGCGGCTGCTGTAAGTAACAGAAAACATTTAAATAAAGAAAAATGTTACCAAAAAATCACGTTTTTCATGAACTATTTTTCGAGTGCAAAATTATGGATCTGGGTATTAATGTTATACAGGGTGCTCAACATTTGTAAATTTAATAATTTCAGATTTTCTTCAAACGGAACGCCTTGTATATTTTTGTATTATTGGCAATTCCTTTCTTTTTATATGTTACTCGATACCTCTAAATTCAACCGTTTTTCAGATATACGTGTTTGAACATAAAAAACAGTTTAAGATGCTTTATTTCAATGGATAACAAATAAAGGTCATTATAATGCGAATGTAAACACTTGCAACTCTTGCAACGCAACAATAAACGGGTTTGGAAAAGAAAAAGTCAGCCACTACTGAAACCAGATATAAAAATACAAATAAACGAAAAAAAACAAGACAAAATTAAATCTGAAATGCCATTGAATTTAGGGCTAGAAAATTAAATATCAGGAGGGAGCTCATTAAAAGTACTTTTTAAAAATATAGACATACAGGGTGCTCCATTTAAACAAATGGAAATAATTATTTTTGCAAATTATGAGCTCTCTGTACAGCTTTAATACTCAGGGCACCTCAGGAAAAAATACATTTAAGGTAAGTACGTACAGGAGTTTGGTGTATTAGCTTTTTTTTTTTTAATATTTGAATTTGTTTCATTTTTTCGTTTTGTTATTTCTTGCATCAACACTGACTTAATTTATATTTTCTAAACCTGGTTTTATGTTTTATTTGCAGAGCTCAAGTGTTTTAATGACCATTGTAATGGTGTTTTGTTTGTTAACCCTGAAGTAAAGCATCTTAAGGGGCTAACATTTTTTTTAATGTTCAAACACGTATATCTGAAAAACAGCTGAATTTAAAGCTCTAAAGTAAGATCAAAAGAAAGCTCATCAGAAGGGCTTTCCAAAAATACAAAAATATACAGGGTGTTCCATTTGGAAACAACGAAATTATTAAATTTTCAAATTTTAAGCACCCATATAGCATTAATATATCCACACCCACCATTTTACACAAGGGTGGTCTACAAAAAAAATTTTTTGGGTAACTTTTTCCTTCGTTCAATGGTTTTCTGTTACTTACAGCACCCGTCTGAAGTTCAGCATTTTTTTGCATAGAATCGTTAACATCTTCAAAATGATTAGTAGATATTGTAATGCAAAACTTTTAAGCTACTTTTAAATATAGGTATAGCATTCCATTAAAAAAAGTAAGTTTAATTCGCCATACTTTTTTGAGACACCCTGTACAATCATCACTATTTTAGTAATGTGCTCCACCTACGAATTTTATATAAGCAATTTTTTATGTAAATCTCATAGTTTTAGAAATATTTTCCACCCCCCCATCGGTGCAGGACCCTGTATATTGACTATATTGACTAAGGAAGGGTAGATATTCCGATCTCAACACATGACAGTTTTTTTTTGAGCTACTGAATAAAGAAAGAAAACCACTTAAATCATTGTTAAGACACAAGTGATTTCTTTCTTTAACCAGTAGCTCAAAAAAAAAACTTTGTCGTGTTGAGATCGGAATATCTACCCTTCCCCTGTCAACAAACACAACCTATTATGTAACCACACGATCTGTGAAGAGTTTTTACTATCCTTATTATACAGGGTGTCCGTAAAAAGGAAGTCAATCCTATAACCACGTATTCCTAGAGCAAAAATAATATGACTTTTATAATGCCATTTTTCATCTTAGATCTGCACGCGCGATGTACAGGGCGTCAAAGTTTGAAATTGAAATAAATTTGGCCAATAGTAATTGAGAATTTTACTTAGTTACAAGGTATAGATAAACGGATATACCCTTGACGACGTGGTATAATCGCTTCGGTTTTTTGGTTGGTCCACAAAGCAACAATAGTGGATAATAATTTAAATCTAGAGCCATGATGTAATAACTGTCTCAAATTCGAGGTTAGCAGGTTAAGTTTTGCGTCAGCCTGTATCAAAACCGACACAAAACCTAACCTGCTAACCTCGAATTTGACATAGACTTACAGTGCCACCAACATAAGCAGTGCCAACCTAAGAAATAAAGTAATTTATTATTATCGGTCTATTCATTATAAAATCGTAATGAATACCACTCGAGCAATTGAAAACAATGATTATTTTTCACTTATTACTCGTAAAATAATGGATTATTTTCGATACTTTTGTGATATTATAACTGATTATTTTTAATAAGTGAAGTATTCAATAAGCTATCAATTTCAAATTTGGTACAGAGCTTCGACATAAATAATCACATCTTTTGAGAAAAGCGAAACGAAAACAACTGTCAAATAATCAAAATACGGAGGATGTAGTACCCACTGACCTCCCCTGTTTTTAGTACCTACGCCAGTGACTTCCAAGCTATATTTTTTGAGATAATCATGCATTTTGGATAATTTTTTGTCTCTTATCAAACTTTGATAAAATTGTTCATTTTATAGAGAACTTGAAAAGTACTGTAAGCCGTGTATCAAGGACCAGTACTTCTCAAGTTCTCTCTAAAACAAACTATTTTATCAAAATTTGATAAGCGACAAAAAATAATTCAAAATGCATGATTATCTAAAAAAATATAGCTTGGAAGGCACTGGCGTAGGTACTAAAGCTGTACCAAATTTGAAATTGATAGCTTATTAAATACTTCACTTATAAAAAATAATCAGTTTTAAATTTCAAACTTTGACACGCCCTGTACATCGCACGTGCGGATTTAAAATGAAAAATGGCATTATAAAAGTCATATTATTTTTGCTCAAGGAATATGTGGTTAACGGATTGACCTCCTTTTTACGGACACCCTGTATAATATATGTGCTATAGATTTTAATAAAATATTATGAATAATCAACTTTCCGCTAATATCTGTAACTTGGTTGCAGAGCTTACTGCAGATCTTACTGAGTCGATTTGGTAATGAAGTATAAAATAGGAGTCGGATGGATAATAGCACAAACGGAAGAATCCCATAAATAAACTAACTTTTGCAATAATTCATTTTCAGATACAAAGTAAGCGTGACAGCACGAGACGATGTACCATTTTTCGGCCCAACGCTGCCAACTCCTGCAATATTCCGCCACGGCCCAGAGTTCAAAGAGTTCCTCCTCACCAAGCTGATAAATGCCGAAAATGCGTGCTACAAGGCTGAGAAATTCGCCAAGCTGGAGCTGCGCACTCGCACGTCTCTCCTGCAGTCGCTCACAGACGATCTCCGAGACAAAACCAGTGAGTTCTTGGGGGGCAACGGCAATCTCATTCCTGGGACCCCGAAAAGCGACTCGGGCCCCGGCTCCCGGTTTATTGATACCGTCAAAAAAGCCTGGAGCGCACGGGTCAAGTCCAGCCAGAGCATTGACAACAACTTGTCCAGCTCCCATGGACATGAGAAGCTGTCCAAGAAGTCCAGTCAGCCCACGATCTCAGAATCGACGCCTTCAGTAGGTTATTGTGTGAATCGAACGTAAATGAAACTAATTGTACCGTTTTAGAGTGGTCGATCGTTATCGAAGAGTTCCATCATTTCGAATGGCAAGAAGAGTGGGAATTCTTCTACCGCTTCGTCGCCGGACCTCACAGCTCATGCGCACACGCGGCCTGCGATGTCAGAGGCGAGTGATGACTCCTCCTTAACCAGTGAAGACCTGGAGCACCTCGCCGGTGGGTACATCGACAGTGACACTGGACTGGAAAGCATGTCCAGCGCCGAGACGGCCGCCAAGGCTTGTAGTGTATGTCAGGAGCGACCGATGTGTATAGGCATTAACAATGAATCTCTCATTCAGGAAGTGACTCGGCTTAAGTGCGACAAGCTGGATTTGTTGAAGCAGAATGTGGTTAGTAGTAAAGATGCAATTCGATTAGTAATGATAGAAATAACGTGCTTGTTTCAGAATTGCCAGAAGGACATAAAGAGATTACGAGAGAAGGAGCTAACTCTGCAGGGAGATTTAGCGATTGCCACCAAGGAGATCTTGCGACTACGTGAGCTTTTAAAAGATTACAGCTCGAATGGGGAGGACTCCACTATCTAATCGCTCACTTAAATGGCGATAACTGTAGTTCAATGTAAATTTCTGTTTCTTGAAGGTATTTCAGTTTTTCTAGGCCTTTTCTAAAAAAGTCGCATCTGTGAGAGTTTTATTTTTAGTTAGTTACTTCAGAGGGCACTATGTGCACAAGAAGTTTCATATTTTGGCTATATTATGCTTTTTTTTTACTTTTTACACGTTTGTTTAATTTTATAAAAGTTGTAGTTTATTTTTCACATCTTGTTGATCTGCCTGTTTGGCAGCAACGTATCACTTTTGTTTGCATTTTTTCATGGTGATTCGATAACTTCAAATATTGAGGTTACAATGCTTTGAGGTATGCTAACTTGATCAAATATGAACAGACAGTGGTGTAGTTTTTATCTTTATGCACAGTAGGCGTACGTCAAAGAATATCTAACCTCAATATCTGGTGTTACCAAATCGCCAGGAAATTATGAATTAGCTTTACATGAAGATTTAAAATGTGCATAATTATAATATCCTAAAATCCGTAGATAGATATTTAAAATTGCTGTCAATTAATGTTTGCACGGTCTTTGCATCGCAACTCTCGCATCAAATACGTAAACTTGGAATCTGAAATGAAATTTGTTTTGTGATATTTCGCCTCTTCTACAACCCTGGAAATGCCTTTCCCTGATCTTCAAGTACCTATTTATTAATTTTACTTAAGTTACGAACAATTACCAACAAAATGATACCAAAGTTAACATTCCCCAAAAATTAAAGTGTTTTCAAAACTAAGTTATTTACTAAAGTGTACATAACAAAGTATTTATAGTTTTGTATGTTTACGTTAACTTCTTGAGGAGTATGATAGTATTAATGCTAGTTGAAGGTGGGCAGGGAGTTTATTTTCCATTTTAAATTGTTATTATTTTTACCTGCTGTCCTTATAACTTCATTACACAAGTTTTACATGTAAAAGGTATTATTGTCATTTGAGTTGTCTAGTATTTTTTACAATTATTGTAAGTGTAAATAGTTCTTTTGTGATTTTCAGTTACGACGCCCATTATTTCAGTGGCGTCGTGTCTGTATTGATTGCATTTTCTTGAATTCTCGTCACAAAATTTCTTAAATGGCCTTCTTAGATCGTATAGTGTATAAATAGTATTCCTAATGAGAATTTTACAACACTTTGAGAGTAGCTTTCACAGTGTTTGTAACTTATATACGTATATAGATAAAAGAACTTGTATGTATTCTCTCTCTACTCGAAGAAAGCTTTTATTATGTTAAGTTGTTAGTACCTAATACTTTTTGTAAGTGTTCTTTTTTGTAATGTCACATAATATTAACTTTATGTACCTTGTCTTTGACATTTACTGCAAAATAAAAGTATTATACTTTATATTTGTCTTTTTCATTGTAGTATATTGAAAAAGAGAGGTGGTGCTTAAATTGAAAGTGTGGTGACAGAGTTGCTCTGTAAAAACCTTATAATTCAAGGAAAGTAAAGAGAATTAAAAAGTATTGTGTTGAGAAAGGGATAAAGAAAGGTACAAAGATACACCGAGGATAATAACTGAGGAAGCAAACAAATTAAAAGTAAGAATAGTTAAGTTTTTCAATTTAAATACTTAATATAATAAAGTTTCAATAGAATCAGAAACACAGATAAAAGTCAAGGTCCGACAGGTCGACCAGCCTGTGGCTTTTTACGCAGTGTCGGTAGATAAAAATAAAACTGATATAAAATACACATATTTTTAGTATACATTAGAGGACAGGGCGGGCAGAGAAGAAACCAAAAAAATAAAAGAAACAATAAAGCAACAGGAAATAAAAATACAGTGGCTAGAGAAAGAAACAAGGAAAAGGAATATAATGATGTTTGGTATACAAGAAGAGGAGAGAGAGAGACCGCAGAAAAATTAAGAGATGCGTTTATGGAAATAATAACAAAAATGGGAATAAGAATAGTGGAGTACGAAATAGATAATATAAAGCGGGTTGGAATTCAAAAACCAAGTGAAAATAGACCTGTGAGAGTAGAACTGACAACTAGAATTAAAAAGGTAGAAATAATGAGAAACGTAAAAAAACTTAAAGGAACAGAAATATGAATTAAAGAAGATCTAGATAAAAAAACAAGGGAAACATGGAAAAATCTAACACCATATATGATAGTTGCCAAAAAGAAAGGAAACAGAGCATTTTTTGTGGACGATAAGTTAATTATTAACGCCGAGAAATGGAAGTACGAAGAATTGGCAGACACAGAAGAAGAGACAAAAGAAGAAGATGAGGCAAAGAAAAATGAGGAAAAGGAGGCTCAAAAAAAAAGATCAAGATCTACAGATGAAGAGACAGAAAGATCCCCAAAAGAAACAGCTAACAAAGGAGCAATCCCAAAAAGAAACATACTGGACTCAAACTTTATTAGCTCCACAGACAAGTAAGTCGTCAGTAGATGAAGAAGAAGCTTCAAAAATGAATCTAGGGAGAATTACAAACATAAAACGATACCAACAGCAACAACAGTAAAAAAAAGTAGCAAAAACAAGAAGCCGGACAGATATACAGATAATGACACGCGAAGAAATAGGACAAAGAGAGAAGATAGAGAAGAGCTCCAAGAAAGATTCCCAAACAGGAAAAGAAAAAGAATACATGGAAAAGTTAATCATAGGGACATGGAATACAACGTCACTCACAGGAAAAGAAATGGAATTAGCACAAAATACATATACCAGGAAATTGAGTACAACAGAAATATTTAGCGTGGAAAAATTACAACAAACTAAAATCATCAAACCAAAAGAATCAATTATAAACAAACTAAAAAGCTTACGAATATACAAAAAATTGGAAGAAGAAAGACCTGTGACTCGGCAAAAGAACATGGACTATGAAAAAAATACAATACATAAACAACGCAATAAAAGCAAAAATCTAATTCGCATAGGCACCTGGAATGTACGCACCATGCTACAACCCAGAAAAATGAAAGAAATCGCAGAAGAATTAACAAAAAACAGAATGGATATTACCGCTATACAGGAATGTAATCAAAAAAGAAAACTATTCATTCATGTACAGTGGACAAGATAAACAAGGGCAACAAGGTACAGGACTTGTAGTAGCATCAAAAATGAGAAACAAAGTTCTGCGATTTTTACCAATAAACGGAAGATTATGTGCACTAAGAGTAAAAGGAAAATTTGAAAACATTTCCCTTATAAACGGGTATGCCCCAACAGAAAATGCAACAGAAATGGAGAAGGAAGCATTTTACGAACGACTGCTAGATATAGCAGATCAAATGCCAAAAAATGACACATTAATAATAATGGGAGATCTAAATGCACAGATTGGTAAAGAAAAACTCGTAGAAGACGTAGCTGGGAAACATACTCTACACAGTACAACAAATAACAATGGAAACAAACTAGTCCACTTAGCCAGTGCTATCAGCAGCACAAAATTTAAATACAAGAAAAGTCACAAAATGACGTGGACAGCTCCAGGAGAGAGAAATATAAGCCAAATTACTCATTTCAAAACGAAGACAAAGAAACATACAGGACGTACGAACATATCGTGGAGCAAACTGCGAATCAGACCACTGTTTAGTAGTGGCAACAATGAAAGAAAAAGTCTCAAAGAATTAACGAGAAAAACATGTGAAGAAATTGAATGTAGGCAAGCTAACAGACGAACATTATGCACAAAAATATAGGGAAACTCTACAAAACAATAATGCCAACATAACGCATGCAATAGACATAGAGATGGAATGGAAAATACTAAAGAAAAATATCACACAGGCAGCACAAAAGACAGTAACTGGAAACACAAAATTGGAAAAAGAATGGTTTGATGACGAGTGCAGAGAAGCATTAGAAAGAAGAAATACAGCTAGCTTAAAATATATGCAAAACAAAAAGCAAGAAAATGAGGAACAACACCAACGACTGAAACAAATTGCAACAAACTTATTTAGAACAAAGAAAAGAAGATGGATGGACAAGAAAATTGAAGAAATGGAAACCCACAACAGGAGAAAAAATATGAAAAAATTCCACGAAGAACTAAGAATAGAGACGAAGGGAAGAAAAGTAAATATACCAATCTGCAACGATAGCAACGGAAAATTACTGATAGAAAAAAACGAGGGTACTTAATAAATGGAGAGATCACACAAAAACGAACTAATAAAAACCCTAGAAGGAAAAGATACAGAAGAAGTAGAGAAACCTGGATGGGAAGAAGCATGTGCAACAATTAACAATTTAAAAAATGGAAAAGCAGCAGGCCCTGACGAGGTGACTGGTGAAATGGTAAAATATGGTGGAGACCAGCTCAAAAGACAGATACATCATCTAATTACAACGATTTGGCATGAAGAAAAAATGCCCAAAGATTGGAAAAACGGAATAATAATTCCAATATTTAAAAAAGGTAATAAAAATGAACTTAAAAACTATAGAGGCATAACATTACTAAGCGTAATCTACAAAATATTGAGCAGTATAATCCACAACAGACTATCAAACTATGCAGAGAAAATTTTAGGAGAACAGCAGAATGGGTTTAGAAAGGACCGATCCACGATAGACAGCATACACGTGATGAGGCAAATATTTGAAAAAAGCAAAGAATTTAACATTGATATCCATAATCTCTTCATAGATTACAGTCAGGCCTTTGGCAAAATTAACAGAAATAAGTAGCCTAGGAATTCCAACCAAGCTTTTACACCTTATCAGAATGACTATCGCAGACACAACGGCAACAGTTAGAACAACAGAGGGTGACACAGAGAGTTTCAATATCAGGGTAGGTGTCAGACAAGGAGATGTGCTTTCACCTACATTATTTAATTTGGTACTTGAAGCTGTAATGAGAAGAATAAACATCAACGGGCTTATCAGTACAAAAAATACCCAAATATGTGCCTACGCAGATGATCTAGTGATAACAAGTAGAACAAAACAAGGTCTTATCGAGGCATTTTGTAAACTAGAGAAAGAATCACGAGCACTAGGATTAATAATTAACCAAAACAAAATAAAATATATGATAACATGGAAACATAGTGCTACGAACCAACGCTACTCATAAATGAATACACCTTCCAACAAGTGAATACATTCTGCTATCTAGGGGCGCAACTAGATATCAAGGACAGCATGAAGGGAGAACTCAATGCAAGAATTAAATCAGGATATAGAAGTTACCATGCATGCAAATATCTTCTGCAAAACAAAATACTAAGTAGACCCTCTAAGATAAGAATTTACAAAAGCGTAATAAGACCGGTCATCACGTATGGATGTGAAACCTGGGTTCTCACAGAAACGCAAGAAGAGCAAGTAAGGATTTGCGAAAGAAAAATATTAAGAATAATATTCGAACCAATACAAGAAGCAGAAGATATATGGAGACCTAGAATGAACCATGAGCTATATGAACTTGTGGGTAACGAGACCATTATCAAATACACGAAAGCACAAAAGATGAGAACAAGAGCTGTAAGGGCAATAACTGAATAGAACCCAGGAGTTACCAGAAAGAAAGAAAGACCATGCCTACGATGGAGAGATGCAGTAGAAAAAGACATACGGCAAATGGACATAACAGACTGGCGAAATAAGATCAAGAACAAGAAAGCATGGAACGACATAGTGAAGAAAACAAGAACCCACCCAAATCTGTAGTACCCTACCAGGAAACCGAGGTGTATAAGGACCAATCCACCTTGTACGAAACAACAGAAAGGATTACGAAAGCTCCATTAGAAGAGCAGGCCATAATCCGCAAGGGTTGCTGCGCTAATACATACATACATACATATTGAACCGGTTAGTGATATTGTGACGTGATTTAGCTAATTTGCCAGAAATAACAATAGCTTCACAGAAATTTTACTGGTACATGCTTAGAACCTGAAATAGCACCGATCAGATTCAGAACGAGTTCAATTACGAACAGTCTGGAGCAAAAGCTGAAGTGCTCTTACTTTTCAAGAAGAAAAAACCTAATAAAAATTAAAATTATTTTGTCAAAATCCGCCATTGCATTTGTGTTATTTACACCTGTTTTGATCACAAAAAAAGTTTGGTTTACAGAACTTGACATTAAAGCAGGTGGTGGAGATTCAATGATGCATCACTATTGGAGTATTTAGTCACGTTTTGTTCTTATGGACAGTTTTTGAGCTTCTGGAATTGTAATTTCTACAATGATGGCGGAAAAATATTTGATGGATGCTGAGATTGAGAAATTAAGAAAGTGAACTGGAAGATGAAAATGTTGAATCTGACAGTAATCCTAGTACAATTGAAGATGACGAACAAAATCATTCTAGGAATAATTTGGGCAGTAGATTTGATTGAAAAAAAAACGTTAATTTTTAGGCAACAATTTTTTAGAAAGTGGACCTAGGTCTGCGGATTCGAAAATAGGTGATAATAATGATAATATTTCACTCTCAGATTAATTCGGATTTTTTCTTCTGCGAAAAATTTGTACTACCACCTAATCAGACCCACAAGGAAAAATGGAAGGACATAGACCGTAATAAAATGTAGTGTTTTCTTGTGCTAACTATTTTGAAGCCTCAAATAAAAAAACTGAACCTTCTTGGCTATTGGACCAAGGATTATTTTGCTTGACAACTCCATATTTTGGTTAACCAAAGTGAACCAAGTTCGTGCGCCCTTTGTGGTACTTTCAAGTCCTGTGTGCGTATATGTGTTGTGTGTAGTCTTGTTACTCTACCTCATATACGAATATTCAGAGGAAAACGACGTTAATTGTATTCCAATGATAGATGATCACCCAGCACAGTACAGATCCAGTGGATTGCTGAAAAAGTTCTGCTTATTTGCGGAATTGAACCAAGGACTTGTTTGTAGCGAGCCTCGCACTCTACCCACTATGCCACCTAGGTGGTTGGTTTTTAATATTATTGATGATTGATTTGATTGAAGCTGTGCATTTTCGTGGAAATAATAGCTGTTTGTTAGAGCTCATGGATTCATTTGACATGGTGGATCAACGTGGTGGATCAATCCACGTTGTATTGTCTCTTATTATTTTTTACTTTATACTTTATAGGTCCTGGAAAGTTTTTGCCTTCTCCACTAGTTTCCTCCATTCTTTTCTGTTATTTATTATATTCTTCCATTTTTTATTTTCATTGTTTTAATATCATCTTCTACTTGGTTTTTCCATCTTAATTTTGGCCGTCCTTTTGGTCTTGTTATTAGCGGTATCCAATCTGTAATTACTCATTGTGGTGAATTTATTTCTTTCCTGTAAATATGGCCATACCACCTAATTCTTTGAGCCTTACATACTCTCACAATGTCTTCTTTTTTTAACATTCTGTCGATCTCGTAATTCATTAATGGCCTCATTTCATCTTCTTGTTCTTTTTTGGGTCCCATAATTGTTCTAATGATTCTTCTTTCGAAAATTCTCAATAGTTCTTCTTCTTTCTTTGTTAGGCTCATGGTTTCCACTGCATACGTTGCAATTGGGCGTATCATTGTTTTGTATATTTGTACTCTTGTGTTTCTACTAAGCTTCTTGTCTTTTAGAATTTTTTTGTTTGTGTACAGCGTTCTATTCCCTTGTTGTATTCTGTGTTCCACATACAATCTTTCATGTCTCCTATGTATCATCGCACCTAAGTATTTGAAAGTTTCTACTTCTTCGAATTTATAGTTGTTAATTTTTATTTCCTTAATTTCTTTCTGTTTTCTGCCGCAGTGCATATACTTTGTTTTTGTCTCATTTATTTCCAATCCTCTATCTTTTGATCTTTGTTCTGTTATGCTGAATGTCCTTACTAGTTCTTCTTTTGTTCTTGCCACTATGGCAATATCATCCGTGTAAGCTATTAGTTGGACAGATTTACAGCCGTATTCATAGTCGTTCGCCAGCGGCTCGCCGGAGTTTTGTTATGAATAGTATGTTGGCGGCCCTGTACGTCTATGTCAAATTAGAGGTTAGCAGGTTAGATTTTGTGTCAATTTCGGTCAAAACTGACGGAAAACCTAACCTGATATCCTACGATTTGACATAAACGTACAGGGCCGCCAACATACTATTCATAACGAAACTCCGGCGACTCGCTGGCGAACGACTATGAATACAGCTGTTTGTGTTGATTGTTCCACAGTGTTTTGCTTCCCTAATGATAATATTAAGGGATATGATGAACAGCAATGATGATAAGGCATCTCCCTGTCTCACGCCTTTGCCTACTTCGAACTCTTCTGTTGGGCCTTGGCTGAGGAGTACTGACGCCGTTGATTCGTTCATTGACATCTTGATTAGTTGTATCAGTTTACCAGGAATTTTAAAATCTTTTAGGTCCTCTACCATTTTCGCTCTAATTAAGCTGTCAAACGCTTGTTTGTAGTCAAGGAAGAGAATATGTATATCAGTGTTGTATTCATAACTTCTTTCCGTGATCTGTCTAATTGTGTGTATGGCGTCGATCGTTGATTTGTCTTTTCTATATACCAATTGGTAGTCTCCTAGGCTTTTTTCTGCATGCTTTGCGATTCTGGTCTTTATTATCATCGTTAGGACTTTGTATGCTGCATTGAGTAGGATGATTGCTCTGTAATTCTTGCATTATTGATAAATTATATATAAAGACCAAAAAATGTAGATGCGGCGCGTTACTTCTGACATTAACAGTAGGAACAGGATAAATCCGTATACCTTTTGTACACATTCACTACGGGTAGTGGGCGAATTGGCAACGCCAAAATTCCCCCGTCTGGCTGGGAAATATTAAAATTTTGATATTCATTATCGATAACTAAGAAAAATCGATACATATCGATAGTCATCGATTAATATTGATAGCTACGATGCTTATCGACAAACAGTTGTCGATAAATATAGGTACTAATAGTAGATAATTATCGATACACAATAAATTACCAACCACGTTGAACTTTGGTCTATGTTTTTAATAAAATAAAACTAATTTGTTGCTTCTAACAAAAAACGATAAGCAGTACAAATTGTTTCAGAGGTGGATTTTTTATAGAATAAACTTTCTTTCCATGCGAGCATTTGATTGTTGTGGTAATAATTATTCGAGCAGCAAAGGCACGAAAACATCTGGAGAAAGCAGCTCGAATGATGTTTTCATAGAACTTTTTTTAAATTACGATAGATCGATATTTAGTTATGTTTTTCCAAATTTATCACATATCGATATGTATTGCTATGTATTGATCTATCAATATGTATGGAGTTATCGATAAATATCAATATATAAAAAACCTGGAAAAGTGGATCATGTTTTTCAAACGAAAATAAATCGTAATTGTTTAAAAACTTTATGAGGCTTGAAAATGCATCCAAGCACATTAAAAATTTAAGGAGGCCTAAAATGTAGTTTGCATGTTTAACAATTTTATTTTATTTTGGTGAAAAATGAAGTTTCGTTGCCTACAAATAGCAACTTGAAATTCAAGAGATGGAAATTGTACTCAAAATAGTTTTCAATCATGAAGACCACAACCTTCTGCTTCATCTTGACACCAACACTAGTCTTGCCATCAACTTCAGCCAATGTCTCCTCATCAGCACAGACACTGGAAGCGTCTTTGACTCTATCTGGCATAAAGGGCTGCTTGTCAAACTTGTTCATTTCCAGACCCATATTAGATTCCAATAACATCGCTTTGACACTCTGGTTCATAATTCACAGCAGAAATAACAAAAAATAAAAATTCGGTAGCGTTTTAAACGATAAAGGATGTTGTCAGGGAGATATAAAAAGAATAAAAAGATCACCGAATGAGCTCAATAAAATAAAAAAACATTAGGTATCAAAAGAGTGTTATTACAAAACTTCGCTTTTTTATTAAGTACCAACATAAAAAATGTGTTGCTATATAATAGTAAATCTTGGGTAGTAATGAAAAAGCCAAATTCAGGAAATTCAAACATTTATAAACAAAAGTCTAAAAAGAGTAATGGAAATCTACTGGCCAAATACCTACCATAAGCAATGAAGAACCAGTAGAAGAGACTATCGGAAGCAAAAAATGGAAATATAAGAAAATCAAACAAATATAACAAAACAGCATTAGAACATAACAGTCCGGAGAAAAAGAAGTCCAAGCAGACCAGCAAAAATATGGAAAAGGAATACCACAGAGGACCACGATGCAATTAGAAAAACCTGAAATGAAATGAAGAATATAGTGCAGAATAAGCAATGGCAGAAAGCCAGGAAGTGATGGAGATGGCGTGTGAAGGACAAAGTAAGAACTAGCTATTTGACTATAGGAGAAGATATAGAGAAGTGTGAAAGAGAGGGAAATGGTGCAAATCTGGCCACTTGGGCTGTATAAATAAGGCCACAAAAATACTTATGGGTGTCCTTTAGAGCTGGGCAGTGTTTGTATTTGTAAATACTTTTTTTAATTTAAATACTTGGTAGTATTTAAATACTTTTTAATGGGCTGTATTTGTATTTGTAGGTGCAAATACTTTACAAAGTATTTAGTATTTAAATACGTTTTTAAAAGTATTTAAATTCCTTTTGGCTATTTAAATATTTTTATGCTCGGTATTATAAAACTTTTTATTTCCCAAATAAAATTTACTTTGAGAATAAATTTATGTATTCCGTAGATTTCCGTATTATAAACGCAAAATAACTTTATTCGGCTAATAAATCATTACAGGTTCATTTTAATTCGTTGTTAAAGTAAACAAAATCACATCAACACGTTAATGCTTATGGAATTTTATTCATTAGTAAACAAATTTTGATGCGTTTTTATTTATTTGCCTATCAGTTTATTGGGGAAGTAAATTTACTCCACAAATAGTTATCTAATGATTTATTCATCGTTTATAATACTGGCCATTAGAGTATTTAAATACTTTGAGAGTATTTAAATATTCTCAAAGTATTTAAATACTCTCAAATGATCACCTATTGGACGTTTAAAATTACCTACCCAAAAAAATTTTTTTTTTAAGAAATAAAGGTAATTAAATACCTTCAGAGTATTTAAATAATTTAACTACATTTATTTAAAAAAAAAAATTTCTATTTAGTAAATACTTTTTGCATAATTTTAAACATCCTATAGGTCAGGGCTGTCCAACATGTGGCCCGCCAGAATATGCTTGCGGCCTGTGGATCGAAATCCCCCTTGAGTTCACCAGTCCTGATCCTGTCCTTTCTTTTTCTACCTCGACCCTTCGATCTGACACGCTAAACTGTCTAGCGGAGTAGGCCTCCAACCCTTACTAGACCAGGCTTCAAGGGAGATGACGTGTTGTACTGTCAGCCCGAAAAGTTCAAATTTTCCGCAAGGGCAAGACCGCTAGAATTCGATTTTACCTTGATTGTTGAACTTTCTTGGGAAACCGAATCCCTGAGGCTTTAACCCTGTCTTAATACGCTGTACTGTTGTGCAGGGCAAACTGCTTAAAAGCCATTTCCGACCGCCAAATTTTTAAACGCAAATCCCGGCGCCCCGAGGGATGAAATACTCCTCATAACCTCATTTTACTAATAATTAAACCTGTAACCTGTAGGAATCGCAGCCTCTATCCCGCTTGTGAGCGGCTAGAGTCTTGTAGCCGCCCTTTATAAACTCACCTGCAGGGCCCCTTTTTGGACATTAAAAGGCGAATTCCGCAGTCCGCAAATTCCCTACCAGGGGAATGTCAACATCATTTTCTGGCTCAAGGCGAATACATTTCATCTGCAGGATTTGATACCGCGTTCGCACCAAGAATGACGCCGAGCCGTCGTAAAGTATCAGCAACCTCTGCACCAGGATTTAGGTACCAACGCCCGCCCCAGTTAACCCTTAAAATCGCCAAATTCACCTGAAAATTACAGCTTAAAATTACTGCTGAGTGGAAGGTCAAGTTTGCAGGAACAAGAGACCTACTCAGTCCATTTCCCGAAAAATCGGCGTGCGTACCGGCGGACTACCAATAGGGGCCCGCAACACTCGCCGGTGCATTGGGTTGTAGCTCGACCCACGAAACCTGACACTGTTCCAGAAGAACATGTTAATTTTAAATAATGTACAACTTAGAGTTATTTTTAATTAATCATTGTAACTAGCTAAAAACATTATATTTGTTTTGGTAATTATCTGGTGTTTTACCTAATCGAATATATATTTGAGTGAACGTATTTCTCTGATTTGAGCTTAACCTGAGGGGTAAATCTTTACACCCTGTATATCTCTCTTATGTTTCAATGATTTTTGTAATGTAACCTAAGCTTCTTGAATAAACAAAAATTAGTATTAAATATACACGTTTTATATTTATTACAAATCACTCACGAAGTCGCATACGACACATTTTATGATGCGGCCCTCATAACCTTCAAATTTTTGACAGTGGCCCTTGGGCTCCTTGAAGTTGGACAGCCCTGCTATAGGTCATCATTTGAGCTATTCTGGCATTAGGCATTACACATTGGAATTCACACTATGGGTCTGTAATCTAAATTTTAGCAAAAAAATTAAAAAATACTTATTTTATATGAAAGCTTTCAATTAAATAATATTGCTTGAATTATTATTATAAATTTTAATTATTAGCAAGGGCGTAGCCAGGGGTTGTGCTGAAGGTGCTCCAGCACCCCCCGAAATTCTATTCAAATGTCAGTGTTTCACCAGAAAATGTGCTGGATGTAATGGCGAGCGTGCCCAGGAAGCTGGTTCTCTTGTAATGTTTGATGCCATCAAAGCAATCTTAACTTTAACTATACAATTAATTATATTATAACAAGTTTTCTGTTCCAAGCAATAATAAAACTCACTTTTTTTGTTATTTTGTCTCTTGTTCGTTTTTTATCCTAATGAATTTGAATTTAGTTATTATCTGTTATATCCTTATAAACCTTTCCCCCTGGTTCAGCACCCCCAAAATAAAATCCTGGCTACGCCCTTGGGTATTAGCATTAAATATTCCGCAAGAAGAAGCTAATATATATTATGGATTCATGATACCAACAATCGCCAGTATGAAAATTAGTCTGGAAAAACTAAAAACATGAAATCTCAAGTATTTTTCGTCCCCAAATATAAAAAATGTAACCACAGCTGCTAAATTTGAAGGACAACTTTGTATTTGAACTAAAAAAATTTAATTGATATTTAAATTTGTTATTAGCTGAATGCCTACAACTTAGCGTATGAATAACGGCGATAACACGCTAGTTTTCCACCACCCTGTATGTTTATTGTTTTATTTGTTTTACCTTGGATTAGATACTGTTTTTTGTGTTAGGACAAAGATTTAAAAAAACTGTTATATGAAAACAAAAAATTCAAAAAAGCGTTTATATTGTTTAAAATTTATATTTGTTTATCTATGGATTTACATTTTTTTATTCAATATAAGTAATTTTATCAAAAAATATTTTCTGGATTTTAAGATATCTTTTGCGAAAACATAGCATCTAAATTATGCCATCTTTACTACTTGGGTTACTACAATTATTACAAGTATTCGAATGAAAGGAAATTTAGTTTTGAAAAATTGTTAAACTGCTAAAAAGTTTATAAATACTGCATTGCTATTTAAATACTTCACAAGTCTTTTTACATTTTAGTTTTATCTAAAAACTAGAAGTATTTAAATACTTTTAAAATATTTAAGTACTTAATAAATATTTAAATACTTTTAAAGTACCTATTTTATTACTTCTATAAAAGTATTTAACTATTAAATATTATAGGTATTTATTATTTAACTCCTTTTTAGTCATAAAAAGTATTTAGTATTTAAATATATTCGATTTTCATACAGTATTTAGTAGTTAAATACTTTTGAAAGTATTTTGCCCTGCTC